>JARHVA010000393.1:0-490000 GCA_037957365.1 Torreya grandis | reverse complement strand
CACCTACCTATTAATGTTGCACGAGATATTATTATAGTGGTGGTGGTGTTGGTGGTGGAACTGCTTGCTATTATCCTCCATGTGCAACTCTTAGCTAAGACACATGAGTGTTGGGCATCCCTCATACAAATTGGTGCCATGATATATGCCCTAATATCTATGCCTATGCCTATTGTATCTTATTTATTTCACTACTGGTATGTGAAGGTTGCCAACATAGGGCATGGTGAGATATTGAGGCACTTGTCCATTGGGTGTAATTCAACCTATAGTAGTTTATATTATACATAAATGTCTGTAGTGACTATTATAAGGTAGGAAACCTCCCCATTCCATTGTCTAACCATGCCCTAGTAGGGTAGGGTTATCAAATCTAAAACTATCAAGCTCTAAACTACATGAGGCAAAGTTCAAAATGATGCCACATCTATCTATCTCAAGGCTATGATGGCCCCTAGATACCCAATAGTCACTGCCCTTTGGTAGGGGATAATTCGATCGTATACCTGGCTCATAAAGAGTGTGGGTTTACTAATAAAAAATTATCCCAATATAGCCATGTGGTATAATAATTTGTAAATCATAGGTCAATATATCCTAACCTTAATAAAATTAGTCTTCCCTCTCCTTTATCTGATGGATGATTAGGGACTAGCTATAGAGTAGCTTGTTGGTACCCTTCTCCCCCACCAATTGGGAGGAAAGGATACCTATGATAAATTTACATAAATTAGTGATCATTGATCCCTAAATCTTATATAGTCCCACTCTACACTTCACACCCATTTCAAGTGCATAAATATCACCAAAATGTTTGGCGTAACCCATAGCCTTAACCCTATTTTTCAGCCTCTTGGAGGGCCACCAACATATATACTATTAGTATAAATATAATCTAATACATGTTAACTAGAGTGATAGTCCAATCTCTTGGGGCATGAGGTAACATGAAAGTGTTCTGGTCAGGGTCCTAATAGGTGATTAAGGCACATAGTAACCTTCTCAAGGTAGGGAAGATCCCCACCTATGCCACTTGATGTATGCTAAATTCATCTAGGATGACTAACTTGTCTGCCATCAGTAGTGTCATAACATGAGGAAGACATTCCTACTCTCAGGTTATAATATAGTGGATGTAGGTCCCATATAGTAGGAAAAGACCCCAATTTAGCCTATCTCCTTTCTCTTCCATTCAAACAAGCCTAATTTAACCTCTTGATCCCAAGGAATGGAACCACCCTTGTTTGTAGGTGGTGATTATGTAACCTCCTTAGGTGATTACAAAACTATCTTAGGTGGTTACATAACTACCTTAGGTGATTAAATAAGTACCATCTTATGGTGGTTGTGTAACTATCAACCCTATAAAGAGTGATTCTTATAGATCCACCATGATGGTTATGTCATTGCCAATTTGTGAATATTAGTGGTTTTATTCCCAATGTGGTAGTTTCATCTGCCCATCATGTCCTTCCAAACCCCTTGAACCCTCAAAATTTCACTCAAAACATAAATTTTTTAATAAATTTATAATTTAATCCTCCCATAAACATTTTAAACCTAAAAATTTGCAAAATCACTAGAATTTTATTCTATTTTAAGAAAAATTGTAAAATTGGGGTAAAAGAGGAAAAAAATAATAAAAAAATACCTTTTCCTACCCTGATCCACATAGCACTAGTATATTCTTCATCCATGTCTCATGCTCATTATTTTCACTACTTTCTCATGTAAAATTGTCACAAGCAATCTAGAGCTCAAAATTTTACAAATTAATTGGCATAAATGAGGTTGTTTTTGGCAAGTTTTTGAATATAATAGGCACTTAAACTATTAATTTTGGTTTTAAAACTTTATAATTATGGCATATCTCTCCTTAACACTTATTTTCATTTTTAACAAGTCATATTGATGCTAACTTTTTATAAAACTAAATAATTTAATAGATTTATATCTTTCATAGCATGTTTTGTGGTTCTAAAAGTTCACAACCATGATGATGGCATGGATAGTTCATGTAACATGATATTCCCTACATAGATGGTACATATGCTTGTCTATGGTTTTATTATGTAGTGTGTTTTCCTCTTTTTCGTTATCTTTTGTCTATAGGTTACACAAAGTCTCAAATGGATTTGTTTCCCCATCAAGGTAAGTAAGGTAGGTATTTATAACTATCTATTTACCTTTAAAATGCTATTGGTCAAGACCACACCCTTACCAATTCATGACAAGGTGTCATCTTGAGGGGACAATATGTATGCACCCAAAATTTGCATGGTGTGACATTATCAGTACAATGTCTAATGATGATGTAGTGATCTCCTAATTTACACTCAATATAGGTTCCATCTAACATTCTATACCTATTACTTCCCTATATATATCCTAGGCCCCTCAAAATCCCCTTTTGTTGCATTTATAAATCCATTTTACTTGTTTTTTAAAAGCTTCAATTGGTTAAAGAAACACCCCATTAGGTGACATAACAAACCTATAAATTGTCCTTCTCATGACAGGTTCTCCATGATGGTTATATAAACCACCTTGGTGGAACCATCATCAAAAATTTATTTGTGTATTAATCTATAATTCTTCCATCATCCCATGTGGTGGTTTTGTCACTGGGACCAGTAGTTTGTAACCACCCCATACAAATAGGGATGGTTCTATCACCTTTGGTCCATATTCTAATTTGAGCTTCTAGAACTCAATATTTCACACTTTTTTCATGTTTAATATTGTTTTTCTTATTCTTGTTGCCTTGATTTCACCTCCACACTAGACCAGTTCATTCTCTCTTCTATTTTTAATTATTTTCAAATCTTCCCTAAGTTCTACTCCCAATTCAACTCACCCTTGAAACTTTCATTGCTCTTATACAAGTATTCCATTTTTAGATGAATTTTAGATACAAAATTTGTATTGGAGGTTTAAGTATTGAAGATTTATATAGTCATAAATTTCTTACCATTATTTTTGAGATTTAGCTTTGATCATTTTCATGTTAGAATACACAATTTCAAACAAGGATGGTCTTTAAATTTATAACTAGATCTTTGTAGTCAATGCACTAACCAACCATAATCAATTGATATTTTATTTGGAGTTGTTGTATTATCATTTTATTATTTTTATAATATTATTTTATCATTCTCCTTGATCATATAGCTCATACAATTATTATTTTGAGTGGAGGAGCTAGCACACTAAGAACCATATCACAAATACATCTCTTTCTTCTAGCCGATCTACATCGTGATCAAGTTAAGGTTTATATATTTAGTTTTATTTAGTTTTTTTTAATAGATTAGATAAGTTTAGTTTAATTTCTTTCATTATATTATATCTCTATTTTTTAAAATTCAAATAGATGGGAAAAATAATTCTTCTCTCTTCCTGTCTTTACATCAAAAATATTATTTAGTTTCCTTACTGTTTGCAAACATAAAATATATTCTTTCAAAGAATATAGATTTGAATTCAAACCCCAGGTAGATATTATAAAATAAAATATTTTTTTTCAGATTCAACAGTAATAAGTTTATAGTTTGAAACAAACTCTTGTTCATACACAAATAAACACAGTAGTAAGTATAAAACTCTAGCCAAGCTTAAGAGAGTGAAAGGTGGCACATTGATATTGATTTTTATTATTTTAGTAAGTTAAAAATGTTTTTTTATTTTATTAAATAAAAATAATATAGAATTTATACATTTAATTTCATTTGATATGAATCATTCAAACTTAGTGTTCATTCATCTATAAACCCCAAAAACTACTGTTAGCTTGCATATGTAAAATACTATTTAGATAATTAGTAGTATTATTACTTATGATCTATATATAATTTTATATTTACTTGCATATTAAAAAAACATATTTTTCATAATAAAATCATTGATATATAATATGAAAACACAAAATAAATTTCATTTAATTTTCATAGGATAGAAATCAACATTTGTATTGTTAGTCTATATTTTTTTTTCTAGTATTGCATACATTGAAAACTGAATTGAAAAATACCAAAAAGAAGCATCCTTTCATTTATTTCTAGATATGAATTATTATTTAATTTTAGTCATTTAATTTTAGAAAATAGTTTTATTTATTTATTTTTGAAAACATTAACAAAAACCAAAAATAAATCAACAACCAAAGCTTTATACCAAAGAGCATGAGCACTCCTTAAAAAATACTTATAACATAACAACAAGTATAAATACATACCATCTTGAGAAAAATATCTTACACTTATACATTGATTCACCTATCCTCTTGGATGGAACTCACTAAGTGTCCATACCTCCATAAATCATGATTTTTCCCAAAGTTAGAGTACCAAGTGTTATTATCAACACCCAATTAGATATTATTCATGAGCCTAGAATTGATTTTTTTGGTTCTACACATGTCACTCATCTCATTTTTAATGCTCTCAATGCTCTAGAGGAACAAGACCAAATCCATGATCCACCCATAATAATCCTCCCATAAAAGTGAGGTCATGAGTGCAACATAATCTAGTCCTATATTATCATCTCCATCCCCTTTATTATCATTAGCTTTAGCCTCATCATCTATCATTAAAATTTGTGTATGACACTGATAGTGAAAATATAACCTGATAGAGTTGACTAAATTTGCTATGTCATTCAACCATACCATACCCATATTAACATTCCCATTATTGATCAAGAGCTTCACCTCCTCATCATTGCCAATATCGAGGGACCTTAGAGTTTTATTTTTGTTTAGTTGTATGTTATTAATGAGAAACTTGATGCAATAAAACTATTTTGTTTCCATCACAAGCATTCATTACCACTCATAATTTCAAATCCTAATCCTTGAAAAATAATCCCAATCCATAGTTCCACCTATCATCCCTTCATTACATCAGCTATCTCAGCTAGACCTCGAGAAGTCAAGTGCATAATTTAGTGTGTTATAGTGGTGTTCATAAATTTATCTATATTTCATAAAATTAGTATTTTATTCCTTTTAACTACTAAAAAAATAATGAAAACTATATTTTTATGCATTGTGATGATATAGAGTCCCATGTTTCTTTAATTTATTACTGCAAGGATGTGAATATGAGAGTATCAAGCTTACAATTTTATTTATAGTATGCTTACATGGATGACTAGGCAATAGTGCAGATATGTACTTGCCTTACACTATAAATCTATCACTAAGGGCATCACAACCTTTAATTATCCCAAAGTTATATTTTTTTGTTCTCGTATAATCTACGTGTCAATCTAAGTATTAGTGAAGTCATCTAGTTAATTTCACTCCTCAAAGATGATGATGATGATGATGATGATGACGATGACGACGACGATGATGATGATAATAATAATAATAATAATAATAATAATAATAATAATAATAATAATAATAATAATAATAATTAAAAAAAATAACTTGTGGACACTATATTCAAACCATCTAAGTCTCATGAATTAAAATTATTGGTTTAAAATATTAATTTTGACTAGTTTGTGGATTGTTATGGAATTAAATGACCTATACCTTGTATTTGGCCCATAAATCTATGTAAATGGTATTTATTAGTCTTTAACATGTCACATGGAAGTATATCCCTATGTAATTACTGCTATATATGTCATGCTCTTGAAAAAAGGTCAATTTTTTATTTATTATTGAATTGTTAAGAGATATTTATCCCATGTAAAGGTCATTACTTTTTAGTAAGAATTTATTTAGATTTTGGTTTCATTTACGTATAATACCCAAACATATGGCCAATTGGGATAATATTTAATGATAAAACTTATCCAATGGATGTATATTATTGAATTAGAATAGTCTATGGCTAATGCTAATTGTAATTAAATAGTAGATGGTCATATTAATTTCGGCACTTGAAAACCCAATAACACATAGTAACCACTTAGAGATTGTATATGTTTATAATTAAATTTATATATTTTTATACATCAAATTTTTTTATATCATGAGTTAAATTTATTTACCTTATAAAAATAAAAAATGGGCACAAATTTTATGACATGAATTTGTTTCCTAAACTTTATGTTACTATATACCTTGACTGGATAAGTAACTATAAGGCCATGTTGTTAATAAAATTATGCTACTATTATAAGTAAAATGTAAATAAACACCTTTATTATTTACACTTAGATACAAATTTCCAACCTAAGTGGAGTTTCAAGGTGCTTAGTAATCTATAACATTTTCCTAGTTGTCAATAACTTATCCTAGAATGCCTTTATGTTGAATGATGCAATATTGTCCACTTGGGGATAAATGATAGAGGAATTTATATATGTAGTACTTGTTAGAAGATATTGTTAACTTTGGATATGTATTGTGAGGTATATAACCATATGTGACCTAAAAGAACTATGGAAACCTTGTGAAGTATGTCTATTTTACTAAATCTAGGACTATATTGAAACCAATCTATTTGGATTCAATGAGTGTGATTATATTTAAATAGTATATTTATTTATACTACATAACCCTTATGAAAACATATTTTATTTATACTAAGATATATGATCCTTTTTAAATACCTTTGTTTCTCAAATTTAAACATTATCTTGTAAACCTATATAGTTTGGATATGTATTGATATGATAATCTCAGATGCTTTCTTGGAAAAATATGTTTTAACATTTATAACCTTTTAGAAACATTAATAGATTTATATTTGGAAATATATAATAAGTTAATGGATGATGAACAAAACTAGGTTCTAAAATAATAAGGCTAAAATGCCTTAACATAATCTTAGAATTTTTCTAGACTATACTTGGAGTTGGAAAGCATTGTAAAGCCATAATATATTACACTCATGTTAAGATATAATATTGATAACCATGCTTATTTATTAAATATGTAGACACATATAGAAATATAAGAAATATATGTCACCTAGGAAACATGAGAAATTTAAGCATGTATCAAAAACTATAGATATCATGTTACCTCAAACATGGTGTATAGTTCATAGTTACTTATTGGTGGCATAAGAATTCAGCATAGGGATTCCATATAATTACAAGCATTTCAATTTTATGGAAGCCTATATCTATTGAAATAATTAAATGTAAACTTAAAATTTGTTTTGAAATTGATAAATGTTATAGTCTAATTGTTACTAAGACCTAGAAATAAATTAAGATTATATTTATATTGAATGCCTAATTTATGAATGATAAGTCCCTATGATATGGAATAATAACTAACCTTTAGGGAACCTTACTTAGCGTGGCCTATAGTTAATAACATTATGATGTTTTCCCTTATTAATTAAACATACTTCATCTGATAACCTCATAGAATGTAAATAAATATTTGGATATAATTATTTTTCTAGGTGGTGACCCAAGTTGTGTCCCTAATTGAGTGAACTTAGAAATTTGACTATATCTAATTAAACCCTTGTCATTGATGAGGACACTCTTGAGAGATGGAGATTTTTTGAGTAGTGTGAAATTAAAGTTGTTTGAACTTTATAACATTAAGGATGAAGGAATATAGGTTCATGTATCATTTTGTCAACACTCATATGTACTATTATGAGAGAGTAATGTTGTGTTTGTATAATGAACTTAGGATATTGAAGTTTCTTAATATAAAATTAAAGTGATCAATGGTATATGTTCATACATTCTGATTTATAGCTTATAGAATATCATTTGTGATGATATAGTTCTTCATCCCTTGTTGGATTAGCTCATAAAACCCATTTTTGTGATGTTAGCTCGTGGAGGAGACTTTTTAAATGTTCAAGTGAAAAAGTACATCTGACCCTAATTCTAAAGAGTGGATATGTAGGTTACCGTAGAAGTGGGAGCATTAGGTACTAGGTCATAGGCTAGTTAAAGTTTCCTCATCATAGTTTTTCATGTTATATTAAGATGCCCTTACAAGATAACTAGTATAAGAAATAAATAAAATAATTTTGATGTTGTTTATCTTCCTATTATGACTAGTTTGAGATGATGGTTATGGCCCTAAGATGATTATAATATTGCAAATTTATTTTGGTTACATGATCCATAGGAGAAATGTTTGTTTAACACTATAGTAGGGACATTTCCATTGATAGGAATAGGGTGGTAACCCTATATTTTTTAATTTTTAACTTAGGATTTTTATTTGTTTCAATTTTATGTATTCAGCCTTATAAAAATGATAGTTTGCCTTCTTTTACTAAAATTAATCAAAATAAATAAAATTTAAAGAGACCTTTTTGTTAGGATAATTTATTATACCTATTTGTGTAAATTGATTCTCTTTCATAAAAAGGATAATAATATTATTATAAAATGGACCTTCATGTGGTGTGGTAATTTTAGAAACCTATTTGTAATTCATTTCTCTCTTAGAGACATTTGTGCACCATGATTATGGAAGGTGTATACACACAATATTTTCAAAATTTATCATTTATTTACAATTTCTCTCTTGTAGGAACCTATTAAATTTCAATATCTCTTAGTGTACACCTTAAAGGGTGCAGAGAGAAAGGCATGGGAAGACCATTGGTGATTTTAAATATCATTGGTCCCTATATAATTAACTAAAACCACTACAAGTTACTTTATTCCAACTTCCTAAATAATTAAAACCCTTTTATCCACTCTAAGAAATTTAGTTTCAAAAATATCCCCTAACACAACAAACCCATTTTATTCATTTCATACTATGTCATCCAAGTTAATATTATTAAGGATTGAGTGCATGTTATGGAACTACATTAGCCTAACAACTATCATTCCCACCTAACAAGATTGACTTAGTTGATCTTATTGGCTAAATTATTGAGAGGATTTAGGGTTAATCCTTGGATATAAATATCCCCTTTAGTTTAATTAAATAGAGAGAAACATTCATTTTTTCATTGTTACAACTATCAATTTTGATAATTCGACACTTGAGGAGTCGTTGCTTAGGGTTTTTGCCTTGGAAGGAAGAAACATGTCTTATGAGAAAGTCTGGGATGCAAAGTAGGAGTATTTTATCCTAGACATAATTTATATAGTTTGATCCTTACACACCCCAAAAAACTCTTGTAAAACACCATTGGATAAAGGAGAGATCGAGGCATGATAAGTTCAATTCAAGGTAAGTATTCCTAACATTTACTCTTTCATTTGGTAGATATATATTTTACAAAGTAATAAGATGAATTTTTTACTTATTACTTGCTTTACCTCTACATTAACTTGAGTAGAGTTTTGTTTTCATGTTTTATTTTATTTGTTTAACTATCCTCCTCTATGTCACAAGACTTAGTGAGTGTTAAATTAGATTTATTTTATGTATTGTAGGCCTAGCTAGGGTTATTTCATAGTATCATTTGCCTATAGGATTTGGAACACTATCTTTTGGTTTTGTGTAGTAAGAGATTCTTTGATTAGGTTTAACAAATCCTAATTGGTCATGTCCTGATATAAATAACTATGTAAGGACTTGTTTGGTAAGATTACTTTCTCTGAGCTTAAAATACACTAAGTAGAACAAGTTATATATCCATTCTAATTATTTTCATACATTCTAGGGAACCTAATGTGAATCTAACCCTTTAAATTTTTAGCTTTTCCATTACACTCAACTAGATCGAGCCACTTGATCAAATTTTATTATTTTATACACATGTTTTTAACCATATCAACCCTATCAGTCAAGTTTTAGATTATGTCTATAGGTTTTCAACTAGATTGAGATTATTGATCATGTTTTATATTCTATATGTAGGTTTTTAACTAGATATACCCCATTGATCATGTTTTTTCTCTATGCATAGGTTTCTTAGTTTCAACCAACTAGATTGAACTAGTCAATCCAATCATTTATTCTACCTTATGTGCCTAATTAAATCGACCAAATTGATTTTGTTCATTTATGTATTTCAATTTTATCTAATGAAATCAATTTGATTGATCTAGTTTAATTCTTATATTTTTAATAATTTTATTATACTAGATCAACCAACTCTATTCTATGTAATGACACTATTTTCTACCTTTACAAGATAAAGAACTCACGTAAATGACCTAGTCAAACAATAATTAAACATTCTAAAAGAAATTACTAATAGTACTGGTCAATCTTTTTATATCCTCTAGGTTCATTCTTAACAACTCATTTTTTCAATTCAATGGAAATTATATTACTAATTTTTGGTCAAAATTTAAATTTGTACTTACTATTTTCCTCAGTTTTTTAATTATGTATAACTTTACCCACATAGTCAATTAGATAGACTGACTTGATCTAGTTTTGTGTCTATTTTATACCATCAAACTAAATTAACTTGGTTTATTTTTTTGTTTGGGTCTATTTTATAATAGATCAAGTTGACCAACTTGATTCCATTCTTTACAATTTGCACAACTAGGTGGACCTAATCAATTTTATTCTATATGTTTCACTTTCTATCATAATAAAAGGAAATTAACCTCTACTTCATAGTAATTATAATATATTTTACATTTTAGTTGGATGCTTGTTTATTTTCTTTCAAAAATTATAACTTATTTTTTGACAAAATTGATTTTCACCTTTATTTTCATGCTTGTTTGGTTTTCCCTAGAAATTATGTATTGACAATTTTAGAACAACTTAGCTACTATCATGAAGGGATATGTGATATTATATTTATGGTTCTTATCAATAATTTATATATATTATAGTGTGATATTATTTTCCAAATACTCATAGCCATAGTAAATAACTAAACACTATCTTTAGTTTCCATGTACCTCACAATATTTCAAAAAAACTTAAGATTTCCCTTTGTATTGAATAGTAGGAATCCAACCCTCTATTTGATTATGTGGTGTATTGGTTAGAAATTAGTGTCAAGAAGTTACTTCTATATTAACCTTGAAACTAGTATTAGTGGACTATGGGAATGAAACTTCCTGCATAGTTATCACTCTAAAACATTAGGCCAACACTATCCAATAGACAAGCCAATATCTTTAGAAGCTTACATGGTCAAACACAAACTTTAGTAAAATCTTCTAATCTTATTCTTAGATAATTAGTTAGCATCTAAATTACATGTTTTGCTTGTTTTCTATTTCATGTTGTATTTTAGAATATATTAGATAGCATTGATACTAGTTCTTTCTATGCTATGTGTTTTAACTAGATTGACCAACTCGATCTAGTTGAATGTGTGTTTAACTTAATTTATGTATTTAAAACTAAATTGTCCATCTTTAAATTTTTTTTCTCCAGTCCATAAAATTAGATCAGCTAACTCAATCGATTAGATTATTAATTTTACAACTAGACAAACCACCTCAATATAGTCAGTTTATAACCTATTCTTGTTGGAGAGTCATTAGTGATGTCATGGAGATGTCTAGGTGAGTAGATAAAGTGTCTTGATAGTCTAAGTGTAAATGATAAAGTGTGCAGTGTGTTTATCCTAATATGATTCAAGTAGGCTTGGTTGATATTCAGTTTTGTTATGATTAGGGATGGGTCTGATGTTTTGAGTATGTGTAAAGAGTCCTATCAAAGGTCAAGGATGATTGGAGAGGTTGCGGAAGTGAATGGTATTCATTAATTTATTCATTATGTTCATATTGGCATAGTTGGTTCTGTGATAGAAAAATTTGAGTAGGCATATTGATGATGTTATAATTCACACATGTGAACATTTCAATAGAAGATTGATATATAAATGGATTCCCATATGAAAGGTGATCATGTGGTCCAAGTTTCAGCTCATGAGGTTGAGAAATCAAAAGTTATTAAGGTGTAAAGTTGGCTTCTTAGATATAATTTCACTAAGTTCCCATGCTTAACTAATTTTGTAAATGAAGATCTAATGATGTGCATTTAATCAAATCATAGATCTATAGTGAAAAATTAATATAAATATATAAGGATGTAATGGAGAGAATTATTATTTTTAGAGATCTAATGACAAGCATGAAACCTATCAAATAAAGATCAATGGTGAGTGGGTGTTTGTACATGCATATCAATGATGCCTATTGAGTCAAATAGGTCAAAGTGACAAATGTTTAATGAAGTTAAAATTTAGGCTAATCTCAAAGAGATTGATGGAGAATTGTTTTTCCAAATTTTTAGGAAGCATCAAGATGATAACAAGTGTTTGATGTTTAACATTGAGCAAAGGTAAAAACCAAGCGAATTTGAGGAGATCGATAGTGTGTATATGGTCAAAGTTGCCAAGGAGCATGATATGAGGTCAAAGTGATAGATGTTTAGCATAATTAAATATTAGGATACTTTTGAGGAAGATCAATGATGTGTATTTTTTCAAGCTGTGAGAGGGAAGGATATGATGACAAAGTGTTTGATGTTTAACTGTGACCACTAGCATTTAAATTAACAAAGGGAAAAACTAGTCTATAGTATTTTGCTCATATCCTTTGATCTAGGATGAGTTTATTGATTAAATAAAAATAAAATTTGTAGAGGAATTCAAGGTACATTCATTGAATCTATTTATAATGTCTAATTATTTGTACAACCAACGTTACTAAGCTCCAAAGTTGACTATGTGTTTGACCATGTTATGTAAGTGACCCAAGAAGGATATTTGAGTTGTTCTAATGGTATTTGGATGTTTTAAGGTAAATAAGCTATTGGAGAGTATTTAAACTCCATTAGGATCATTTATATGGATTTTATAGGTTTTACCAATCCATATTTAGTATGAATAAATGATTATAAGTTGACTATTTATTCATTCATAGTTTTCTTGTGTACAAGGCTAATGTTTTAGTAGATTGAGCATACACAAAGGTGTTTAATGATGACTATAATCATTTGAGGATGTTTAATATGTCATTTGGAGTGAAACAATGCATTTAAAAGTGGTCTTGAATTTCTAAATTGCTTGATGAAGTGTTAAATGGGTGAATAGGTCTCTATGAGACATATAAGGGCTATTAAGGCCTAATTAAAAGGTGTAGCTACTTAAGTGTGATAGTTACTATGGTCAACCTATGTGGATGGTATTGAGCTATGTTAGATGAATTAAGGGCTAAGAAAATTATTATGGCTGACTTAGAAGATAATAATCATGATGGATCTATAAAAGGTGAGATCAAAGGTGTTGATTTCTAGACTTGTAAGAAGAGGTGTGTGGAAGAGTTGAAGATCGAAGGAAAAAAGAAAGGGCGTGTGCTCAATGGATGGGTTATAGAGTAGAGCAGGTTGATAACTATGTGTATGAACTATAGTTTATATTTATTAAGTCAAAAATAGTGCTCTTGTAGGTTTGAATATTGGGGAGAGAAGTGAATAGAAGAAGGATTTGAAGGTCTAAGTGATAGGACCAAAGTTTCCCAAAGTTCTGACACAACTTGTCAGATTTAAGAGCACACATGATTACCAATGTATAAGCAACTTAAACATGCAGAAATACTAGGAGAACAAATAACTATCAATGAGAAATAACACAGAAACTGAGAGGCAACACACAATTGTATTCAACTCATTACAAAGGAAATTACAATAAAGAGATCACACTCTTCTCCACCTCTGTGAGGCTTCCTCCTCAAGGGCTCCCAGTAATCTTCCCACCTGAGTAATCTTCTCTCATAGGTCACAACACATAGCTAACACAAGCTGTTGTTCACCTCATTGTACATCCAATACAACCGAGTACAAACCGGTACTCCAAGTAGATCTAACCATGATCCTACTCCTAATGTATTGTTGTCACCTTGGATCTTGCTCCCCCACCGATCTCCGTTTGACCCTCGCATTCACACATCCCTGCAGACCAACCTGATCTTACTTATCACATGTAGATCTCCACCATGACCCTGCAACTCCCTGCATATCAAACCTGATCTTACATACATTGGGAATCCTACTTAATTCCACCATGGGAAGAACTCTCCAAGCTTTACACTTGGGTTCTACAAGTTCTACACTTAACAATACAGCCCATGAGTCTATTATATAAATCTCATGCATACACTTAATTTAGATGGGCAGCTCAAAGACTCGAACTAGTCTCTAACATGCAAACTTCACGTTCACTTAACTGACTATTTGTCAACAGCAGTTTTGACTACTACAGGTGACCAACATCGGTCCCTTCCTGACTGGAGGTGACCGACGCCGGCCGATCTCCTGCCGATGCCAGTTTCCTCTGCGCTTCCCCTGACCGATGTCGGTTGTGGCCTGCCGATGCTGGTGACTGTCAAGCTGCAAAAAACCTCCTCCTTTTGTTTGTAACAAGGTGAAGCTTTTAGCTCCACACCCTAACAATCTCCCACTTGGAGATAAAGAGCTGCACCTGTACCCATACCAGTACTCCATCTAATCTGCATCCTGGCTTGTATTCCTCTTCAAGCTCCCACTTAAAGACAACCCACGACACTCCTTGTGGTGCTACACCTGTGTCTGAATTTCTCCATTCTTCTGCCTTGCTATACTCCCACTCAAACAACAACCCCTGTGAGTAACCTGTAATCAACAACACTTAACATATCTGAACCACCTGTTAGTCAAGCTCGCTCTAAGAATGTCCAACCTCGCTCTGATACCATTTGATAGGACCAAAGTTTCCCAAAGTTTTGACACAACTTGTCAGATTTAAGAGCACACATGATTACCAATGTATAAGCAACAAAAACATGCAAAAATACTAGAATAAAAAATAACTATCAATGAGAAATAACACAGAAACTGAGAGGCAACACACAATTGTATTCAACTCATTACAAAGGAAATTACAATAAAGAGATCACACTCTTCTCCACCTCTATGAGGCTTCCTCCTCAAGGGCTCCCAGTAATCTTCCCACCTGAGTAATCTTCTCTCATAGGTCACAACACATAGCTAACACAAGCTATTGTTCACCTCATTGTACATCCAGTATAACTGAGTACAAACCGGTACTCCAAGTAGATCTAACCATGATCATGCTCCTAATGTATTGATGTCACCTTAGATCTTGCTCCCCCGCCGATCTCCGTTTGACCCTCATATTTACACATCCCTGTAGACCAAACTGATCTTACTTATCACATGTAGATCTCCACCATGACCCTACAACTCCCTACATATCAAACCTAATCTTACATACATGGGGAATCCTACTTGATTCCACCATGGGAAGAACTCTCCAAGCTTTACACTTGGGTTCTACAAGTTCTACACTTAACAATAAAGCCCATGAGTCTATTATATAGATCTCATGCATACACTTAATTTAGATGGGCGGCTCAAAGACTCGAACTGGTCTCTAACATGCAAACTCTGCGTTCACTTAACTGACTATTCGTCAACAGCAGTTTTGATTGCTACAGGTGACCAACGTCGGTCCCTTCCTGACTGGAGGTGACCGATGCCGGCCGATCTCCTACCAATGCCAGTTTCCTCTGTGCTTCCCCTAACCAATGTCGGTTGTGGCCTGTCGATGCCAGTGACTGTCAAGCTGCGAAAAACCTCCTCCTTCTATTTGCAACAAGGTGAAGCTTTTAGCTCCACACCCTAACACTAAGTGTGTCTATGAGGGAAATTTGAGTGAAGAGGAAGAGAAATTGTGGCATGACTATGTGAGAGGCTTGTATGAGATAGAGAGGGTATTTTATAGGGTTTATAAAAATAGAGGTCTATCATAGGGTGTTTAAGACATTAGTTCAAAGGTGGAGATGTTCATATCATAAGTATTAGTAGGGTGTTTAACATCTAGGTTAGAAGGACTTGACCATCCTATGGGTAGGTGTTCCTTATGGAATAGGTGTTTCATTAAAGTATGGTAAGAAGTACTTGACCATCCCAGGGGTAGGTGCTCCTTGTGGAATAGGTGTTTCACTAAAGTCTAGTTAAAAGGACTTGACCATCCTAGGGGTAGCTACTCCTTGTGGAACAAGTGTTTCACTAAAGTCTCATGATTTCATACTCATTATAAGATAAGTAGCCTATATGTTTACAATATTGAGAGTGGATTTTATTCTCCAATAGGGTTTCCAACATATATATTTTATTATATGTGTAATATTGCATTATCTATTTGTTCATTGTTATAAACATATTGAATGCTTCATGAATGGTTGCATTGAATGCTCAAGTGTTTGAATGTTTTGGAAATTGAATTGGATTGTTTGCTATCACTTATTCACCCCCTCTCAATGTTTTATAACTCTAATAATTGGTATCAGAGCTGGTCTCTTGGTAAAGGTTTGACAACTTGAAGGAGATCCAAGTTATAATATGGGTAGCCATCAAATGCAAGGAGGTTTTTTCACTAAGCAAGCACTGATGCTCAATAGATCTAATTATGCTTTTTGAAGTGCAAGGATGAGGACATACATCATGTCCTCAAGGTTTGACACTTGGAAATATATTATGGATGGTTATTATACACCTACTATTCCTCCATCTAGTGTTTTAGATAAGAATTTGTTTGCTAATAATTATAAGGCAATGAATGCTATCTCTTCTAGTCTTTTAGATATTTAATACACCAAGGTAATCCTTTACATATCTACCAAGGAAATGTGGGATAAATTGAAGAATATTTATGAAGGAGATTAAAATTTTAAGTTGGTAAAGGTGAAGACTCACCAAAGATAATTTGAGAGTCTTAAGATGAAGGAAGAATATTCTATGGCATCCTTTCTGTAGAGAGTTGATGAGATTGTGAACATCATCAGAGGTCTTAGAGATAAGCTTAAAGAAGATATTGTAGTTAAAAAAGTATTAAGTTCTATCTCTCTCTAAAGTATAATTCAAAAGTGTCTACTATAGAAAATACTCATGACCTTACTCAGTTGAAGATGGATGAATTGCATGGCATCCTTACTTCCTATGAGATGAGAGTAAATGATGATATACCACCAACTAAGGTACTAGCATTAAAGACAAAAATAAAGCCAAAGAAGAAGTTCCAAGGTAAAAAACTCAAGAAGGATGACATATATGATATTGATGAAGATGGATTAATTAATTTTTTACAAGGAAATTGAAAATAGGGTCAAGCAAGTATAAGGGTAAACTATCCTTCAAATGCTTCAATTATGGAGAGGTAGGACATTTTTCTAATAAGTTCCCTCATAAGCATAAGAATATGATGAAAAACATGGTGATGGTTAATATGAAGAAAAGAAGACATACAAGTTTGATAAAATGAAAAAAGGATTCATAAAGTATGATAACAAGAATAAGTCCTTCAAGAACAAGAAGAGTCTCTACACTAATAAATATTGCATCTCACTAGATGAGAGTGAAGATAGTGACTCAGAGTATGATCATGAAGATGATGGTCATGTTGAAGATAAATCCCTCTTCATTTTTTAGGAAAGAAGTTTCTCATATCAAAATAAGTCTACTTGGAGTGATTTAGATGATGATAAAGATGAGGTGGACTATGAGACTGAATTGATTAATGCTCTTGAAGAACTGAAGATTGAGAAGAAGATTAAAAAAATGATGAAGTCTCAAATCAAGGACTATGAAGATCAATTTAGTGTGTTTGAGGTAAGAATGAATGAAGACATCAAGAAGCATGAAGATATAGTTAAGAATCTCAGTTGTCAACTAAAAATCTTGTCTACAAACCTAAAAGTTAAAGAAGATGAATGTTCAAGGTATGTAATTGAAAATGAGTTATTAAAAGCTGAGTTAGAGAAGACATCTAGTAAGATGAAGTCATTTATGGGATTTGAAAAGAGCTCAAGTGCTCTAGATAATATTTTAAGTGATCAAAATCATGCAAGTGATAGAACTAGTCTTGGATACAAAGAAGAACTAGAAAATGCAACTTAAGATAAGATTAAGACTAATGTAAATCAGACCTTGAAGTTCAACAATTAGTCAAGGAATGAAGATGTTGGTAGAATGAAGAAAAATAAGATTAAAAAACCAAATTACATGAGGTATTCAAGTTTCATTGGTTAATGTTACACATGTAATCAGTTTAGGCATAGAGCTATAGAATGTAAGAGACCTGTTAGAAATGAGTTCGCATGGAACTATGATGGGGGTCATTAGTCAAAAGGTGAGTCTTCTTCAAAAGGAGTAGTTTGCTTCAATTGTCAAAAGAATGGACATATTGAAATATTTTTTTCTATTCAAGAAAGGTAGGAATAGATTCTTAGAAAAGGTATAGTGTGCTTTAACTATCAACAAAGATGTCACATTGCTAGATTTTGCTAGCAAAGGCCTAAAAGAAATAATAGGTTTAATTAGGATCCTAGAGTGCAAGAAAGAAGCCAAGTTAACTCATGGAAACCAAAGGTGGTAATTGTGATTCATGATGAGTTTGTAGGTCCAAGTAATCTATTTGTTATGGTGGAGAATGCTATAAAAGATGGAGAGTGCCAAGAGCTCTCATTATCTACTCATGTTGTGAATGGAGAGACCAATCTCAAAGAGAAGACCAAGGTTCTAGTTACGGCTATTTCTGAGGTGTGTTTGGATGATAATGAGAAGACGTATATGTGTGAGTAGGTTTCATTCTTGGTTCTTATATTCTCAGGGTCTGAAGGTGATGTTATAAAATGAAAATAAGATACTTCAATGATCAAGGTATGTCAATATTCTATATTTGCTCTAAATGTTGTATATCTTATCATAGAAGAGAAAGTGAGTGATGCAGAAAAGGAACAAGTTGTCGAAGTTTAGGCTAAGAAGAACAAGAATAATAAGTATTATATCTATAAAAGGATTCCAGTGGTTACTAAGGATATGTGGGCCACTCCTAGCTTTAATTTGTTTAGAGCATTGTGGTGTAAAAGAGGCCTCTATCTATGATTCTTAAGAAACTCCTTTTAGTAGAGAAGCAAGTCTTGATGTGATGTTATTCAGAAGGTCCTAAAAGGCAAGATATGATTTTTTCCAATTGGAGTTAGTGTGTCAAGATAGGATAAGTGCTTTGATGAGGTTAGAGTGATGTCATAAGACATTTTTACAGTATATGTAGTGTTTGTAGGATCAGAATGGGTGTTTTTAGGTGGCATAATGAGATTGATGGAATGCCAAGAAGATTTTGGGGCTCAAAAAGATCTGTGCACTTATTTATGAATTGTTCAAGGTGGTTTTATGTCTTGATGATCTTGTTTGTGCCTTTTAGAGCTTTTTGTGTGATGCTAGGTTTATCTTTCTTATTGCAGATCAAAGCCATGGTATAGAAAGTCAAGGTTATGAAAGATGTGAAGGATAAAATTTTGGTCTAGAAGTGTGTGATGGTTGTCTCCAGGTGTGCTAGAAGTTTTATAGGTGGGTGTCGACTAGAAGGAGGTTTATTAACCTTTTTTATTTTGATATTCTAGAGTTTTGGGCTATGCTAGAAAAATGGTTTGCCTTATGATTTGTGGTCTAAGGATTTTTAATAGGTTGAGTAGGATAAAAGGGTTGTCAAATCAAGATTCATAGATATTTGAAGGTTTGTGTTTTAAAAATTATTCAAGTTTTTATCAAAATGGAAGATTAATTAGCTAGTAGATTTGTGAAGCAAGTATGTTGTAGAAGAGGATCTAGATAATGAAAATTAGTGTGATTAAGGGGGAATATGAGATCACTCCAAATATGAATTTTTAGATCTTAAAAATATGTCTACTAAAATTTGTGCGCTTTCTAAGTTCTAGGTAGGCTATAAGGAGTCTTGACAGACCTAGTGTGAAGATTTGATTTATTTTGCTCAATTTCTCCAAAAGAACAAGGCATGAGTGTTTTAAGGTGAATTATTAGGTTGGTTTAGATAATTATTCCTATTTGGTGAGTGGCATGAAGTTATATTGGTGGTTTTTGAGGTGGCTTGAGAGAGAAGGTTAGTAAACATTTGTGGTGTTTCTTCATGGTGTGTGAAGATTTGAAGATTCCCAAGAGGTGAAATGGCTTAGAGATTTTAGGGGGATTCCCTCTCTGATATTTCTTGGTGAGTTCCACATATTTTAGTGCTTTTGTGTGTTATTTATTCAATGGTTGTAGTGCTTGGTTGAAAAGAGTGTTGGCATGTAGCAAGAGGAAGTTGTCAAGGCAATAAGAGGTAGGCTCAAGGTAAGGGGGATTTTTATCATATTTATAAGGTGGTCCTTTATTTTTGGTAGTATTTTTATGTCCTTAGGATCTTTTTTTGCCCACTTTTTCATTGTGTCAAAGGGGGAGAAGGTTCCTATTGTGAGAGTGTTTGAAGAGATAGAAGGAAGGTGAGATTTATGATGGGTGTTGACATCAATGACAAAGGGGGATATTTTTGGAGATTTTTTAGTGACATCATGGAGTTGTCCAAGTGAGTGGATGAAGTGTATTTATATTATAATTGTCAATGACAAAGTGTGCAGTATGCTTATCCTAGTATGCTTGAAGTAGGCTTGGTTGAACTTAAATTTTGGCATTGTTAGGGATGGGTCTGATGTTTTGAGCATGTGTGAGGGGTCATATTAGAGTTAAAGGATGATTTGAGAGATTTTGGAATTGCATGATATTAATCTAGTTATTCATTATGTTCATCTTGGCATAATTTATTCTGTGATAGAAAATTTTAAGTAGGTGTATTGATGATGTTATATTTCAGACATGTGAAGGTTCTAGGAGCATCTTGATATATGGATGGATTAAATTATGAAAGGTGATCATGTGGTCCAAGTTTTAGGTCATGAGATTGATCAGAGCAAAGGTTATTAAGGTGCAAAGTTGGCTTCTCAAACAGAAGTTCACTAAGTTCCCATACTTAGCCAATTTTGCAAAGGAAGATCTAATGGTGCACATTTAATCACACAATAGATCTATGAAACAAAATAATCTAAAAAATAAGGATATAATGGTGAGAATTATTATTTTTAGAGATTTAATGGTAAGAATGAAACTTTTTAGATAAATATCAATGGTGAGTGGGTGTTTGTACATGCAAATGAATGATGCGTATTGAGTCAAATAAGTCAAAGTGATAGATGTTTAATGAAGCAAAAATCTAGGATACTCTAAAAGAGATTGATGAAGTGAATTTTTTCTAGATTATTAGGAAGTATTAAGATGATAACAAGTGTTCTATGTTTAACAGTGAGCAAAGGTAAAGACCAAGCTAATACGAGGAAATAAATGATACATATTTGGTCAAAGTTACCATGGAGCATGAGATGAGGTCAAAGTGATATATGTTTAGCATATTTAAATATCAAGATGATTTTGAGGAAGATAAATTATGAATATTTATTCAATCTATGGGAGGGAAAAATATGATGACAAAGTGTTTGATGTTTAACTATGACCATTGGCATTTAAATTAGCAAAGGTAAAAACCAGTCTACAATATTTTTCTCATATCTTTTGATCCAAGATGAATTTACTGATGCAATAAAAATCAAAGTTGTAGGGGCCTTAAAGGTTCATATATTAAATATAGTTATAAGTTTTAAATTTTTTTACATCCAAATTTATTGAGCTCAAAAGTTGACTAGTGCTTGACCATGTTTTGTAAGTGACCTGAGAAGGACATTTGAGTTGTTCTAATGGTATTTGTATGTTTCAAGGGGACTGAGATATTGGAGAGTATTTTAGAATCCATGAGGATAATATGTATTGATGTTGGATTTTTGACCAATCCATATCTAGGATGAACACATGCTTAAAAGTTGAATGTTTGTTCATTCATATTGTTCTTGTGTACAAGGATAATGTTTGAGTAGATTGAGCATATGTAGCGGTGTGTAATGATGACTATAATCATTTAAAGATGTTTAAAAGGTCATGTGGAGTTGACATATGAATTTTAAAGTGGTAATATGTTTCTAAATTTCTTGATGAAGTGCTAAATGGCTGAATAAGTCTCCATGAGACCTATAAGGGCTATTAAGGCCTAATTAAAAGGTGTAGTTTATTAATTGTGACCCATAGTTGCTATGGTTGACCTATGTGGATGATATTAAGATATTTCATATGTATTAAGGGATAATAAAATTATTATGGCTGACCTAGAAGATAATAAGCATGATGTCTCTATAAAAGGTGAAATCAAAGGTGGTGATTTCTATACTTGCAAGAAGAGGCATGTGTAAGAGTTGAAGAGCAGAGTAGGTTGATGATGTGTATGACCTATAGGGTTTTTTTTATTCCAAATAAAATGATATTTTAGGTTTTAATATTAGGGAAATAAGATAATAGAATAAGGATTTTCAGGTCTAAGTGTGTATATGAGGACATATTGAGTGAAGAGGAAGAAAGATTGTGGTATGCCTATGTGAGAATCTTGTATGAGATAGAGAGGGTGTTTTTAAAGGGTTAGAAAATTATATGTCCATAATTAGGTGTTGAATAAAATATTTAAAAGGTGGAGATGTTCATATCATAGGTGTTAGGAGGGTACTCAACATCTAGGTTAGAAGGACTTTACCATCTTAGGGGTAGGTGCTCCTTGTGGAACAGGTGTTTCACTGAAGTCTCATGTTTGCATAATTATTATAGGATAAGTATTCCATATGTTTGTAGGATTGAGAGTGGGTTTTATTCCCTAAGAGGGTTTCTCATATAGACCTTATTTTGTGTGTGTAATCTTGCATTATCTATTTGTTTACTACTATAAACATCTTGAATGCTTCATGAATGGTTGTATTGAAACCTTAAATGTTTGAAGGGTTTGGAAATTGAATGGGATTATTTACCACCATTGATTCAACTTCCATATCAATGGTTTATACCTATAATAGTTCTATTTTCTTATCTTTTTAACTAGATCAAACAACTTGATCTAGTAATTCTATAGACTTTTCTATTTTTTTACTTGTTCATCTATATCAACCAACTTGATTTAGTTAGCCTATAGACTTATCTATTTTGTTTATTTTCAAACTAGATTGACCAAATCAATTTAGTCAATTTAAAGTCTAGTGTGTTTTCCCATTTTTCCAACTAGATCAATGAGCTTGATTTAGTCTATTTATAGCTCATTTTATTTTTATGTCTTTCTAAATAGATCAACACGATCAATCCAGTCAACTTATAGACTATTTTATTTTAATACTTTTTCAACTATATCAACCAGATTAATCTAGTCTATTTATAAGTTTTTCTATAATCTTATAAGTACAACTAGATTGATTAAGTCAATCTCATTTATTTTCAACCTTTAGACTTTCAATTCTCTATTAAGTGTTTAAATAAGTTTTTATCATGAAAAAATTGTTTGAAAATGTTGCACAACAAAACCAAACTAACATGATGAGTCTTACTAATCCTCATAAATCCTCTAAGATTCATCTACCATATCATGTGGTAGATAATCTTGATCTTATCAATATCCATGTTACTACTAGAACCACTAATTATGGAACTCATTCCCATTATATTTCTCTTAATCCTATATTCATACCTAAAATAGAGGATGAAATTAATCTTGAGTATATGGCTGAAATGATCCTTTTCATCAAGGATCCTAAAATTTCAAAAATTGATATAGGTGGCAGAGTTACCACTATCACCTATAATGGATACATTGATCCAACCTTGCATTTGAAAGATTTTGGAAAATTATAAAAATATTGGGTTAAACTCAATTCTTTCACCACCATAAGCATTTATAAAAAAGCATTTTTAGGTGATGATCTAAATTGGTATAATCAACTAAAAACTCATTATATTTCTAACTTGGAAGACTTAGGCATTGGATTGGTTTAATAATTCCAAACTAATGATCTTATTGAAAATAGCCTAGCTCATTTTATAAACTACAAATAATTAGAATCCAAAACAACCCACGTATTTATCAAATGGTGGAAAGCCTTGTCTAACAAAGTTAAACATAACACATCAGATGATAATATATTTTACTTATTTACTAATGCTTTTCACTCCAAATTATAATATCATGTGAGGAATTTTTATATAAATTTTTTAGAATAACCCCTCAATCAAGCCAAAAATCAAGACTTTTTATATGATAATTTGAGCCTTCATACCCTCCTACATGAACTTAAATTATTATGAAAGCTAAAAATAGACATGAAACCAATGATGCTATTATGGATGCCTATGAATTCATAAACAACATTGAAGTGATTTCTCCAAGTAATCTCAAGGAGCTTATTATTTCATTATAATTTCTAACAATTCTCATCATAGTCCTACATTTTATTAATTAAATAATGTAGATATCCATAAACCATTTTCCTTAGCAGAGATTCAAAAGTATCTTCTTTGACCTTCATCATGAGATCTTGATCCTACTCATCCTACCAAACAATACTATGATACACACAAATTTTTTTGATATCATTAAATTTTGGGTCACTGTCATGAAACTTGTTACTAATTAAGAAACTTTGCTATGGAATATATTCTTAGACCTTATTTTGATCCTGAATTGCTCATATGTATATGTCAAAAAACCTATGAGGTGACAACTAAGGCTCATAAAACTAAAATTAAACATTGATCCCTTAGTTAAACTAACTCTCACTTTGTTATTTATAACAACCCCCTTCCTAATCAAAAAGATAATACTCCTCAACCTCCTACCACCAATAATGTCAAAATTTCTCTATATCCTAACGCTAACATGCATGATGAAAATGTTATTAATATGAATAATATGAGGAGATTAGTTTCCTTTATCAATCGTTATATAGAATCCAAATACAAAAATTTACCAATGTTTCATACTGTTCAATATTTTTACCCATCTCATCTCATGAAATTAGGGTATACATAATCAATTCCAATAAATTCAACAAAATCACAAGTGTCGAATCTAATGATATAGTTAAAAAAAAAACTCACATGCTATCGATATAAATTATACTCTTCCTTTAACTAAGTTAACTCACTTACAAACCCCAAAATATTATATGGTTGGTACTTCTTCCTCTCATTCCCAATATATAGCCAATGATTTAACCCCATAAACTCACATTAAGTAAATTCCAATCAAATATACCTTACCAACATCAATATAAATGCACTTTTGCTACACCCTCAAAGGATTTACTTCAAAATTATGCACATTTGTCTAATAAAATTATAATAAGATATGATGAATGGGATCCTATAATTGAACTTTCACATTTCACATCTCAAATACATTTCTTATAACTTGAGATAACTTCTCCTTGTCATCACAATCATATAATTCAAATTTTATTTGAAATGAACATCCCATGTCCCCTACCTATGGGGAAAGAAGATATTTTTTTTGGATCTAAAGATAACATTCTTTATTAGTGTGAAAAAATGTCTATCCATATTGATAAAATGGTAGATACCTCTCTTTCGCTCAAATTCCATATCAATTCAATGATTCTTGATGAAATATTACTTGATGCAGATCATCCTCCATTATTCATAGTGTCCAGATAGGATATATCTAAGTCAAGGTGATTTTATTGATGAAGGTTCATGAATTTGTGTGGATTCCCTTAGTTTTATCAAAACAATTGTATATTTTGAATGTAATATCAAATATACTCAATGTACATGTCAATGATATGATAGAAGATAAATGCCTCCTTTAGGGTGTGTTTGGATTCCTATCATAGTTACCCCTATTATGGCACATATAAAAGTCATGATTTTAACTTCCCACTATCAGATAGCATCTTATTGAGTTAACCTTAGACACACTATATGAGAGTGGTAGCCTCATCAACATGCCAATGTGTTAGTATTCCCTATAATGGTGTTATATACAAGATTCAAAGAGATACCAATACTTGTAATTTTAAATGATTCCAATAATGAGGTGTTTTAAAAATACCTACTCTCAAAATTTTACTTCACATACCATTTTAAGAATCACAATGCTTTAATTACCCTGTTAACTCTACTAGAAGTTAAAATGGTCATTTCTATAGACTGGCTAGTTCTTCAATACTTTTGTCTTTCTTGTATACCTTGAATAAGTTTGGATCATAACCCCCTCCTACTAAATTTTTATGATAAATTCAAAAAATATGAAAATTCATTTAAATTTGAGCACATGTTATTTTCTCACCCTAAGCTTTTAGATAGAACCAAGGAATTGTGGAATATAGATATTCATGGCTCAACTATGTTCAAGGTAGAATAAAAACTTAAAAATGTTAAGAGATACATTAGGATATGTAATAAATCTAATTTTGATAATATATTCCATAAAAAATAGATCAAAATTGAAATACAAAAATTAGAAGATGTTTCAGTTGAGAATGGCTTGAGTAAATAAAATTTAACCAGAGAGGAATGTCTATTATGTGCATACCACACAATAGTTTATCATGAGGAATATTTATGGAGGCATAAGTCATGAACCATTTGGATCATAGAGGGGGGTCATAATTCCTAAATTTTCCATATGTATTTGCTTAAACATGATTTACAATAAAATTTCAAAAATAATTATAGAAGAAGGTGTCCAAGTTTTAGATCCTCTTTTTTTTTAATAAAGAATGAAGTTTTTATTTACATCAATAAGTTGTTTGACACTAATTCATATATAAAAAACATAAAGGGTAAATATTTTTATTGAGAGTACCTTGTTTAGTGACCAATTTGGATAATGTAAATCTTCTAAAATTTGTGACTATGGAAGAGGTGGAAGCAAAAATGTTTAGCTTGAATAAAGACAAGGATACAAAACTAGATGGATTCCTAATTGAGTTTTTTCAAACCTTTTTGGATTGATTGAGGTGGTGTGTGAATTATTTTATTTTGGTAAGATACAAATGGAATTCAATAACACTTTTATAGAATTTATTCCTAAAAAGAGTGTAGCTATAGAATTTAAAGATTGTTTCCCTATTAATCTTTATAATTCTATTTACAAGATCTTCACTAAAATATTGGCCTTTAGACTTCAACCATTGATGAACATGTTGATCTCCAAAAACCAAGGGGGTTTTATTCAAAGGCATCAGATCCAAGATGGAATAATAGTGGTCCATGAGACCATACACTCTATGGAAAAGAGCAAAGAGGCTAGTATGATCTGTAAAATTTACATGAGCAAAGCATATGATAGAGTAGACTAGGATTATTTAGATATGGTTTTGTACAATTTTTAATTCCATGCTCATTTTAGACTATTGATTCATAGTTGTGTGTTATATGTTATGTTTTCAATAATTCTTACTAGTAATCAAGATAAATTTTTTGATATTAAGTGCAGTGTGGGATAAGGGGACCCATTATCTCCCTTATTTTTCATATTTATGGCATATTCTCTTATAAAAAAATGGATGGATGCTCTAAGTCAAGGGGATTTGAAAGGTTTTTAGGATACAACAAAAGTTGATCATACTCTTCATCAATTTTTTTGGATGATACAATTTATCTAAATATTACATTGGTTATGGAAGCTAAAGTTTTGAAAAGAATTATTGATAATTATGAGGAGGTTTATAATAAATTATTAAATTATGACAAAAGTATAATTTTATTTTTGAATACACCCATCATCAAACAAAATAATATAGCTCAATTTTTGGGATGCCATACTAATTTTTTTCCATCAATGTATTTGGGTATGCCCCTATTTGTTAGTTCTATGTCAACTAACATTTTGAATATGCTTCTGGATAGATTCCAAGAGAAACTAACATGATGGAAAGGAGTTTTTATATCTCGATTGGGTAATATTTTGTTAATTAAAAGTGTCTTTTAAATCCTCCTAGTATATTTAATGTCTATTTTCAAAATGCTTAAATTGATTTAATAAAATTTAGAAGCATTTCCTTTGGATGGGAGTAGAGGAGAAACATAGATTCCCTTTGGTCACTTGGGAAAGGGTTTGTATACCTAAATACTCTTGTGGTCTTGTCTTAGAAATTTGAACCTAATGAATAAAAATTTGGTTGCTAAGATTTTCTATAAATTTAAAAAATAATCTAATAAATGGGTAAGTATATTATGGGATAAATATCTATTGAACAAAATGCCAATAATTTTTTTCATCAATAAAATCCTATAAGAGGATCAATAATATGGAATTAATTTTGTTAAAAACAATGAAATAATTCTTAAATATTTTAAATGGTTTTAATGTTAGATTCTAGGAAAATTATTATATCCTTGATAATTCATTGAAAGAACTAGAACCATGGTACCAAATTATAGATCAAATCCAATATGAATATAGGATTTTAGTGTTTGATTATATCTAAATAAATAATGGTATAATATGTTGTAAATGGATTAAAATTAATAATATGGGGGAAAAAGTAACTAGTATTAATTTTAGACCTTAACATCCTACCGAGAAGAATACATATCACTAATCTTGTAAAGGGGGATGAGTTAGTGTAGTTGGATTTTTAGGATGGGAATTATTCAGTTAGCTTAGGCTATAATCAATAGATCCCTCAAACTGATGAGGAGATTCCATGGTTGAAGGTTTGGGACAAGGATGTCATCCCTAAAAAAATGTCTTTATATGATTGTGTATTCAAAATAAGATTTTGACCATGGATAATTTATGTAAAGAGGTATGGTTTTGGTAAATAGATGTGCCCTTTGTGAGGCAAATAATGAATCAATAATTCACCTTTTAATTGAGTGCCCTTTTTTTAATGTATTGGGGTTTATCTTAAAAATGTTTCACATTATCTAGTGTCATCTTTATTCTCTACTAGATTCATGGATTCCTTAATAAACACTATTCATTAACCAATAACTAAATTTTTTGAGCATTAACCTTCCCCCACCTTCTATGGGAAATTTGGAAATAATGTAACAATAATATTTTTAAACAAATCTAGAATCTCGATATAAGAGTGGCTTATAAATAATTAATTTATCATTGAGAATTTTAAAATAATTAAATGGGGTAAAAAATATCCTTTTAGTCAACAAGAAGAGATGTGGCAAAAAAAAATGGAATATTATGGTTGAAAATACTAATGCCATTGATCCTAAAATTTTACTAAGAAAGACTATAAGATGGTTGGATACTACACTTGGATGGGTAAAACTCAATTTTAATAGGTATTCAAAAGTTAAACCTAGATTTTTTTTTGGGGGGGGGTAGATTTCTGAGAGATTATCATGTTCATTTGATGGCCACTGTGAAGGAAGTATGGTTGTTCAGACAAACCATTTGGTAGAGGCTCAAGCAACTTTATGGGGAATATAGTTAGTTAAGAATATAAGATGTACCAAGATGGTTATTTTGGGTGATTATTTCCTTAAGAAGGTAAATAAAATAATTTGGACTATTGATTACATCATATAAGATATCTTGTGCATAGACAATACCTTCAGTGAGGTTTATTTTCAACATATATACAAGGAAGGAAATCAATTTGTATATGCATTTGAAAATAGAGGTGTAGTGGCAGTGTATTTTAAGATCTTATCCAAAGTAAATAAGCTTCCTACTTATATAAATGATATTATTTTCAAAGAGAGATCAAATAGGTCTTTTTGAGACTAAACACCAGATAAGGATTATTAGGTTTGATTTTGATTTCATGCTTTATTATTATAATAATTACACTTGGGGAAGGGTCAATATTGATAATAAAATAGGTAATAATAATACATGTGAATGTTACAACATGTTTCTCTTGATTTTCATTCACATGTGTTATAATGATACTATTAATTATGCATTGGTTAGTAATCTATTACTGAACATCACCCTTATTTTAAGAATTATTTATTTTATTCACTCCTCTATAATCTATGTTTTATTTCATCCTCAAAAAATGGGAGATGGATTGAATAATATTGAATATTTATTATCAGGGAAGATTAAAAATAATGCACAAGTTTGGGAGATCCTGCATATAGGTGGACTGAGCAACTTCATAGATATAATTAAGGGCTATGATGAACAAATATCAAATAAGTTTTATTCAAGTTGAAAGGAACATGTGGTAGAGATAAATAATGTGTATGTTGAGATTATAGAGGAATTGATTGCCTAGGTGATGGGGTTGAATATTGATGATAAATATATATATATATATATTAAATCCAACAAAGACTATCTCAAGGAGGTGGACAAATTATTAGTTGAATATGAACAACTAATCAAATATCAAGGGGGATAGTTGCATCAAAACTTTCCTCTTCCATATGATTTTGTAGTGGAACATGTGACAAGGTATGCCACATTAGAGGGAAAATTCATTGTAGTGCATTTATATCACTTCCCCATTTTTGATTACTTTAGACACCAAATTCCCTTGATCCTTCCTTTTTACATTTTTCATTCTATGGATAATTTTGTTTTAGAGTTTAAAAGTGGAAAAAATAAAGCTTATTTACACCAAGCTATAATATTTATCATTTATAAGTAAATTAATTCTCTCAATCCTATGCCATGTGGACTTTCTCTAGGAAGGGTATCTCTAGGGTTTTTGAGTCTAAACAAAATCCTAAAAGTAAAATCATAAAGAAGAAGGTTATCCATATTTCTGAGCCCATTGATATTGAGCAAGATGAAGTGTGAGAAATGTTTAATGGTTTTAGAATAGATGAAAACATGTATGATAAATATCCTACAACATTAGGGGATAATGAAAATAATATTCAAGATGTTGTGGAAAGTCTACATATTCTAAAAGAAAGAGGTGAAAGTCTTGTCAATATTCACAAAGAGAACTATTTTACCAAAGATAGTGAGAAAATGCAACCAAATTTGGAAAACTTGGTTGAAGACCCAAGAATCAAGATAATATTACACTAGATTAAATTTTAAGAGCTCATATCTAAAACCCCATTAGATTCATTTAGGTGAATTTGATTTGTAGCCTTGGTGAATTAGTAAATCTAGAATTTTATTTTCTAGGTTTTTTGCCCTAGCCAAAAAGTTATGTTGAATGGCTAAGCTAAACAACTAGGTCATTATCTATGCTAAAAGGTTGAGCCAAATTGTTGTGTCATTAGCTTTACTGAATTAATGGGCTAATGGTGAATTCAGTGACTAGACTGACAATGGTACCAAATGACTAGGTTTAATGACGTGTTGATAGTTATGCCGAATAGCTCAGCCAAATGGTTGACATTAATGGATCTAACTTACTATCTATATAGGATATATAGAAAAAATTAAAGGTACACATGAAATTTTCTATTTATACATTCCATTTAAATTCACTTTAGTATCCTTTAATAGGTAAGGTACATTTAATGGTTCTATCTTTCAAGGTTTCAAATTTTGGTTTCCTTATTCTTTTCCACCTGGTCCTAGTAGGATTTGGGAATATAGTCCTTGATTTTGTTTTATTTTATTCTTCCCATTCCCTTAATATTTAACCCTAGTAAATGTTATTGTAATTCCATTTAGCACTATCATTCAATCTGTCATTCGATAGTGTCACTCGACACTATTGTTTGGCTATATCAAGATTCAAACTTTAGAGGTGTTATCTTATATGATATTAGGATTGTGGGTATATTATATATATGTGGTGAATTAATCTATTTATAAGATAATTTTGTAAAGGGTTTTTGAGCTAACCCCCAAAATAATTTATATCCCTAAAATTTTGATGATCTAGTCGCATCTACCAACCCTAAAAAATAGCCAAAACCAAAATCCAAAAATTGGAATATTCATGAATTATGAATATTCACCACTAAAATCTACCCTAGATTACATTAATTGAAGATGAGGTAGAAATTTATAAATTATTTCTAAAATGTTTTATAAATGATCAATCCCATCTTAAATAGACTATAAACAATATGAATTAGAATGATGGGATTTTATTTACTAAGGTAGATATAATGGTAATGTATCTGTAATTCCAAAGATTGAAGGAGAAATTGAAAAATATGGAAAGAGAGAATGAGAAGTTAAAATAAAATATTTTATTACTTGTGAATTTTAGTTGGGTTGCTATGTATAACTATGTTCAGAGAATGGAAGGCCTTAGGTCTCTATTCAAAAGGAAAAATGAAAATCATCAAAATAGGAATTATGATAAAAAGAGGAAAGGCCCAACTATAGATAATTAAGAACATCAAATTCCTTAGGACATGGAGAACACTTTTAAGAATCTTATAAATAATTGGGTGAAAGTGTATGAGGCATGGATATGCCCAGGTTGTTAGTTTTGAACTATTGATTTTTTGCTATGATTTGACTATTTTTGTGATATTTTATTAGTTTATATGTCTTTTTCTTCTCCTTAAGTAGGCATATGTTTGTTTTTTGGTATATGGACCAAGCCTATGTAGTTTTTTTAAAGGTTAGGGTCCCTATTTAAAACCCCATTTTACCATTAATAAAAATATCTTATATTTAGATGATGATGAACCTAATGAAATCGATTTAAAAATCATACATTTAGATCTCTTTCCTCACATAATCACTCAATGACCTCCTTTTTTAAGACATTAGCCTCATAAAAAACCATTAGATGAAATTACTATCACTCTAAAAAAAATTAAACACTCCATCTATCATGCCTTTGTAACTGATAAAATCATTGATGCATGTATTATTGATCTTCACACTCCAAATTATGATCATGGATATTCTTTAGATGATCCATTTTTAGTTGAATTTGCTCAAGTTAAAAATACATAGATACTTAGATTTCAATCTTCTTTATATCATTCTTTTATTTCTATTCATGTACTTCCTTCTCCTTCTTTAGTACTCGATATTGGTTTCAAACTCCATAGTTGGCCTCATGATAGAGCTAAGGTCTATCGGGGTGTGGTAGGCCAATAGATTGGTATAGGAGGTCTCAAATTCCTATATAGTGTTACCTAATTTCTCACATAAGTACCCAATCTTCATAGTAGATAAATAACTATATAAAGGTTCTTAAGGAATGGGTAATAAGTTTTGGGAAGGTAGGTACATTTTAATTTTATTATATATATAAACTTCATGAGGTGATTTGAGCACTACACTTTTTTTCCTACATATTTTTATGTTTATTGAGAAAAAATATCTTATGAATTTGGCATATAATAAATTCTTATCACTTACCTATTTACTTAGTATGTCTCATGCTTATTAAGGATTATTACAAACACCTATGCCATTATTTTTTCACTCCATTTCTCATTATAACATTCTCAATATTCCTCCTTGATGAATATTATTTGTTAGATGATCATACCCCTTTGGTTCTCCTTTCGTGAGTTACAATGTGAGACCTTGGATAGGACCAATCCTTCCTCACAAACATCCCTTTATCATTCATAAACATTTCCCATCATTATAATTCACCTCATTGATTTACCCTTTATGAGTTATAGTGAATACCTTGGATAGGACTAGGATTTCCTCACAAAGTATCCTCGAGCTTGATACCATATTTAGTCACAAAATATCTATACTTTTTATAAAATGAAATGATTAACACAAATCTTAAAGTTTTTAATTTTCATTCAACTTGTTATTTTTATTTTACATATTTTTACTTGTATTTCATGATTGTAATTTATTTAGTTATGTTTTACATTCTTCCCAACATGATTTAGTATGTTTCACATCTTACAATTCATTTGTTTACATTTTACATTATCCCCAACATGATTTAGTGTGTTTTACATTTCATTATATTTTTGTCCTTTATTTATGTTTTATATGCTTACCAACATGATTTAGTGTGTTTTACATTTCATTTCATTTTCACTCTTATTATTTGATGTTTTACATGTTTCCCAACATGATTTAATATGTCTGAATTTTTATTTTTCCATGAGATCTAGTATATTTTATATTACATATTACATTTTATATCATTATTTTTAGCCATGAATTTATTCAAAATTGATATAAAATAATTAAGAAATAAAACATACATTTTCTTACAACATATATAAAATACTAAACACATTGTAAAAATAGATTACATGCATCCATATAATTCACGAGTCATGATAACCAATATGAAAACACACACACACACACACACACACACATGGATCTGATGTTTGATAAAATAAAAAAATGATATAAGCATAATAAAATCTTAGCTCTATAGCTGTGGTCCACCTTACTTATTTGGTGAATGAGCTACACTACCCATAGATCCGTAAAACTGACCCATTTGAATGGTATGCTATAGTGACTCTATCAGTGTATGTAGGCCCTTAATCTATCTAAGCTATAAATTAGCCACTTGGCCATATACACATGGTAACTCTCTAAATGTAGCCAAATCAATAGAATACTCCTCAACTAATAGATGCCATGATCATATCTTTCCATCACAAAATCTTGGTAGTAATGCATTATGTATTACATCTCCTCATCTCCATAGATATCATGCTACCTCACCAACTAGCATAATAAAGAGCTAAAGGTAAAAAGGTGTTAATCATATCTAAGGTATTATGATTTGGAAACACATCATTTAGTATATCAATATGTGTTGCCTACACTATCAATGACCATCTAAATTCCTTTGTACTAACATCTATTAAACACAAACCAAATGAACATTATTTATCATATATATATATATATATATATATATATATATATATATATATATATCTCAAAATTATGTATATAAAAAATATATCTACTTATTCAAAATATAATAAACATCAACTATATATCAAAATACAAATCATATTAACAATCTCTCCATCAGCTCACTCGTTGAGTACCTCTAGTGGGGCATGCCTTTGTGGTGTCAAAAAAATAGGTTAGAGAACACGAACATGTCACAATCCACTATGAATATATCACTTTATAGACCATATATATGAAGGATATGTTATAAGATCTCCATGCTCTAGTTCCTCTACCTATGGATCCTCCTCCACCTACACCTATACCTGTCTCCATCTATGTTTTTGTAATGGTAGACATGGTGGTAAATGTATAAATTGCTATGGAAAAATAATAACCACCTCTACCTCCTCCTCCATTACTACCTCTACCTCCTCAATTTCTCTTGCATCTCCCTATTACTACCATCATCATTTCCCCCAAGATCTCACTTGATGAGGTCATATCATAGGCACATCCATAGGTGATCCTACACCTCCACTACCTCAATGTTCTCTCGCATGTCATGCCTAATATACAAACACTAATATAGGTGTTTTTGTATGTGGAAAACCTAATTGACCTAATAAATGAGTAAAAATATGTGGCTCCACCCACCACATGTAATGACCAATAATATGTACATAACCCAACTCTAAAAAACACTTTCCCAATAAGGCCAACTAGATGCAATACCTATATAAGGATAAAAAAATATATCTCCTTGAATAACTATTTACAATGATAGATAATGTGGTATAGATTATAGTACATGGTCCTAACTCCATATCAAAATATGAGGTAAACTATCACCTATCACATAGGGTAACCCTATAAGTTGATACATAAGAAACATCTCATATATCCAATTACTCAATAAAATAATAGGGCCCATAGTCATCTACCCTTGTGATAGGATATTGTACATATCATGCACTAACTACACCCATATCCTTGATCTTAGATGATATAAATTACCTTTCTCCAATATCAAATGACATAATCAAACCACATATAGTGGAACCTTCCCATCTGACTTGTGATAGAGTACATGAGTTCTCATATGGACAATAATGGACTTTTATATATTTTGAATGGCTGACACATAGACATCAAACAAGTGAACTCATAAAGCACTAAAATATCTATTTAAACTAGTATCTCATAAGGCTAAGGCTCACCTCTTAACATCAATATTATGAGTATCACAAATAAAAGGCATCCCTACAATAATAAGTCCTAATATCATGTGGACATCCTCTAGGGTGATACCTACCTCAATGGTATCCCCATGCACCAGTCACCTAAAACTGATGGTTAGATGCTCCTGTGTCCCTAAGAACATGTAAACTAAGTCAAAACTTAAGGGAATGCACCACATATACATAATACCTCCAAACCCCAATATCGTTAGCCATGCTTGATTATCTACTATCAATATATCCAATAAATTTAGTAACCAAACTACATCTACCAATATCTAAAGTCTTTATTGTCTCTATAAAATATCAAATAATAAAACATGTATAAGTTATCTATAATAGATAATCATCAAATCACACCACTAAAATAAAATATATATACATTTAAACTAATATTAGCTACTTCATCAACCTATACTACCTTTTTCTCAACATTTTATTCCATGTTGGCCACATATATAACTATGTCAACCATAAATATATTTTTTACAATGTTGACCATGTATCTAACTAAGTTGGCTACTATCAAAATAAAATTGTATTGACCACTTTATAATAAGTCAACTAGCTAAAATAAAACTATATCAACTAATTTATACAAAGTTGCCCAGATAATGTAACTACATCAGCCACTCCATATAAATTTGGCCATTTACTATAAATATATTGGCCACTTGATACACAGTCAGTGAGATAACCCTACTATAGTGGCCACTTCATACAAATTTGTCCACTAATCTAATACAATCAACCATTTTATATATGCATTCAACCACCCAAATATCTTACTAAATTAGCTAGGATGTATGTAGTTGGACACCTATACACTACTACACTAGATTGACCTACATGTACACAATTATCCACTTAATAACATACTAGACCAACTTGATGATACATAATGAGCTACTAACATCAACCTAGTAATTTAAAACTATGTCAACGTAGTTGATACTATTTATTTACTATGGATATTTTTAATGCATTTGTCATTAAATCTATAGGCATTAATGACCTTCCTTTGACCCCTACCTATTTTTATCCTAAATTTTACTTTGCCCCAAAAAATTTCAAGGCAAATTTTTCTACATGGATTTATCCTGGTACTTTATTTTCTGAATCTACCTCATTTACAATTAAAAAATGATTAAAATACAAATTTAATACATCCCATACTTGGATCATGCTTTCAACACCCATAATGCATCCTCTCCTTCATGCTCCTCAAATTTGTGCCATCATCTCCCTCATAATTCCTCTAAGTCACACAAAATTCTTGTTTCTCAAAATAGTAAATTTACAAATGAATTTTTAAAATTCTATTATATATTTAAAATTTACAAATTCCTTAGCTAACAATTATTTACCAAAAAATTCTATTTTTTTCTCATAACTCTATTTCTACAAATCCTTTTTACAAATTTCAAAAACTTATAGAATCCTAATAATTTAGATAATTTTTCTATATTTAACCCATAGTTCTACATTTTTTTTGAATTTTAGCTTATTTTTCAAGAACACCTAATATCCCATACATGCCACTTCCACCCACTTCTCACACAACCTCTATTTTATAACAACAAGGTAAGTGAAGGTATGTATTTTTCAATTCTTTACTTTCATTTATTTTCCACTTTTTACTATAATTTATTAGCTCAACATCGTGTGTTTCTATGTTCTCTCTTAAAGCACCATCCCATGTTACAACTATGTGACACACAATGAACATTGAGTGGGGCATATGTATACCCAAAATATTTTAAAACTTTATCATTTAATGACACTTTCTCTCTTGAAGGACCCTATCAAGTTTCAATATCTCTGAGTGCATGCCTTAAAAGGTGCATCGATAAAGGTGTGGATATACTTTTGGTGTTTCTCAGTATAATTTGTTAGTCCCTATACCATTACCTAAAACCACTATAATTTACTTTTATCCAACTCTTTAAGCAATTAAAACACTTTTATCCACTCCTCTAAGTAATTCACCTTCCAAAATGGCCCTTAATTAAGAAAACACCGATTTTATCCATTTTCCTAATATGTCAACTAGGTTGATATTTTTAGGGATTGAGCCCACATTATAGAACTACATCAACTAGACCAACCTAATTCAATACCAATGACTATCTTTCTTGCCTAAAAAGATAGAGTCAATTGATTTTATCTACTAAACTATTAGAAGGGTTTAGGGTCAATCCTTAACTACAAATACCACCTCCACTTAAATCCAATAGAGAGGAACATTCATTTTTACATTGTTATAGCTCATAATTATACTAATTCTACACTTGTGGAGTCATTTTTTAGGGTTTTTGCCTTTGAGGGAAATAAGCTTGTCTTTTGGGAAAGTCTTGGATGCAAAGTAGGAGTATTTTAACTTAGAGCTGATTTATATAATGTGATCCTTACAAAACCATAACAACCTCTTAAAAATCACCATTGGCCAAGGGAGAGACTAATGTATAACATGTTTAATTCAAGGTAAGTATTCCTAAATTTTACTCTTTCATTTTGTAGATAGATATTGCATAAAGTAATAGGATGAATGTTTTACTTCTTTCTTATTTAGCTTTACATTGACTTGAGTAGAGTCATTTTTACATGCATTGTGTTATTTGTTTAACTATCCCCCTTTGTGCCACAATCTTTAGTGATCACTATATTATATTTATTTTATGTATTGTAGGCCTAGTTAGGGTTGTTTCATAGTATTGTTTTCCTAGAGGCTTTGGAACCCTCTCCTTTGGTATTGTGTAGTAAGAGATCCCTTGGTTAGGTTTAATGGATGTAAATTGGTCTTCTCAATATAAATAGCTATGAAATGAGTTTTTTGGTAAAATTAATTTCTCTAATCTTAGAATTGACTAAGTAGGACAAGTTGTATATCCATCCTAATTCGTTGTATATAGAAGGCATTATGGTGGGCTAAAAAAAAATTAATTAAACACTTAACTAATTTTGTGTGTCACACCTCATTTGGTGATGCGGGTTGATTGGTAACAATAATTAAAGAAAAATTTCTCATGTTTTACTTCATTTTTTGGGGAAGAAAATTTTGGTCATGACATTATGGTATCAGAGTATGGATTTAGTACTAGGAACTATGGGTAAATCAATATGGATGGTTCAATTTTATTTAGAAACATACGTAAATTATGTTGTGTGTTTTTATAATGTTCCTTGATGGGTGGATTATTATTCATGATACATTTGTGATACTTTTTTTTATACTATGATACAATGTGTGGGGATGTTAGCTTTGCTCTTATTTAATTCTGTAAGTGTAATTTATGGTTGATTAGATATTTAAGAAACATAGATAAAAATGTATATTTATCATGTGATGTTTTTAAGACACTCAAATACTAAGAAAGGGGATTCCCACTAGATATTTTTCATTTTGACAATTGTATTGATGCATGATTGGTCATTGATTTAAAGTTACAAAGAAAACATGTGTATTATAATTTTAACTGATGAGATGACCTTGATCCCTATGTATTATCAAAGTATATGTTCCCATTATAATGTGATGTAATTTTATTCCATTATATCCATTATTATGAACCAATATAGCATGTGTTAGTCATATGTTTGCTTAACCTTGGTAGGAATCCATGTATGTATGTAAGTGAAACCTCTTATTTAACCCCTCACACTATCATGTATTTGTATGTAAAATTTAGAAAAAGTTGATCCTATTTAAAATAAAAATGTTATCATATGTTCATGGTGTATGTGACAAAGTGTAAAAATAATTTGATTGTGTTATGTGATTAGCATGTACCTATGTAAATATGGACATATTTATTATGTACTTATGTGTATAACACCCAAGTGAAATTATTATTTAGTGTAATTATCATCCTGGTAATTTAGTTTTGTGTTATGTAAGACTATGTTATTCCTCTAAAAATTTATTACTAATTCAAGTATGGGGTTTTAGGGAGGTGTATATCTCTATTCATATTAGTTTGAACCATGTTATAGGCTAGGAAGTGAATCTTCATGTAGGCTGAAAATTCAATTTTTTCCTTTACATGTAGTATCACCATGAACCTTTCATGGGAGTGCACCACATGTTTTATATGAATAATAGTCATTTCATGAACAAGGTGTCCCTCCACTTATCCCTTATTGGTTTTCAAAAGGAAAACCTTTGTGAAAATCACTCTATGTTGAACCTTATAAAAGATGATACAACTTAGAGAAATTATGGAATAGTTTTACTACTCCTTACTTCAGAGAGGTAGTGGTGGATTGTATGAAAGTTTATTATATTTAAATCCCCACTTAGGTGGCATATTAATCCACATAGTGAAAGTAATGTGAAATTTTACTATGATAACATTTTGAAAAATTATTTAGAATTGATTGATGATTTAATTTGATTTCAAAACCAACACTATTTTATTTAAAATTTATTTTTTAAAGCTACTTAGCCATTTATCACTTAGATTGATCATATTATGAATTTTTAATAATTATGAATTTTATTGATTACATTATTTTAAGGCCACTTGGATATTGATATATTTTTTCATTCTATTGAATTCTTTTGAGGAGTTTTCATTTTGTTATAAGTTCTGGTATCTTATATGTTAATAATGTGAATATATGTTCACCTTGTGTGGGTATGGGGAGAATATTTTATCTTATATAATAATATATAATGTTGATATAGGAACATGTATGGAAAGGTTATTGAGATCATCATTGACTCACTATATGTGGTGATTTTATATAGGAATCAACTAAAGTAATTGCTCTCATATTTCAATTTTTGCCATGGAATGACACTTGAATTTACATATAATAATTTCACCATGGAATGGCACAAATTTTTTATTAACTATATCTAATAATATAATGAATTTATCCATACACATGATTCATATTAGATATTATTAAGGTATCAGTTGGCTTATGATATAATTTGGGTATTAGTATGGAACTAATGGAGCTACATGATGAAATTAGAATAAACTATTTGACTTAAAATAGCTGGGAAACCATTACTATTTTAATTATTGGAGATAACCCATTTACTTGATAATAAAAAAAAAATGTTCAACATTGAAAAATTTATACATTAAATTAAGATAAGTTTTGTTTCAAGCAATAAAAATGGAAAACTTGTATTGAAATATATTGCATGTATATATTTTACTTAAAATATTTGAGAGATTTAAGATCATTTGGAAGGACTTAAGTTATTTAAAACATTAATTAATGTTAAAATTAACCAAATGGACTTTAAAATTTAAAAAATATATATTTTCACAAATGTGCTTGCTTTGAGTTGTATTAAATAATTAGCTCATCAAAATATGATTGCCTTACAACACCTAGTTGTTGTTTATTGCATTAAGGATGATGATTTTATAAGAGGGGGAAAATGTAAATCCCCTCGTATAGTGTTATGGTCCCATTTAAAATTTTGGATTATTCATTTCCTTCATTAAATTTTTAAAATTCCTTTTTTATTATGCCTTAGTGTGTGATGCCCCTTGTTGCTAGTTTTTGGCTATTGTATTTTTTACAAACTTGCTTGTGTTATTTATTTAAATCACATTGTCCTTAGCATATTATGTATTCTCTAAATGGAGAGAGTGGTGTATCCAGGGCTATGTCACTTATCTCTTGTAAGGGGGAAATTAAGGGAAGTAAAATGCAAAAGTTAATAAATATGGTATTTGACAAATCCAAGATAGTCAATTTGATATTTTGTGTCATGACATATTTCAAATAAATGTATATGTACTTATATAATAATGAATAAATTAAAAATAATAAATAATAATTAAAAAAAAATCATGTGAACTCTAGGTTTTCATGCTCTATTGATTTTTGTTTATTTATGAATTGGATCTTCTCTTCAGTGAGCCCTATGAGTGATGAATACCAATCAACCACCTTATTTTTGTAAATAGTGGTTTTTAATAGAAGGGTAAAATTATGGGATTTTATTGGGTCCCACCCCATTACAAAAACCATGCCCTAGACTAGAAATAAAAACAAAACATGACAATTAATAATAAGACAACAAAATAGCTATGAACAAACAACAAAAAATCAACCCAAAAATAACACAAATTAAAACATAGTACATATTTATATCCTTAATGACATGGTTCCATTATTTAAATAGATTATTGAGAACTGACTCTATACCCTCCATCATCTTATTATTAACCTTACATTTACTAGCTCTTCTAGTCTTCATAGACACCAACCTATTATTCTTTGTAAAGTTTGATAAATTATTTGAGAAAATTAATATTAGAGATACAATTTATTGTGGTCATATTTATCATATACAAAAATTGATCTATGTTGCCTTCCATAATTTCTTATAATTTTCTAGCCTTTCCAATGCAGTTTCCAAGTCTTGAATTCTCATATGATCTCCTTCATTGAAATTTTTTTGTTACTAATAACTAGTAGTATCACCATCAAAAAATTTTCTCTTTCTATCCATAAAAATCCATGCCAAAAAAAATTTTGTGTAGAAAAATATCTACCATTATAGATCTCATATTTTCATAGATGTCATCAAAAGATGTATCTTTATCTTCCCTAAACTTTATTTTACCCACCATATGTATTTCCATCGGTAAAACATCCTTATTCAATTCATTAATAGTAGTAATATGATCAATATCATCCTTTGGTTTGTGAACAAAAATCCCAAATTCCTCTTATCCATCCTTATAATATATCTCATAGTCATCCTCATCACCAGAATAAAAAACAACAAAAGCTTTGGTCTTCTTAATAGGGGATTTAGACGGGGTGGAAGTAGTGGATTTAGATGACATATTTATAAAAATGGTTTTGTATCCTAGGCTTTCCACCTTTCACTTATAAATGGAATTGATCATATTATAGGTTTAAACCAAATTAATGTTTTATTAGTGGCTAACACCAAGTGCTTTGGCATGATTATACAAAATGAAAATGAGGGCTTGGTGATGAGGAAGAGAGGCATTGCCTAAATCCATATCAGTCACATAATGATCCAAATACATAAGAAATTAATAAGGAATGAAAATAGGAATATTGTGTTTGAAGTGGTTTAAAAGATAAAAATGGTATGAAAACACTATTTCATGCCTTCCATCCAAAGTTATGTACTTTATAATTTATCAAAAAACTTCTGGATAGGGAGTAGGCAATGCTTATTGAATGTAACCACCTTGATATGACATAGACACCTTACCAAACTTATGGAATCGTTTCATTTAATCATATTTATCTATTTTATTCTTGTATAATTATGTCCATGAGTGTTCATGCTCATGACTTGGGTAATGAGTTCACTAAATACTATGATAACATCCCCTATCATTACTATTTGAGTATTACACCCATAAGTAAATTCTAGTGAAATGTGAGTGTTAGTGCCATAATTTTTTTCCATGTAATTGGTTAAATGCCCATATTCCAAGATCCTCCAAACATACCTATTCTTCTTCACTGATCCCATTGAAGTTAGTTTAGTTTGGCAAAGGTATCCTCCCATTATATTGATATGTAGGTAAAGATAGATAAGAGGTATCACTTTTACCCACTCTCATTCCAATAAATAATAAACAAGGAAAATATATGTCATTAAGATCTATAATGACTCCTTAAATGTTGATGTTATTATTTATAACATTGGAACTAAGCTTGAATATTTGATGAAATGATTTTTGATCAATTCCCATGTACCAAAAAGACTTCACATTACCATTGATGTAGATATCTATGATTTTGTAATGATGATTTAACAACTCCAAATAATTAAAATGAAAGTTATTAATCAATAATTAGTAAGACAAATACTAACCATGTATATAGAGTTACTAAGGGTATCACTCTTATAAATATAAAGTGACACATGTAATAAAGCATTCATAAATTCAAGGTTCAAACTCCCTCTAAAAAATTTAAAATAAAAAACTAGACATATAATCTTTAGTAAATAAAATTGGATAGGTAAATTAGATTTAATAAACCACTTATAACTATACTGAATTTGAGTTCCCATATTCACAAATCAATTTTTCTATTTGTTACCCTTCATTAGAGTATGTGTAACTAAATTTTGTTGAAAGCCTTTCATAATATCATGAACCTCAGAGATGATGTTTCTAATTGTCTAGCTTGGATAATTCTTACTAAGAATATAATTTATGCCATTCTAAGAATCACCTTCAATTCATATGTTTTTGGATACCACCTCCTTAGCTAATTTGACACCTCATAGCACTACAAAAGCCTCTTTTGAGTGACTAGTTTGGGCAATAAGGTTACTGGTAAAGGCAATAGTGATATTACCATTATTGTCCCTTATAATTCCTCCAATACCTACCAAGCTTATATTTCATTTTGAAGAGACATAAAAATTCAATTTTACCCATCCAAGATAGGGTAAAATTGATTTTTCATAATCTTAGCTTGTCTTCTTTGATCTAAGGAATGATTTGTATTCAATCCTATATTCCAACTAGTAGATAGCATAGATTCATAACTATTGGTGGTGTTTTTGACATATTAATTGTTATCAAGGAATCCAAGAAGGGTGTTTAGGTCTTATGTTAGCTTCACAATGCAATCAATGGAAATGAACTAATGAAACTAGTAAACTCACAAGCATAACACTATCTTGCCTAGATCAAAGGGAGGAACATGGTAAAGAAAAAAATGAATTAAGATCAAATAAAATGTAATAAAAAAATATTCTTTACCTTCCTTGATGCTCCAAGAGTCTTCTTCAATTGGCTTACTCATATTATGCTCAATAAGTCTTTATCAATGGAGTGTGGCTACCTTCATCTCCTCTTGGCATCATGGTTTGGATTAGCTTGATTGATGTCTTTAATGGCTTGGCTAAATTTTGGCATTATAACACAAGGATTTTAGATTTTTGAATCCATTCTTGCATTATATTTCTACTTTGATTGAGCTCTCGAATGAAGAGCATTAGGTTTGTATTTATAGACTTTCAAATCAACGTAGAATGGGTTAAATCTAACCTTGGTTTAGTTTATTAACCTTGGTTGAGTTTGAAAGGTATCCAAATGGTCATGATTAGGTTTTGATATGTGTGTATTTAGATATTTTCATTTGGGACAACTCACAAAGACCAATGATCACTTCTTAGGATATTTTAAGATGCTCTTGATATTTGAATTTTCCCTTTTTTGGTAATTAATTTATCAACTCATTTGCTCAAGGATGAATTCAATTAGGATTTGATTAGGTTTTGAGGTTAATTAATACCTTTTAGGATTTTTTGATTTTTTTTAAATTTAATTCAATGTGCATTTGCCTTATTTAATTGATTTATGGACCAAGTTAATTTATTTGCATGGTTATGAAGCCAAATTTGAGACCTTTATAAATTCTTGGGCTAGGTATTCAATGATTAGCAAGAATGGGTCTAAAGTTAGGTATGAATCCATTCGTGGCTAGTTTTAGATGTGTATAGTTTTCCCCTATTTGGGAAGGTGTTATAAGCAGAAATCATAGTAACATCTTCTCAAAGAAAAAAATGGTGTGAGCTTATGGATTCAACTGTGATGAACTAACTATAGTGTGCCCCCTCGAGGGAGTGGTTGGCATAAGTAGTGATAAATGGTCCCTCAAAATAAAGAAACAAAATGAGGGGACTAAATAAATTAATATGATGGGGGTGAGAACACAATGATTTGCCTAAAGTTAAGTAAAATCATTGATAATGCAAGTGGGACAGTGTATAATGGTTTGCCCAAAGGTGGCTATAAGCATTGTACCTTGATAAATGGTCCCTCAACATAAAGAAACAAAATGAGGGGACTAAATAAATTAATATGATGGGGGTGAGAACACAATGATTTGCCTAAAGTTAAGTAAAATCATTGATAATGCAAGTGGGACAGTGTATAATGGTTTGCCCAAAGGTGGTTATAATCATTGAGAAGATGGAGCTACCCCAATTAGGATAGACAAACATGATAACAACATGCCCCATGTATATATTAGAAAGTAAATGATTGGTGAGAACATAATGATTTACCTAAACATGGTTATAATCATTAAGAATTCAGGTGGCATGATGTACAATGGTTTTCCCAAAGGTGATTATAAGCACCATACCTCAATTATGTCAAACATGGTTGATTGGATGATGATTTAAAATATGATTACCACTTAATATAGAGGATAAAGATGAATTGGGAGAACTTACTAGTAGGGAGATGCTCATCTAAACTAACAAAGGTTGGAATTATTATTTTGCTTAATTAATCTATTTGGGATATGATTGGGATTATTGTTGGTGTCAGTGTTGAGGATATTTTGATGATGTCATTGATGGTGTAGACCTCTCGAAGCTATTTTTTGCTATACACTTTATGGTAGGTATCATGATAGAACACCATGAGGAATTGGCCAAAATATGCATAAGGACTAACTCCCATGATCCAATACTCAAGGGAAAATAATGCACTAATGATAAAAAACCATGATGATAATGTAGATGTATGAATATGGATAGATTTAAGACTAATGCATGCAAATAATAACCAAATGAACACACATAGACTAAATCAAGGTGACAATGTTGAAAGCAAATAAACAAGCACACAAACAAAACAACAAAGAAGTAAACAAAAAAATAAACAATAGTTAGTCCCAATATTAGTACAAATAACATAACACAAACAATGTGATAAACATTGCCCCTAAAAAAATAGGTAACAACTTAACAAACAAACATAACTGGGGGAACAAAAGAAAAGGAAGGGGATGGTCAAGTTGTCTCCATATGTACTAGGAAAATAGACACTACTTACAAAGTCTTGTGGATATTATATACAATACAAACTTCAAGCCAAATGTATTTCTCCCAGTAAGTGGGAAGAAAATGATAACTAATGAAAAACAAACATGATGGATGTGATACAAGAATATGATAAATATTACAAAATAGCAAGTACATGGGATAAAAGGTTGAAAAAGATGGGGAAACTAAGTGACAAGTGATTTGCTTGTGACTTAGTGAGGTTTCCTAGAGTCCTTAAGGAAAATAAGTGGTCAATGTTTTTGTTTTTTCTAAATGATTTTCTAAACATTTTTAGAATTTTAGAGTATCTCAACTTGATCGAGAATGACAATACACTAAATGGTCTAAGATCGTAAAATGACAAGAGTGTGGAAAAATTGAAATGATTCCCACAAAATGGTGGGAACATTGCAAAAAAGGGTACTGGGCTGACCTCAATGTGAATCAAACATGATCCACATAGTTTAGATATGGCTATAGTGCATAGTAGTTCTACCTTTTAGAAAAGGAATCTAGCTAGTGTAGCAACCAATTTAAATAAAATAGGCACAATTGGTATAAAAGCACAATACAACATAGGAATGACTAATTGGTATGGTCAAAGCATAATAAAAAAATGTTGTTCCTAGTTTGCCCATACGAAATTATAACTAGGATACAATGGATTAAATCAATGATACTAATTTCCCCATAGGTAGTTATAATTAGTAGCAAGACCAATGAACACTAATTTATCCCAATAGGTAATATAATAAAGCTCACATAAATAAACATGATTAGAATGGAAACAAGAAATGAAAGATGTAACTACCAAACTTATATCATACTACCCCAAAATACTACCTCTATTTTAAATTCTTGAAATAACTAGTAAAATTGATCTAATTTTGTATTCTAAAAACATGAAACCAATGGATTAACCAAGGTTAAACAGGCTAGGTTGATAGGATTCAAAACATGTTTTGGTTGATAGAATAAAATTTTAGGATGGGCCATTTTAATGGTAGAGTGATAGGTTGGTGGGATGGTAATGTGATAAGAAGGACTATAGAGTGGTAAGAAGGATGGTAGAATATACAAAGAAGAATATTGATAATATGGTATAGGTTAAAACAGTCTTCAAAGATAATACATTGTGTCACTCAAGCATAGTACTACTTGAGGTGTATAATGTTCATAGTCTCATCAATTTCATCCTTGATTGGTATTTCAAGCTTGTATGATCATGCTCCATAGTTGGAAGTGATGATGAAAGGACCTACCCAATTGGGCTTGGACTTACCTTTATGCTTCTTTTTAGTCATGGTATTCTTTTTATTTTCTTTGAGGACAAGTAAAGCAAGTTTGAATTTTCTATGTTTCACATACTGACTGTATTAACCATGGAGTCAATTTTGATAGGATTGTAGATGATTCACTACATCCAAGCATTTTTCATCAAGCAATTTTATCTATTATAAGTAAGGAACATGATAGTTGTTGTGTATAGGACATGCCTGAAATAGATGCGTAAGAAAGGCAACTCAACCTCAATGGGAAGAATGCTTCAGTACCATAAAAAAGTGAGCATGGAGTGGCTCCTGTTAGGGTACAATGATTGGTATGGTATACCTAAAGGGCTTAGAATATCTAAAGGTGCCAATCATGACTGGCATTATTGATAATCTTCTTAATAATGTTGACAATGTTTTTGTTTGATGCTTTGGCTTGGCCATTACTTTGAGTGTGATATGTCATGGAGAAATGTTGTGTGATGTTGTATTTGGTACATATCTTTTTGACATCCTTGTTCTTGAATAATCCTCCATTATTATATATAATGTAAGAAGGGATATCATAGTAGTAGATGAGATGGTTGAATATGAATTTGGTAATTTGATTGCTCGTCACATAAGTGAGTGGTATAACTTTGACCCACTTAGTGAAATATTCTATGGTGATGAGGATGTGTTTATGGCAATCTAATGAGGTGGGGTTTACCTTTTAATGAGATTGAGGTCCCATGTAGCAAATGACCATGGTGTCAACATTGGTTTGAGAGTCTTAGTGGGGGAATGAATTAGATTTGCATGTCATTAACATTTGTCACATTTTTTGACATTGTTGAGGTCAACATACCCCCATTTTTTGAAAATTAGGACCCTTGAGATATTTTGAACCTTAGCACTGAAATCTTGATGTTCTACTCTTTATTATGATTTGAATATTATCCATGCCTGATGAGATTGACCCATTTGTTCATGGTTTTGTTTAAAAATTGCCTAATGTTTCTAATAATTGATCCTCAAGTCTTAATATTATAGGTTTCATAGAGATCCCTTCAATATATCATATTGATATTTTCACAAATTAGCTTTATCTAGGCTTTGATAACCTTTGATTTGAAGACTCTCATAGTTGGATTCATATAATGAAACCCTCCTTTCATCAAACCCTAGCTTGAACCTCTGGTTCAAATTCAAATATTAGTGGGAATGCATTTGGTAGGAATATATAAAGTTTATTTTATACTTAAGCCCAACTTTCATGTTAAGACTTGGTCGTGTTTCTTAACACAACCAAACCTTAACTTGAAAATATTGCTTAGTCCACTTTATTTTACCCTTTTCTTATTCCTTGTGTTTCTAATGTGGTCTAATGGTTATGTTAGTAGGGTCCTTTAGTTTAGCATGGTCCCCTTTGTTATAAAATTAGCCTAAAGACTTACCCTAAGGCCCCATTTGTATTTATCAATGAAAATGAGACCTTAGTCTTAAAGCTTTAACCTAAGTTTCTATCTACTTGAGACCTAACTTAAATGCCTTACTTCTTTGCATATCTGATAGTTCATGCTTTATCGCAAGGGGTTGATCTGATAGAGCAAATAAAACTTAATGAATTTGAGCATTTTCTACTTTGGACCAATCTTGTGAGATCACTAGGATCATGATCAATGGTTCATGATTTGGTAAGACCAATGATCAAATGGAGTGAATGTAGTGATGAAAATTCAAAAGCTCAAGAAGCCCCATGGAGATACCAAGTGTCACTCCCACATTCTAAGATTTATAACAAAGGGTCCCACACATCAAATTGAACTAATAGTGTGCAACCACTAAGATCATAATCAATGGTTTATGCTTCATCATAGAGATTGATCTGATAGAGTGTATCAAATTTAAGATATATGGACTAGAAATGTTTCATGATATTAAAATTTATGTTCACATGACCATCATTTGACATTCACAAGGCCATCATTAATATCTACGAAACCATCAACTTTAAGCCCATAAAACCTAATGATCTATTACCTTAAATTTGACATTTGTGTGACCATCGTTTGATGTCCATGAAGTTGTCATTAATGTCTATGAGACCATTAAATTTAATGTAATGGATTATTTTTCTTAAGACCAATATATAATCTAAAAATATCATCAAAATATCATGGATTGCATTACAGACCAATAGGACCCATCAGAGGATGTTCAAACACTTGAGATATGTGAACTATAAATAATGAAATGATCTCATAGTCTAAATATATATAGAGATGAATTTAGTCTAAGTATATATCCTAAGGTCCCCATTGCATTTTTTTTAATGACATGAACCTTAGGATATAGACTTATACTAAATCTTATTTCAAAAGGGTCCTTATGAAATAAAACTTAGCCCTAATGATTTTAACCAAAGGTTTTATCATGTTTATAAATACAATAAAGCCCTAGGTCAAAACCTAAATTTTAGTCCTTATACTACTTTGACCCCTTTGGGCATGTTCTAAGAGCTTAACATAAATATTTGAGCCCAAAGTATGTGTAGTGTTTATTAATACAATGTAAAACATATCTTAAAATATTTATCTATAGTCCCCTTTTTATATAGATCCTAAAAAAATTAGGCATAAACAATTTATCCTAAAGTTTATTTCATGTTTAATAAACATAAAATAAACCTTAGCATAATTTATTTAAGCCTAAGCCCCAACCTAAATAACAATTCTAATTAAAGTTCTCATTCCTTTGCAAGATTGATGACCCATTAATCATTACATGGATTAATCAAATGGAGTGAAAGACTCAGCGAGTCTAATGCTATCGATATATTGGACCAATGGCATGCATCTACTTATATCATGATCAACAACCCACACTTCCTCTCAAGAAGTTGATTTTATGGAGCACATCTACCAGAGACTTTTGAATGAGCCCTCAATGTCCCATGAGAATGACACATGGTAAACATGCATTTAACAAAAAATAATGTAGGGACCAAGAGGCTTGTAAAGATGCCAAGTGTCAAAAAATGGGGCCTAACAAAAGCCACCAATAATTTATGAGCCCTGGGATCATGATCAATGGCCTATGTTGATCTAATAATGTAAAAGAAAAGTTGGATTTTTCAAAAGCCAATAGCTAGTCCCTCAAGGAAATTATGAAAATTTCTATAAATATTATCAAATGGACACAAATCATGCAAGTACAAAATGATAAAATTAGAGATATTTTATGTTAAAAAAGACAAAGGTATAAAATCTTGGGTCTTAATCAAATCTAAGACATGAATGAGGTTAACTATTTATTACCATCACCATTAAAACCTCAAAAAAACCTAACATCCATAAAATCCCCAATTCAAACTTGATTTGATCACATTCAAACCAAGAAGAGCTCAATTATGATATAAGTGAGAATAAGTTTACTCAAATATTACTTGCAATCTATTTGATAAGAAGTTGTAAATTCTATAGCCATGGCAACTCACAAACAATAAAAAAGGGATGAGACCAAGCTGTATTTGTCCTCAGATAATGAGGGGAGGATTTTCAAAGACATAGACCTAGTCACTATAGCCTTGAACAAAGGAAATAAGAATTGGTCTAAACTCTTTTGGATCATTGAAGATATGTAGGCCTTGACTAGGGAGGAATAGAGGAATGCAACCACCCTAAGGATATATAATGACCTAGTTTCCATTTAGAAGGCTGGTCTACACCATAGTACCTCCAAGCCTAAAGTAATTTACTATATTTATATCCTTTGTCCTCTTTTTCAAGATTATAAGGTTGAGAATGATTGGATTATTCATGAATGTACATTTAATAAAATAAATTACATCTCTCCCATGTCTTTTAGAAGTTATTAAAAAAATTTTAAGCCACAAATACACCTTCCCACCATCAAAAGTGGACTAGAGAACATAATCTGAACACAATCCTTGCCCCGTGGCTTCTCACTAGATACTAGATAGTCCAAGACCTCACAAGTAGAATACCATTTTCCAATTTAGGGAGGCAATTATGATAATAATGACCTTGCTAAATAGGTTGTGTAGAACCCCCTCTACCACTCACATTGACAAAATTTGGGTATCATATGTCTACTTCATAGTTGAGAAAGGACTCACTTTGCCATTGGGTGAGATGATAGACATCTGCTTAAAGTCCCAATTCATATCAATCTATTAAATTCCCTTTTAGCCTCCACCTAAATCCCAAATTTCAAGAATTGGTCCCCCAATGGATGATCCACTATCTCTCATCATTACTTAAAGATACACATATTCAAGTATAAGCACAACAAGTAGTTTATCTATGATTGTGTCTACATATCCCTAGTGGAAGCCATCACAATAATCCCCATGATTAGGGTTAGCCAATTAATCAATTATTATGTGGATTTGATAGGAGATATTTAGTTCTACCATGATTGCACCATCATCAAAATTGAAGGGACTCTAACACAACCCTTCAGGCTACCCATCTATGTGGCAACTAAGCTTACAAAGTTAGAAGTGGCCTACCAAATTCTTCATAGTATAGATGGATTTTTCAAGGAAAATAGGAAAAGACTTCCCCATCCCTTTCCATTAACAATTAGTAGGACTATTTTGAAAAATTAGGAGCATGTGAATATAATTTTTATACACAAGGAATCCTTTACCCTATAAAAGTATGATTTGAGGAAATGAGACCCTCATGGGGTAGTCACCTGACACTTAAAATCTAAGAACATAAATAAGGTATATAAGCATCAACCTAGGGTAAATGACCCATTCTACATCAGGGCCTCTAGTTTCCCAAAGGTATTAGCCATGTTTGAGAGGCACAACATTAAGTTAGAGCCCAAGCTGGCTAGGGGAGATGACAAGCCACCTAAGGAGACTTGACAAATGGGACCCATGAAGTATCATTTTTTACCTGGACCCCCTTTAAGCCCTCAACCATAGGTTAACATGCAACATCCCTAGGAATAAATAACATAAGGACATGGTAAGGAGAGGTTGGAAGAGAGACTTGGGGAGGGATCATATTCCACCCCTCCTAATAGACCAAAACCCCCCATAGAGTTCTTGGATATGATTTCCTTGGAGCCAAATGAAATAGTAGAGGATGCACTTAGAGTGATAACTAAAGCTTATGGGTTAGAATAAGAATAATAACAAAAGGAAAAACCCCAAGCCCATATAGAGGAGGTTGAACAAGATAAAAGGAAATAGGTTGCTTTGTATTTAGTTCTAGTATCACCCCCACATAAAAGAAAGGTAAAATTAGCCTTGGTTATAGTTGAAAGGAAGAAGCCCAAGTTGACCTTCACCCACCCCATGAGTAAGGTTAACTTGTTCACCAAGGAATATCACATTCATGGACCTATTATCCTTGAATGGTTTTTATATGGGAAAATGTAGAAGATTCTCACTTTGTCTCACTCTTGGGCCTTGACCCAAACTATTAAAATTGATGTTCATAAAGAAACCAAGCCACAGATATTGGTTTTGATGAAAGAGGACTAATAAATAATGATAGTTGCCATAGGATCATCAAGTGGCACAAAAATAGAAACTTTGGGTGCCTAAAGGAACACAAAGATAGAGGTCCTATAACCTCTTAAGGTTACAAAGTCATCCACCATAATGCAATTCAACCTTGAGATAGGTGGCTTGGAAAGGGTAAGCACCAAGAAAACCATGATTGGAGGTGAGGAATTCACCTTTCAAAAATTTGAGCCATTCACAAGCTTAACTCAAGTTGGAGGATAACATCCTAGTGAACTTCCCATCCATGAGGAAGACATAGAAATCCTAAATGAGGCTCATTCACCTCAAATCAGAGTAGGTATCAAAGGCATGAAGTAAAAGATACATAAATTGGAGTGGGAAAAAGATAATTTAGAGACTTAGGCTATCTTATCAGTTCCTGAGTCCATAATAAAGATGATTGAAACATCCATTTTTGACATGTTTTACCCCTTAAAATCAATGAAGCTAACACAAGATGCATTGAGCCAACAGATTGAGATGGCCAAAAGAATGTTGACAGAGTGGTAAGATGTAGAGGATAAAATAAGATATCTCATCAATATACTAATTAGGATTAGAATTCATAAATTCAAAACCATTAGCATAACCCACTTAAATGTTATATTATGGATAGTGGTGGATAAGATCTAGATTTTAAGTGTTGGTTAGCAAGCTTGGATAAACTCCTAAAGGATGATGAAGAGCTAATTACCAAGATTAAGAAACTCTTTGGCACCATATTAGATAATCCTACTAAGTCTAAAGACCTAGGAATTATTTATGATGAATAATATAATCATAGAGTCACTTTGGTAATGCAAGAAGTGAGAAGAAAAATCTAGGGCCAATCTAGCAGTGACAACAACAAAATTATGGGCATGATCTTCACTAATGAGGTAATGATTACAGATTCCAAGAGCATCAAGGAAGTTATGGCAAGGGATGATAGAAAATTTTATGACTTAGTTGATCAAGAGGATGTTTGTCTCCTAAAACTGGCTATAGATTTGGATCTTGTCAAAGAATAACATCAAAGATCTATGGAGCTTCTACAAGAGCAATAAGGGATCCCTTCAGCAATGGGCCCACCAACTAATTAATATTCCTTGTAAAAATATTGTAATATTTGAATGAGGAATATTATTTTTTAAAGGCACATGTTAGGTTGCTGGAATATTTTCCTCTAGGTTAGTCCATTTTGGAAAAACAAGTGTATTCTAGAACTATGGAGAAAAAGGACAACTATCTTTACTTCTTGTACATTTGTATCTTGTAACTGACCGGTATACTACTTGGTGTTTTTATAAAAGGTAGTATTACCATCTTTTAAAGGGAGATAATTTTGAGAAAAAATTGTATACTTTAAGAATTTAATACAATCAAATAATTCTATAAAGATTGCCCAAGTTTATTTGTGTCAATTGCTATATGGATTTTCTCTCAATTGTTAGTATGAAGTCTTAAATTTGAATGGTTTTTCTAAATTTTGAGTTACATATTTAATCAAAAGGTTTCTAATTTGTCCTTATGCTAGATTAGTTGACTGATCATGAATTTTATTTGTTTTATTTACTTTGCATTAGGATGTGCAAATGTTATTTGAGTGTGGTAGCAAATCTTTAAACTAAATTAAGTTCTTACTTGTACTTATTTATATCATCCTTAGTGGTTTTATTGGTGTGTATTGAGATTTGAGCTTATGCTATTTTGTATTATATACTAGTTAAATGCATGTTTAGTTGTAATAGAAACTTTATTATAATGTTTGAGTTAAGGATCAACAATCACACATTTTCTTTCTACATTACCCTTCTCTTTTGCTTCTTTTTAACCAGATCACTTTAGTTTAGATTTCACTATAAATATCCATTTAGATTAGTTTGTAGTTAAAAATTTAATCATAATTCACTGGTAATAGTATATATATTCTCACTTTGAAAATATTTTGACCATGATGGCTCCCAACCATCAATTACTATAAATTTTGTGGAATAGTTAAACATTGCTCTATTGCTATTTCACCATAGGTAATATAATTTTCCAAAACTTACTACTCATGCCATGAATTTTATAAATTCTAAAATGAGAAGTGATTGTAAACACTAAGATCACTTGTGATACACTTAAAGGCATCAACAAGAACAAATTTCATTGGTGTTAGAAGGAGGGCTTCATCTTTGTGAAGTGGTTGAATCTTTGCTAATCTTAGCATGTTTGGATCAAAGATTAATGTTATCATTACACCTTTATGTAATTATTTTCTCAAAAGTGTAAAGATCATTGATCTTTGTGATCTTTGACTTATGTTTGTGCTTCTTTTAGACAAAGATCAAAGATATTTGGAGTTTGATGCTTATTTTTGGTAAAGATAACTTAAGATCAGAGAATCTATAGTATTTGAGTTTAGAATAGATTATTTTGATCAAAGGTTGATAAATATTTCATGAATTTTAGTTTATTTAAGATTAAAAGTGTAAATATTGATCATATTTTCATAATTGGACACATCTTTGAGATGGCTTAGTCAAAGGTTGACATCCTTTATTGTTATTTATACAAATCTTTGTAAAATTATCTTAATGTGTAGAATTAATCCTTGTTCATTATAAATATTAACTTGACACATCGTATTTCAAACAAGATCCTTAATATTCAAGATGGAATTGCCAAGGATTTGAATAAGATCACATTTAGAGACAAGAGATCCTTTTCTTGGGCTAGAAGTCCATAGGAGAACTAGGCAAGATAAAAGTAGGCATAGACACTCCAAATATTTACCAAATTCAAATATTCAAGGTACCCCTACCTTTAAACTTAATCCAAGTATGGTTTGGTTAGGAGAATACTCAATCAATGTGTTAGGTGTGGTACATGATCTCCCACATAATCCTAAGAAACACTTACCAACATTTAGTCCAACTAGTATTATAACTCCTAAAGAGCATATTAAATCTTTCAAAGTTTCTTTAAGGTTGCTAAATGTCACACATGAAGATGTAGCATGTAGATTTTTCCCCTTTACTTTTAAATATGTCTCATATGAATGGTTTTTGAATTTTACTAAGAACTACATTACTAGCTGGGGTGATTTTAATAATGTTTTCATAGACCAGTTTGGAAAAATTGTTAGTTCATGTGTCATATACCACTAGTTCACCACCATCAAGAGGGATACAAGTTATCCCATAAGGTCCTTTAATTATAAGTTTCATAATATGTATAGCAGGATCATAGACCCTTATAAACCTTATGATGCTTTAACTCTGATCCTATGACTTCTATATTTTTAAAAAAATCTCTTCCAATTATAGCTTCTTTAGCCAAGGCCTATTTTGAAGCAGTGATCAAATACAACCCTAAGGACAAATGGCCTACTCTATTCAAAATATCAACCCACATTTTTCCACTCTAAACATCTTCCCCAACAATAATTATAATGCCACAACCTTGAATCAAATCCCAAATTTGAATCAATTGCCTTTGAGTCATTTTACTCCTAATCAAAACTTAGGATTCTTGAGTCATCTTACTACTAATGGGTTCAAAACAAATGATCAAAGAGATTTATTACTATTTGCTAGTGCTAACAATAACCGTGTTCACAATTATAAAACTCCTAAGAATGATAATGAATCTATCCTAAAAATGGTCCAAAAGTTAAGCACTAATTTCCTTCAGCTACAAAAATAAGTTAGCAATATTAGAGAGAGATCTAGTAGGAACTTCTCATTCCAAAGGTTTAACAGGCCTAAAAATAGGTTTTATAATGATAATTTATATAAAAACAAGGCTAACAAACCATCTTATAGTAAGAAAATCATGGATATTAATCTTACCAACACTACTTTGCCTAATTATTATAGAGTGTATTGTACAACCAAACATGGTGAGATTGACTACATTAAGTTTTGTAAGGATTTTGAATCTTTCCAAAAATATTTAGACACATTATAAGTGGTACTTAATAAGGATAGTGGTATAGGTACCTCAGGATCCATATCATCTGATCAAGTCAACATGGTAGAAGCATTCAAATTCCATTTTCAAAAGGATAATGAACCTAATGATGTACCTGAGGAGATCTAGGACTTCTAAGAATTCCTAAAGAATACCTTTCATTTGAGGAATAGAGAGTAGAGGAATACATTGACTACCTAAACACCTCCAAATAACTTTGTAACTCATCCAAACACTTATTTAATAAATGATCTAGAACCGCTCAGAGGGAGTGCCTCTAAACATAATGTTGATGTTACTAGTTCTTCAAATAAGATTGGTTATAATATTGTTGAAGACATGAATAATATAAAATATAACATCACATTTCATGAATTAACATAGATCACAAAACAAAGGGACCTCTTTTTGTAATCATTATCAAAAAATCCAACAAACCACCAAAGTTGACAATGCTAACGTGGCTTTGCACAAAGCTAAGGTAGAATCTCCTCCTTTCCTACTCATAGTCAGGATGTTTGATAAAAATTTGCATAATTGTTTATTAGATTCTAGTGAATCCAAAAATATCATGCTAATAGGTATTTTTAAACAACTTGGATTGATGCCTATTAAGTCTGATAGGGTTGTCACCCAACTAGACAAATCTAAGGTCAAAGTGGTTGGATAATTATTAATTGTCTATATGCAATTGGTCTCTGAGCCTAAAGTATAATAGTTTATTGATATCCAAGTTGTTGACATTATTGATGCTTATGTAATATTTTTAAGTAAGGAATGGACCAAAGCTTTAAATGGATATATGTCCAATTATTCACATATATGGTTGCCTTAGAAAGGGGTTCTAAACCAGATCAAGGTTGAAAGGGAGCCAAGAATGAAACACATTATCACAGAGTACAATGCTATAAATGAAAAGATCAACATAATTAACTAAAACTTAAGGGTTTTCACCCAAGAGACTACCAAATTATGTGATCCTAAGATCACTCATGTCATGCCTATGCTATGGAAGCTACATTTTGATGGTGCTAGGTGTAAGTCTGGATTTAGGTTCAATGTTGTCCTAGTTAATCCTACTGGTAAGAAATATCATGCATCTTATAGGCTCCAATTTCCATGCACCAATAACCTTACTGAATATGAGGCCCTCATCCTAAGTTTGTAATTTATTATCAAGAATGAAGTCCAAGAACTACTGATCTATGGTGATTTAGAACTAGTAGTCAACCAGGTGAAGAGTAAATATCAATGCAAATTGTCCTACATTAAGAGTTATAAATTTAGGTTCTAGGATCTAATTATGTCTTTTAATGCCTTTAACATTCTTTCCATCCCTAGAGAGGAGAATAAGGAAATTAATGAGGTAGCCAACAATGTTTCCATCATTTTCAATTATTTAGTGATGATCAATAGATCTTGTATTTCATGACCAATTTTGGATCATTTAATGCTCATGTTATTGATGAGGTTTATGAAAGTACTTATGGAGAAGGCGAATTTGATGATAGAGTCATTCAATTGAGTGGCAAATAAGATTCCTAAAGGCATGATTTCCTTAGAGATATTATTTAATCAATACAAACTATCCAAGACCCCTAAGGTTCCCAAGATAAGTGGGAAAGACTACAATGTTTTTGATCTTAGGCCTCAAGATCAGCCTTAGTTGCTTAATGCTGGAAAAGCCTACACTAGTGTTAAGAATAAGAAGGCCAAAGAGATGTTAAAAAAGTACAAGGATGTAATAGTTTGGTCTTATGATGGCTTAAATATCTTTGACCCAAGATTTATAAGTCATACTATCCATTTTAAGGAAAATTGTAAACCCTTTAGGAAGAAACAAATACCTATGAATCCTATCCTAGAACCCATGGTCTTCAAAGAAGTTAAGATATTGATAGATGTTAGAATTATATTTCCCATTAGGAACTCTACTTGGGTGGCTAATTTGGTGTTAGTAAAAAATAATAATGGTGTTATTAGGCTATACATTGACTTTATAAATTTGAATAAAGCATCTAAAAAGCATAATTATCATTTTCCCTCTCTTGACTAGGTAATACAAATTGTTTCAGGTTTGGCCATGATGTCTTTTCTTGATGGGGTTTTAGGCTATAATTAGGTGCTAGTTGATAAAGAGGATAGAATGAAGACAAATTTCACAACCAAGTGGGTCACCTTTGCATATAAAGGAATGCATTTTGGGCTATGAAATGTAGGAGCCACTTTTTAGAGAGCCATGGACCATACCTTCCAAGGTCTGGTTGGTAAGTGTATCATTATATACATGGATGGTCTAACAATTTTTTATAAAAATAGGGAAGATAAATTTATGCATTTACAACAAGTATTTGAGAAATGAAAAAGGTATAGAATTTCCATTAATCCAAAGAAAATCATCTTTTGTGTTACTGAAGGCAAATCATTAGGCCATGTTATAACTAATGATGGGATCTCCATAGATCCTAAAAGAGTGGAAGCTATATCTAAGATAAAGCCTCCAAATAGTAGAAAGGAGTTAAAATCATTCTTTGGAAAAATAAACTTTGTAATAAAATTCATTTATGGATTTTAGAGATTATCAATCCACTAAATGATATGTTGAAGAAGGATGACAAAGTTTCATGGAATGAAGAGTCAAAGAAGGCCTTCAATGACATCAAATATGCAATTAACCAAGCTCTAGTCTTGATAAGTCCTAAATTTTCAAAGGAATTATATCTCTATTCCCTTGCATCTAACCATACAATGGCTATAGTTTTAAATTAGAAGATTGATGGGTGTGATCACCCAATAGCTTTCATGAGTACTAACTTTAGTAATATCGAGTTAAATTAGTCATTGATTGATAAACAAGCATGTGAATTAGTTAAGGTAGTAAGGAAATTTAGGCACTATATCCTTAGAAATAAGGCATATGCTATTTTACTTGACCTTGCCACTAAGCTCATGCTAAGATAGAATGAACTTAGAGAACATAGAGGTAAATGGATGTCAGTTTTACAAGAATATGACATAGAAATGAAAAATAAAAAATTGGTAAGATGTTAAGGCTTGATCCAAATGATTGCTAATGCTAACCCTACACTAAGTATCATGCAGGTTAATCATCATAAATTTCAATTTAATGAATAATATGATTCCATCATCCACTTGCTAATTAATGGTACTCATCTTGAAATACTAACTAGGGAGAAAATGAGAGCTTTAAGGCTCAAGGTAGCCCATTATCTAATCAAATATAGGGTTTTATATAGAAATAAATTAAAAAGTATCTACTTGCAGTGTGTCTCCACAGAAGAATCCATTAAAATAATTAGCACTTTCTATGGGAAGTTGGGAAGTGGGAATCCATCATGAAGGACAATAACTCAAAAGATCTATAGAGCTGGCTATTATTGGCCAACTATTTTCAAAGATCTCATAATCACATGAGAGAATGTCACTCATGCCAAATCCTTAACACCAAAAAACCAAAGGTATGCATGCTTTTACAACCAATCATGATTGATAAACCCTTTACATAATGGGGGTTAGAATTTTTAGGGGTAATCAACCCTAATTCATTAGAAGGTCACAAGTATGTCTTGACTGCCATAGATTATTTCACAAGGTGGACTAAAGCTATAGCCATCAAATAATGCAAGACTAAAGAAGTGATCAATTTCTTGGAGGAAAACATAAGTAATAGATTTAGAACTCTAGTATCTTTGGTGTGTGATAATGGATTTGGATTTATATCCATAAATATGAGAGAATAAGTGTATGATAATGGCATTTTTATTAATTTTTCATCCAACCATTATCCTCAAGGAAATGGAGTATCTGAACCTACCAAAAATAATTTAATGAAAGCAATCAAGAAGTTTGTTACAGATAAACCTAGGACTTGGCATAATATTCTCAAGTATGCCCTATGGGAAGAGAGGATAAGTATCAATCAAGCCTTAAAATCATCACCATTTATATTGATGTATGGACAAGATCCTATCTTCCCTATCACTCTCAAGTTTCCTACATATAAATTCTTTTAAGAATATGTGGAAGAAGGCTAGGATCTTGTAGATTAAATATTTATAGACATCATCCAAATGGAAGATGCACATGAAGAAGCCTTTTCTAGCTTTAACACACCCTAAGTTATGGTGAAGAAGTGGTTTAAAAATAGGTCAAAGGTGAAGGTATTCATAAAGGGAGACTTAGTCCTCCTTTGGGACAAAGCATCTAAACCTAAGGGCAAACATGACAAATTCACACCCCTAAGGATTGGCCCTTATCAGATTGAAAAAAAACTTGGAAATAATACCTTTAAGCTGAGAGAACTTCAAGGAGTAAAATTCACATTACCTACTAATGGGTAATATCTCAAGCATTACTTTTTTACTACTCCACCAGGGATCTTCATGGAATAAATTTGTAAGATTGATTAGAGATAGTGTAGGTAGGCAAGTTAGTTTCCTTTTATTTTTTCCATCCTATCCTTTGTTTATACATAAGCATGTACATAATTGTTTGATTTTTCCTTTGCTTTCTTCTTTGATACTTTTTGTTGTGTTTTTTTTCTTTGTTGCTTTGTTCCTTACTTCTAATAAGTCCTTTGGATAGTCCTCCACTCAAAGACCATTTAGTTTGATTTAAATTCTTGAAGTTAAAAAATGTAGGTATGCACCTCATGCACATATTGACCATGGATTTGAAATATGATCTTGGTGTTCTAATTTATAGGAACCAGCAATGACTGATGAATATGTTAACTATTTTATGATAAATTGAGAATTGTTTTGATCTAAACTTGATCTTAAGAAGAGTTTCACATGTGAAATGAAAGATTGATCTACTAGGGCACAATCATGCTTGAACTTAACAAATATCCTTGCCTAAGATAAAGGTCATATCCATAGGTGAATACCGAAATATCAAACACTTGACCAAATCCTTCAACCTGGCTACCCTAGTTACCAACCTTTGTTGAAGAGCCTAGAAGATATAAAAATACAAAAGATAATAACTTATTCCAAAATCAAAAGCTTTTTTAAGCAAAGGTTATTCTAGTAACCTTCACCAGAGCTATGGATGCCTAGCTAGTAGTAGATAAAGGCTATGATTAGATCCAAAGGTATCTCTATTAGGGCTTTAAACACCTAGCTGGAAACATAAAAATTCCCAAGCCTTCCCTAACCTAGAAGCATGGTCTTTATTGGATATCCAAAAATACTCTAAGCTAATTTTAATGATTAAAGACATAAAACTTAGAAGTTTTCCCCTAAATTCCATGGTAAATAGTAAGTGGAATCAAAGTACACACACAACATGGCCATGTTTTAATGTTTGACCCTAATTTTGCATGTACAGAGCTTGTTTCAACCATGATCTAATTTTGATGATGACATAGATCAAGTGTAATAGGTAACCTAGTCACTTGTCCAAACCAAAGCTTCTGAATTCTAACATATTGATATGTTTCCCACAAAATTCACCATTTTTTGAGGTCAACATACCCCCATTTTTTGAAAATTGGAACCCTTGAGATATTTTGAAACTTAACACTGAGATCTTGATGTTCAAATCTTTATTATGATTTGAAGATTATCCATACTTGATGAGATTGGCACATTTATTCATGGTTTTATTTAAAATTTTCCTAATGTTTCTAATAATTGATCCTCATGTCTTAAGATTGCAATTTTCATGAAGTTATGTTCAATATATCATACTTATATTTTCATAGATTAAATTTATTTAGGTTTTGATAGCCTTTGATCTAAATATTCTTGTAGTTGGTTTCATATAATGAAACCCTCCTTTCAGAAAACCCTAAATTGATTCCCTATTTTAAATTCAAATATTGGTAGGAACACATTTGGTAGGAATATCTCAAATTTATTTTAGACTTAAGCCCAAATTTTATGTTGAGGCTTGGTTGTGTTTCTTAACATGACCAAACCTTAACTTGAAAACCCTGCTTAGTCCCCTCTATTTCCCCCTTTTCTTATTCCTTGTGTTTCTAATGTGGTCTAATATTTATGTTAGCAGGGTCATTTATTTTATCATGGCCCCCTTTGTTATAAACTTATCCTAAATACTTAATCCTAAGGCCTCATTTTTATTTATCAATGAAAATGAGACCTTAGTTTTAAATATTTAATCTAAGTTTCTATCCACCCGAGCCTTAACTTCAATGCCTTACTTCTTTGCAAATTTGATGGTCTACACTTTATCACAAGGGGATGATCTAATGGATTGAAGAAAAATTGATGAATCTAAGCATTTTATCCTTTGGACCAATCTTTTGAGATCACTAGGATCATGATTGATGATCCACACTTCAATGGGACCAATGATCAAATGGAGTGAAGCAGTGATGAAAAGTCAAAAGCTTAGAAAGCCCCATGGAGTCACCAAGTGGCACTCCCACATTATAATATTTATAATAAAGGGTAATACACATTGAATTAAATAAATGGCATGCAACCACTCAGATCATGATCAATAGTATATGCTTCATCACAGAGATTGATCTAATAAAGTGTATCAAATCTAAGATCTATGGCACATAAAGGTTTCATGAGCTTAAAATTTATGCTCACCTGACCATCGTTTTATGGTTATGAGACTGTCCTTGATGTCTATGAGATCATCAAATTTAAGCCCATAAAACCTAATTATCTACTACCTTAATATCAATTTCATGCAACAATCATTTGATGTCCGTGAGGCCATAATTGATGTTTGTGAGACTGTCAAATTTAAGCTAATGTATTATTTTGCTTAAGACCAAAATATACTCCAAAAATGTTTTCAAAAGATCATGGATTACATTTTAGACCAATGGAACCCCTCAAAATATGTTCAAGCACTTGAGATATTTGAACCAAAAATAATGAAATGATCTCATAGTCTAAATATATGCAAAGATGAATTTATTCTAAGACTATATCCTAAAGTCCCCATTGCATTTGTTTTAATTCCATGAACCTTAGGCTAGAGACTTATACTAAGTCTTATTTCAAAAGGGTCCTTGTGAAATAAAACTTAGCCCAAATAAATTTAACCAAAGTTTTTATCATTTTTATTAATACAATAAAGCCCTAGGTCAAAACTTAGCATTTTGTCCTTATATTACTTTAACCCCTTTGGGAATGTTCTAAGAGCTTAACATAAATATTTTAGCCTAAATTATGTGTTTTGTTTATTAATATAATGTAAACCTTAACTTAAAATATTTAGCCATGGTCCCCTTTTTATATAGATTCTAAAAAACTTAGGCATAAACACTTTACCCTAAAGTTTATTTCATGTTTAAAAAACACAAAATAAACCTTAGCCTAAGGTATATAAACCTAAGTCCCTACCTAAATAATGATGTTAATTAAAGTTATTGATCCTTTGTAGGATTGAAGGCCCATGCTTCATCATAAGGATTAATTAAATGGAGTGAATGACTTGATGTGTCTAATGATATCAAGTTATCAAACCAATGGAATGTATCATCTTGGATCATGATCAATGGCCCACACTTTCTCTTAGTAAGGTGATCTGATAGATCGTAGTTACCAGAGAATTTTCAATGAGCTATCAAAGGAATATAGGAATGACACATGGTAAGCATGAATTCTCAACATAAAATGTAGGGCCCAAGAGGCTCATAAAGATGCCAAGTATCACAACCATAGGGCCTAACATAAATCAACCAATAATTCTTGAGCCTTAGGATCATGATCAATGGCCCATGTTGATCCATAGAGTTAGATCCAATGGTGCAAAAAAAAGTTGAATTTTTCAAAAGCTAATGGCTAGTCCTTTAAGGTAATTATGAAATTTTTTGTGAAATTTGTCAAATGGATGCCACATGGGTGCCATACAAGCAAAAAATAACAAAATTAGAGATCTTCTATGCTCAAAAAGGCAAAACTATAAAATATTGGGGTTCAATCAAATCTAAGACATGAATGAGCTTAAGTCTAGATTTCCATCACCATTAAAACCTTAGAAAAAACCTAGCATCCATAAAATCCCAAATTCATTATTGATTTGATCACATTCAAACCAAGAAGAGATCAATTTCAAACTAAATGGGAACAAGTTGACTCAAAGATTCCTTGAAATCTATTTAATAAGTAGTTACAACTTCCACAACCATGGCAGCTCATGGATAATAACAAAGGATTGAGATTGAGTTGTACTTGACCTCAAACAATAGGGGAATGGTTTTCAAAGACATGGAATTAGACACTATAGCCTTGAATAATGGAAATAGGAATTGGTCTAAACTCTTTTGGAGCATTAAAGAGATGTAAGCCTTGACTAGGGAGGAATAGAGGAATGCAACTACCCTAAGAAGAGACAATGACCTAGTTTTTGTTTAGATGGTTGGTCTACACCTCAATATCTCCAAGCCTGAGGTACTTCATTATATTGATGTCCTTTCTCCTCTTTTATAAGATTATAAGGTTGAGAATGATTGGATTGTGCATGAGTGTACATTTTAAAAAATAGCTTACATCTCTCCCAAAGCTTTTGAGAGTTATTAAAAACTATGTAAGCCAAAAATAGACCTACCCACCATTATAAAGTGGACTAGAGAACACAATTTGAACATAATTCCTATCCCATGGCTACTCACTAGAAACTAGGTAGTCAAGGACTTCACAGGCAAAATACCAATTGTCCAATTTAGGGAGGGAATTAAGATAATAATGACCTTGATGAATAGGTTATGTGAAGCCCCCTCTACTACTCACATTGACAAAATTTGGGTATCATTTGTTTACTTTAAGGTTTAAAAAGGAATCACTCCCCCATCGGGTGAGATGATCAACATCTGCTTGAAGTCCTAATTTATAACAATCAAGAAGAAAACAAGCAAGAAATTTTACATGATGTGCTATCTATTATATTCCCTTTTAACCTCCACCTAGATCATAAATATCCATAATTAGTCCCCTAATGGATTCCCCATTATCTTTCATCATTACTCAAAGCTACACATATTCAAGTACAAGCATAATGTGTAGTTAATATGTGATTGTGTCTATCCAACCCTAATGAAATCCATCATAGGAATCCCCATGAGTAGGGTTAGCCCATTAATCAATAAGTATGTGGAGTTGATAGGAGATATTTGGTTCTACCTTGATTTCACCATCATCAAAATTGAAGGGACTCTGACACAGTTCTTTAGGCTACGCATCTATGTACCAACCAAGCTTGCAGAGCAAGAAGTGACCTACCAACTTATTCATAATATAGATGGATTTTGTAAGGAAAAGAGGAAAGGCCTTCCCCATCCCTTTCCATTGACAATAAGTAAGAGTATTTTACAAAATTGGGAGCATGTGAATATATTTTCTAGACACAAGGACTCCTTTACCTTCCAAAAGGATGATTTGAGGTAATGGGACCCTAATGGGGTGATCACCCAACACTTGAAACCCAAGAACATAAATAAGGTATATGAACATCAACTTGGGATGAATGACCCATTTTACATTAGGGCCTCTAATTTCCCAGAGGTATTCACTAGGTTAAAGGGGCATAACATTAAGTTGGAGCCCAGGTTTGCTAGGGAAGATGACAAGACACCTAGGTATATTTGACAAATAAGACCCATGAAATATCATTTTTTACCTATACCCTCTTCAAGGCCTTAGCCATAGGTCAGCATACAATATCCCTAGGCAAAAATAACATAAGGACCTGGTAAGGAGAGGTTGGAAGAGAGACCTAGGGAGGGATCATCTTCTGCCCCTCTTGACAAACCAAATCCCCCCATAGAGTTCTTGGATATGATTTCATTAGAGCCTAATGAAACAATAGAGGATGAACTTAGAGTGATACTTGAAGCTTATAGATTAAAATAAGAAGAAAAACAAAAGGAGAAACCCCAAGCTTACACATAGGAGGTTAAACAAGACAAAAGAAAAGAGGTTATTTTAGATTTAGTTCTAGTAGTACCCCCACAGAAAAGAAAGGTAGAATTAGCCTTTGTCTCAATTGAAAGGAAGAAGCTAAAGTTGACCTTCACCCACCCCATGAGTGAGGTTAACTTTTTTAGTGATTAATACCCCATTCATGGACCTATTAACCATGAATGGTTTGTCTATGGGAAAATGTAGAAGATTCCCACTTTGTCTCACTCTTATGCCTTGACCCAAACTATTAACATTCATCTTCATGAATAAACCAAGCCAAGGACATTTTATTTGATGAAAGAGGAAGAAGAAAGAAGGATATTTTCCATAGGAGCATCAGATGGCACACAAATAAAAAATCTAGGTTCCTCAACTAGCACAAGGATGGAGGTCTCAAAACCTCCTAAGGTTACAGAGTCATCCACCATAGTGCAAATCAACCCTGAGATAGTATGTTTGGAAAGGGTAAGCACCAAGAAAACCATGATTGGAGGTGAGAAATTCATGTTTCAAAAGGTTGAGCCATTCATAGGCTTAACTTTAGTTAGAGGATATTATCCTAGTGAACTTCTCATCCATGAGGAAGACATATAAAGCCTAGCTGAGGCCCATTCAACTCAAATAAAATTAAGGATCAAAGGAATGAAGTAAAAGATACATAACTTGTAGAGGGAATTTTTTTTAAGAGACATAGGCTATGTTATCAGTTCTTAAGTTTGTAATAAAGATGCTTAAAACATCCTATTTTGACATGTTTGACTCCTTAAAATCAATGAAGCTAATATATGATGCATTAAACTAGTAGAGTGAGATGGCTAAAAGATTGATGGCAGAGTGGTAAGATGTAGAGGATAAAATAAGATATCTCATTAATATAATAATTAGGAATATAATTGTTAAATTCAAAACCATTAGCCTATCCCACTTAAATTTTATATTAGGGATAGTGGTGGATAATATCTAGAGTTTAAGTGCTTGGTCAACATGCTTGGATAGACTCTTGAAGGATGATGCTGAGCTAATTACCAAGATTAAACAAATCCTTGGAATCATGTTGGATAATCTTATGAAGTCTATAGCCCTGGGCATTATTGGTGATGAATAATGTAGGCATAGAGTCACTTTGGTGATGCAAGAAGTGAGAAGCAAAAGCTAGGGCTAACCTAACAGTGACAACAATAGAATTATGGGTATGATCTTCACTATTGAGGAAAAAAATTTAGAAGCCAAGAGAATCAAGGAAACTATGGAAATGGATGATATAGAATTTGATGACTTAGATGATCAAGAGGATGTCTATCTCCTAAAACTAGTTGTAGATTTGGAGCTTATCAAAGAACAACATCAAAGAGCTATGGACCTTCTACAAGAGCAATAGTGGAGCCCTTCAACAATGGGCCCACCAACTAATTAATATTCCTCTTTATAAAAACATTGTAATATTTTAATGAAGAATATTTTTTTGTAAAGGCTATGCTAGGTTGTTAGCATATTTTCCTCTAGGTTAGTCTATTTTGGAAAAGCAATTTTATTCTAGAAATTTGGAAAAAAAGGATAGTTGTCCTTACTTCTTGTACATTTGTATCTTGTAAGTGATTTATATACTTCCTAGTTCTTCTATAAAAGGTAGTATTACCATCTTGTAAAGGGAGATATTTTCGAGAAAAAATTGTATACTTTGAGAAGTTAATATAATCAAGGAATTATATAAAGATTATCCAAGTTTGTTTGTGTCAATTTCTATATGTCTTTTCTCTCAATTGCTATTTTGAAGTCTTAAATTTTAATGGTTTCTCTAAATTCTAAGTTACATCTTTAATTATAGGGTTGATAATTTTTGCTTATGTTAGATTAGTTGAATGATCATGAATTTACTTCATTTTATTTTCTCTACATTAGGATGTGTAAATTCTATTTGAGTGTGGTAGCAAATCTTTAAAGTAAATTTAGTTGTTACTTATACTTATTTATATCATTCTTAAAGGTTTATCTGGTGTGTTGTTCCCAAAATGAGCTTTGCTCATTTTGCAAACAACCCCCTACGAAACTTGTCCGTTTCGTCTTGTCTCTCTAAGCTCCTTTTTTTTTTTAAGCTTTTTCTTTGGTTCGTTTTCGTCTTGGTTGGATCGAGGAGTGGTTCCCCCCCCCTTTTTTTATCCAAGCCAAGTTTCCCCTTCCCCTTTTTGTTTTTCTTTTCTTTTTTTCCCTTTCTGAGTTGATCTTTCTTTTTCTGCAAGGGCGGCGAAAATCGCCGCCCCTGCACTTTTTCTGCAAGAGCGGCAAAAATCGCCGCCCCTGCACCCTTTCTGCAAGGGCGGCGAAAATCGCCGCCCCTACACTTTTTCTGCAAGGGCAGTGAAAATCGCCGCCCTTGCACCCTTTTTGCAAGGGCGGCGAAAATCGCCGCCCCTGCACTTCATCGTTTTCTGTGCAAGGCATTAATGGCCCTATGCGGCGGGTTGTTGGGGTTGGTTTTTCAACCTTTATAAACTGATTTGGGCCTCATTTCTTCTCACTTCCTCCTCCTCCCCTCCTACCTCTTGCACCTGAGCGCTCCAAGTGACTTTGCGAAGTGCCAACTCGTGGATCCGACTTTGTGGCGCGCGCATTTTCCAGGTAGGGTTTGTTTTTAAGTTTTGTTTTTTATTTTTTTGTGTTTTTTCCTCCTCTTCCCCGCGGCCTCGAAAGGGCGACATTTCATTGCCACCGTTCCGCCCCTGCTTTCCTCATGCAAGGGTGGCATTTCCTTGCCGCTATTCTGTCCTTGCTCTCTTTATGCAAGGGTGGCAATTTTCGCCGCCCCTGCTCTCTTTATGCAAGGGCGGCGATTTTCGCCGCCCCTGCTCTCTTCCTGCAAGGGTGGTAATTTTTGCCGCCCCTGCTCTCTTCCCGCAAGGGCAGCAATTTTCGCCGCCCCTGCTTTTTTCCTTCCTTTTTCAACTAACTCCCAGATTTTTTTCGGGTTGTCCTTTTCAAGCTTTTTCTTCATCGTTTTCCATCTCTTTGCCCATCCTGACCTTTTTAAGTGACCTCCTGTAGCCCGTGTCACTTGAATTTCTCTCCCCATCTCTCACTCTCCTTTCGACTATGGATGCATTACCTTCAGCAAGCTCCTGCACGCCTGCTCTCGTTCAAACGAGATCGTCCCCCATGACGGAAGCATCTCCTTCAAAGGCGAAGAAGATGAAATACAGATACCAGGGCATCTTCCCACTCACAGCGATCACCTCGAATGTTGATGACATTCAAGACACTGAGATCGGCCACGTAGATATGGCCGAATTCCTGGTATGAACCAAAGCGACCAATCCCAGCACTGGGATAAAGAGAATTATCAAGAGTAACATCCACCTGGTGGCCGCCTTCCCAGTAGCAGCTCATCATGCAGAATTTGTCCTTCAATGCGTGCACTTCTACGACAAAGAGACCAGATCAGTCTCAGACGCCAGTGGCAGCATGATCATTCGGTTGGACCCCGAATTTATCGACAAAGTCTTTTTATGTCCACCAGCCACCGAAGTGACCTAAATCGACTTCGAGAATATGCAGAGGGAGTATGACAAAGACCCCGAGAGGGCAAAGAGGGTCATAAACCATAAGTGGTTAAAAACCCTAAGGGCCGGCCTATCCAGATGGCTGAAAAGCTTCCCCAGAAGCGACTTCATTGAAGAAGTTGGTGACTTAATCACCCTTCTCAGCAGAGTACGGGGCCTCCCGTCCTCTTCACAATTCCATGAATGGATGTATCCGTTCATTAAGATCATTCTGCAAGGCAAACAGGCCATTTTCTGGGGAGAATAGATCAGCAACGCTATTCATGAGCAGCTGATTAGGGTATAAACCTCCTTCAAATTCTACATGACCTCGTACCTGGTCTACATAGCTGCTGCCATGCGATCTTTCCCAGGCCTAACCACAGAGGGGGATAGGAAGACCACCCCGGTCTATTCATACTATCCGCAACTGACACTTCAGAGATCGACATGTCATTTTAGGCGAGTGAATGACACATTCTTTGCCATATTTCTATGTCTCTTCGATCCTCAACTGGAGTAGAAGAGAATGTCAGACGACGCTTAGACAGTAGTGAACAGTTTTGGCTGCATGTTCCTCCAGTTCCCTACATTTTCTTATCTATGGGTGGGTTTCTACCAAGGATACCCTTATATGCTCCCCAAATTCCATTCAGACAGGTTGGTCCTAATGGAGCTTTATCGGCAACTGGCCGTCGTACACTCAAAATAGATGGAGCTTAAGAGACTTGGTTTCAAGTTTCCTATCTAGATTGGCAGATTTTCCGTTGCTACATCGACTAAAGCCAAGGTTATGGAAACAGAGATGCAGATGGTTACCGTCAAATCTTTCAAAAGACGGGAAAAATTTGATTATAGAGGAGTTATAGAGATGATTCGAAGGAAGACTCAGTTTCACGAGCCTATGATTGAGGACATCTTGGTAGATCTAAGGACAGCCGAAGAGATAAGAAAGATGGACTATTGCCGTCTCACGCTAGAGCAGATAGAGTACCTCAGGCTTGCAGAGATCCCTTCAGGGTTGATTGACGATGGGAATATAGTGAACAGCAGATATCTGACAGAGAAGGTCGCTGGTTCCCCTCTTCCTCCGATCAACTGGTCTCAAAAAGAGATGACTTCTCTAAGGAAAAGATTCGAACCAGTATTGGCTAACACCAATAGTTGGTTGGCAGCAAATGGAATCACCCTAAAAGAGTTCATTACAGGGTCAGAGGCCGAATATCAAGCAGAGATGAAGAGAAAGGCAGAAAGCCGAACCAAAAACAAAGACGACGTCCCTTCATCTTCTAGACCTCACAAGCCTAAGATCGTCTTTGTATCCAAGAAGCCTAGGTCAGAACAAGAACCTGAGGCAGCAGCCGAAGAAACCAAAGAACAAAGTCCCGGGGTACAGGCAGCTCAACCGATGGGGTCAACAGAATAACTTTCAGAATGACCAGGTGTTGGGTCTCCAACCTCAACGGAACAAGTGCAGTCGATCCAGGGCTCCTCTCCTCCTCTTCAATCTCCTTCGGTGCCCACTTTTCCTATCTCTCCCATTAGCATTCCATCTTCTAAAGCTGCTTCTCCTTCCAAGGTTGTTTTTGGTGATCCACAAGATCTTTCAGCAGGTTCACCTCGCTCTTCTGCATCCATTCCAAGTTTATCATCTCCATCTTTCAACCTGCCACCAAGCCCTGTGCCTAATCCTGAATCAACAGTTGGCACAGTCTCGCCGGTCACTCCAACTACGCCTACTGTCACCACCAGTAGCGTGGAGGCCGCTATCGTGACACTGACGGAAGTGACTATTGTTACAACAGGTACTTCTCTCCCACTGTGGATGTCTGCTTTCACACCAAAGAGAAAGAAAAGGGCCATCTCCCCAGAAGAATTCGATTTCGGCAAGATTGTGCTGGCCAAAAAAAAAGCTCCAAAGAAGCCAAAGATCCTTTCCAAGTTGGTCGAGGAAAAGGGGCAGAAATTTCTGGAAATTGCCAAATCCCCACAGGACGCAACCCTTGAGGGTTTTGAAATGAGCAGTTATTCCTTTTCTCGTGTTGAACTAGGCAAGGTTACACACGAAGGTGCGAAGAGTGATCTTCAGTCAGCAATGGACATTATGGTCCAAAAATTTGACAAAGAAAAAGAGATGAAAGATTTTTATAAAGCCAAGGCTGAGCAGTTAACGACAGTAATCAGAAGATTCACCATCCTACCTGAAGCAGTAACTCCAGAGGCCTTTTCCGTGGATGATTCAGTCATTCAGAAAGCTGAAAAGACTTATTTAAAGGGAAAAGTAATGGAGGAATATATTGACCAAATACACAATCAAGGAATCTCTCTGCTATCTGAGGTTGCAGAAAGAACAGGGAAAATGAAAAGGTTGAAGGCTCAAGTAGATAATTTTGTTTCTCTTACCTCTCAAGAGATTAATGGCTTGGAGAAAGATCTCAGAGGATGGAAGGAAATGGAAGGTCTAAAAAAGAGTACCCTGATATCTATCGGTGTTATCCCCAACAAGGATTCATATGTTGAGATCAAAGAGGCGATGATTTTCAGGATCCAGGTACTCAAAGATCTAATTGATGATCTCAAAGCTTTTAAAGAAGCTAGTGATAAAAGTGACCTGAGCTTGTTGAACAAATTAGAAGAGCTACCCTGCGACTTGACCTCTAAGGATCATCAGTTCCTTTCAGCAGATGAAATGATTTAGAATTTTGAAGGGATGATCCAGAAGGATTTTAAAGGAGCGTCTTTCTCAATAACTTTAGTTGATAGCATTCTGGATGCTCAGTTGACTCTGGAAAATTTAAGATCCAGGTTAACTGGCCACTATAAGGCCATCACAGCATTAAAAGATGCATTAATCAAATCAAGGGTCGTCTCCAACAACGCAGTTGCACCAGACATCATAGGGATCCAGGCATCGATCACCATGTACGATGCTCATTTGAAGAAGTCTGGTGGCAAGAATTGACACTTTCTCTCTTTCTTCTTCTATCTTTAGGCATTTCTGTTTTCTACAGAATGCATGCAATTTTGTAAAATGTAATTATGAATAAAATATTTTGGAAAATATCTAAAAGTCAAAGATGAGTCATCTTTGACCAAGATATTTTGTATATTTTATTATTTTTCTGTTTTTGAGGATTTTCTCCCTATATATAGTGGAGACCTCATTTGTAAAGGATCTTGGGAAAAATCAATAGCAAATACTCTGCTGAAATTGAAGCAACTTTCGAGACTTTGTGCTCAGATTTGTAAATCAGGTTTTGTCAAATGAATGAGAAGCAAGTGATTTCAGACTTTGTGTTGAAGTTATCTGTGTCATCTAGGAAATAGTTTCTTATGTACTCTTTCCTGATAACCTCTTGTTTATCTGACTTAATAAGCAAAGTGAATGTGTTGATATTATCTAAGGGCACTTTTTGAGGGTAGAAGATAGACTTTGTGCTACTTTTACTTTTGAGATTCTTTTATCTTTTGTAGTTTCAGGTGAAGATTTTGTGCTTCACTTTATTCTACGGTTATACTTGTTCCGAATCCGTGGAGAAGCTACGGAAGACTTTGCGCTTGCGTGAGCATTCTTGTGACTTTGTTACTACAGGTGATTTCTTGTTTTCTGTTTAATATCATTCCTGAAATAAGAGGAGTGTTGTTAGCTTTAGATCAGGGATTTTCCTCTTTTGTCCTTCATACATTACCTCTGAAAGAAGAGAGGTAGATGCTGTTATACCACCCTCGTGTGTTATTTTCTGCTTAACTATATATTCAGCACGTAAATATTGATAAGGAACCTCCCCTTGATGAGAGGAGAGATTTACCTCATCTTGATCTGGTAAAGCCACACTCCTCGTGGTGTAAATCTCCCTTATGTTGTGGCTGATATCCCTATTTTGTCATCAGTTAGTTGACGACAAAATATTCACCCAATAATATTTTAGCGACTCCGCTGGGGATTCGGATGTGCAGTCTGAAACCTCAAGTTTCAGATTGAAGCAGTCCTTACCCTTCTCCATTACGTAATCTGGCGACTCCATTTCATGTCTTACCCATTATCTTTTTAGCTTTACCAGTTGCCTCCATTATATTATCTGGTCTGCAAAACCAGAGCTGCTGAGAAGAATGCACATCTTGGAGCCTCAAGCTTCAACTTGAAATTCTTTCGGTCCCATTTTCATTTTAAAAATCTGGCAACCCTACGCTATACCAGAAGTCAGAGATCTAAGGGTGTTGTCGACCCTGTGTTTGAATTAACACAACAAAGTAATTTTGATCTATTTCCTCCATCAGCTTCTCTTCAACGGTCCAAGAGTTTTCTTTCTAGCATTACCAGGTCACCACCACAAGGTAGAACCCTTTTTCTTGCTGTCAATCACCGCCTCCCTATAAACACTCCACCAAGGTTTGTTATCCCACCTTTTCATCCCCTTATCATAATGGCTCAAGGCCTGTGGGGTAATTCTTTCGGTCCCCTTAATTTAACCCCACCTCTGCATGAACTACCTCGTAGTTCTAGAAAAAATTTCCTTAAGTTTTTTGGTGATGGAAAGGTTCATCCCGACGAGCATATTGCCACTTTCTCTATAGCATGTGGCGTAATTGGTGTTGAATTTGAAGATGTGGCAGTGAGACTTTTTGTGGAGACTTTGCAAGGTGCTGCTTCGGATTGGTTCTATCACTTGCAGGCTGGGTCAGTAACAAACTGGGATACGCTCAAGTCCAAATTTGAAGCTTGGTTTAAACCTGCTGAAGATGCACATGCTTTGTTAGCTCAGCTAACACAGATGAAAAAAGAGTCCCCGGAACCCATGAGGGATTTCATAGCCAAGTTCAACAAATTAAGGAATCGGATTCCTACTGTGGCTCAACCCACGCCGGAGAATCTCAAATGCTTTTTTATCAACTCACAGCTCCCCGAAGTAAGTTTTTTGTTGAGACGAAATGGCCCTATGGACCTAGCCCTGGCTCAAGGATTGGCCACCGAGATTGAAGACGATCTTATCCTGGCAGGCAAAATCAAGAAAGATTTTGGTAAAAACAAATACCCCTCATCGGCTGAAAGTTCCTCCACGGGCACTACTGATCCTATGGTGCAAAAATTAACAAATGAACTGATTGCTTTAAAGAGACAAATTGCTCAAAGCCCGTCTGCCCCTACCTATCGAGATGCACCAAGGAGGACATTTCAGAATCAGCCATATCAAAATAATACTGCCCGAACCCAAGGACAATCGAATCGCCTACCTCCCCCTTCAGGGAGATTAGCCATTGAAGCAGCACCTACCAATTCCGCGGTTGGATAACTAGAAACTGAGCACGACCTTTCTTTTCAGCCGCAGTTGGATCAATCGGGAAGTGCTAACCTCTTTAGTGAACAGGATGAGGAATTAGCTGGTGACTCCAGTATCGGTTTCCTAGATTACCAAGATGAAGCTGGACAATAAGGGGAAGATTCAAAGGAGGCTTATGCTGTCTTTACCAGGTCTCAAAATCAATTGGCTTCACGCACTGACAAAGAGAAAGTAGTTGACGAACTCCGGCCAGCATTTTCCATTACCCAATGCGGGACTCCATTACCTCCGCAATCAAAAGATCAGGTAACTCATAAAAAAGTAACTGCTCCCGGTCAATTAATATCCTCCCCTCCTACTACTCAGGCCGGTGAAGAACCTGTCAAGGTCTTTGATGAGGGGATTGCTCCTTTTTCTATTGCAACCACCTTTCAATCATTTGATATTATTGATCATGCTAAAAAAACTAAGATTCAAATGACGGAGATTGAGTATTTGAGAGCTAACCCAGAACAGCTTGATAGGTTAGCAGAATATGTTAAAAATAAAGCTGTTTTTGTAGGACAAAATCCTTCGAAAGTTGTTTCAGATCTCCCCAAATACAAACCAGCCCAAAATAATCTGGTTGTGACACCCCCTGTCGCTCCCGGAAAAATAGAACCTTTTTATGTCTCTCTGCTTATAAATGGTTTCAAACTGAGTAACTGCATTATAGACTCTGGGGCTTCAGATAACGTCATGCCTGCAAAAGTGGTAGATTCCCTCGGCCTGACTTTGACCAAAACTTTTGGGAGGTGTTTTTCCATGGAAAATAAGCAGGTTTCCCTCCTTGGCCAAATAAAAGATGCTCAATACGCTTTTGTGGCTTTTCCAGAGAAGCGAATCAAAATGACAGTTCTAGTGGCCGATGTCCCAGCATCTTACGGCATCTTGCTTGGATGGAATTTCTGTAAGGATGTTGGAGGTGAGTTAAGCATGGACCTATCAGAGGCCAGGATTCTAGTTCAAGGCGTCATGAAGAAGTTGCTTCCTGAAAAAGAAGTCAGGTACGTAGTTACCCGTTCCACAGCACCCGAAGCTCAAATTTTATTTGAGTCATCAGGTATGGGCACTTATTTCTTATCCACTGACGAAATCCACGGTGCCCTGAAGGAAACTCCTACGGATAATGACTTAGGTTCAGTTTCGCCTGGCGCTAGAGGTGGAATGTCTAAACAAAATGAACACACAAATCAACCCTTTCCCCAGAATGGGGAAGTTTGTGGAGAAAAAACCATCCCTGATGAGTTATGGACTTTAGAGTTTGACGGCAGTTGCTCTTCTACTGGATCAGGAGCCGGAGTTGTGTTGGTATCCCCTCAGGGAGAGGTTATCCCTTTTGCTTATAAATTACAATTCAACAATACTAACAACACATCTGAGTATGAATCCCTTTTGCTTGGACTACAGGCTGCCAAAGAAAAAGGCATAAAGAAAATCTATGCCAAAGGGGACGCTGAGTTGATAGTGTATCAGATAAGGAACCTCTATCAGACCAAAAATGAGAGGTTGTGCCATTATCGCAATCAGGTATGGGATCAGATTGAGGATTTTGATGCCTTCAATATCTCTGCCGTTCTGAGGAAATTTAATGATCGAGCAGACGCATTAGCTGTCTCTGCAACTCTCCTGATTTTCCATCCTAATTTCAAAGGAGATAAGTATACTATTGAGTTGGTTTTCCGACCAAGTGTACCAGACAATGTTGACCACTGGCAAGTATTTAATGATGATGATCAAATCATCGCTTTCTTGGAGCAAAAAGACACTTTCAAACAATTGTGTTTTGAAGGCTGCAAGCCCCGGGAGTATGGACTAACCCCTGAAACCCAGGCCCATACAGGTGAAGATTTGCTGCAGCTGAAGGGAAATAAAATTCCCAAAGGTTTAGTTTCCCTAGAGAAGCTATTTGATGACCATGACCGGTTTGTCAAACAACAACAAACAGATTCAAGTTCTTCTTCAGATTTTGATCAAATCAACTTGGGAACCAAGCATGACCCTAAGATGGTAAACATTGGGAAATGCTGCACTTCCAAGAAAAGGTTTGAGCTTGCTAGTTTACTCTGTCAATATAGGGATGTGTTGGCCTATTCTTATGACGACCTGAAATCTCTCAGGCCACATGACGTCTGTCATGACATCCCCCTGAAAGCCAATTCTGTGCCTTATAAACAGAAATCCAGGCAATATAATCCAAAAATCTCAGATACTATTTTAGCCGAGATACAAAAGATGCTGGATGCTCAGATAATTTTTTCAATCCATCACTCAACATGGGTCGCTAACATAGTACCCGTCAGAAAGAAAAATGGTGAGATTCGAATCTGTGTGGATTTCAAAAATTTGAATCAGCTCTCCTTAAAAGATAACTACCCCCTTCCCATTATGGATCAAGTCCTACAGATGGTAACAGGTTCGGAAATGTTATCAATGCTTGACGATTTTTCAGGTTATAATCAAGTGGAGGTCGAAAAAGCAGATCAACATAAGACAGCATTCACCACACCCTGGGGTACTTTCGCTTACCGCAGGATGCCTTTCGGTCTGATAAATGCAGGCGCTACTTTTCAAAGGGCTATGGATCTCGATTTCAAAGATATAATGGGAAAATTCATTGTAGTATACTTAGATGATCTGACGGTATTTTCAAAACAGCGTTCTGAGCATGTTCACCATTTGCAAAGAGTACTAGAGCGCTGCCGTCAAAATGGCATCTCGTTAAACCCAAAGAAATCCATTTTCGGAGTAACTGAAGGGAAGCTTCTCGGACACGTAGTGTCCCGAGAAGGTATCAGAATTGATTCAGGAAGAGTTAGATCCATTTAGGAACTTACTCTGCCTACCAGCAAGACTGCAGTTCATTCTTTCTTTGGAAAGGTCAATTTCCTTAGGAGATTTGTTCCTGAATTCGCCGAGAAAACCCGTCACATTGTCAACATGATGAAGAACAATGCCACATTTAGGTGGACTGTCGAAGGCAAAGCAGCGTTCAAAGAAATTAAAGAAGCAATTGCAGGGGCACCAATCTTGGTCTGTCCGGACTATACTAAAAGTTTCAAAATATATAGTTATGCCTCTGAGCATACACTATCAGCTATTTTGGTTCAGCCCAATTCAGAAAATGCAGAATCTCCTATTTGGTTCATGAGCTGCCCACTCAAAAATCACGAGTTGAAATATTCCCTTATGGAGAAACACGCATACGCCGTGGTCAAGGCTGTCAAGCATTTCAGGTTTTATATCCTGAATTCTCACACTGAAGTCCTCGTACCAGATACAACAATAAAATCTATTTTGACTTAGCAAGAGTTCGGCACAAAGAGGGGTAACTGGATTGCCAAAATTCAGGAATTCGATCTGGACATCAAACCAACCAAGCTCATACGGGGACGGGGCCTTTGCAAATTGATCGCCAACAACACTCCAGAGGAATTAAAAAATGAAGATCAAGATATTAAAAGCGTGCCCACAGTTCTCTTTGTCGCTACTACTGATGAGTGGTTTTCTGACATTGCTTATTTCCTAACATATGGTGAATGCCCTCCTCATCTTTCTTTTAAAGAAAAGCGGAATATTAAATTAAAAGCAGTTGGTTATGTTCTATGGGACCATGGTCTTTACAAAAGAAACCTGGATGGGGCATTTCTTCGTTGTGTTGATAAAGTTCAACAAGAAAGACTTTTAGAATCTTTCCACAATTTGGCTTGTGGAGGACATTTCTCTGCACCGGTGACGGCGCACAAGATTCTACGAGCAAGGTACTTTTGGCCTACGCTTTTTTAGGATGCCTACAAATGGGTGCAAAAGTGTGAGCTGTGTCAGCAATTTGTCGGAAAACCCAAGCTACCTGCTTTACCACTCAGGCCAGTTGTGATCGATGAACCGTTCCAGCAGTGGGGTATTGATTTCATTGGTGTAATTAACCCATCTTCAAGCACCGGACATGATTATGTCCTCTCCGCAATAGACTATTTTACTAAGTGGGTGGAGGCCAAACCAACTAAACATGCTACATCTGAAGTAGTATGCACCTTCCTCAAAGAAAATATCATCTCCAGGTTTGGGGTTCCACTAAAAATTGTGACGGATAATGCGGCCTGCTTTTCGTCACATGAAATCACTCAATTTTGTTTCCACTATGGGATTACCTTGCCTCACACTTCAGACTATTTCTCCCAGGGAAATGGACAAGCAGAATCAAGTAACAGGAACTTGGTCACCATCATCAGAAAGTTGGTGGATGATAATCAGAGAACATGGCACAAAGCTTTGTATGATGCTTTATGGGCCGACAGGATAACACCTAAAAGAGCTATAGGTATGTCACCTTTCCAACTCTTATATGGACGAAATGCTGAAATCCCCATCACCCTTGAACTACCAGCACTCAAGTTAACCAGAGCAATCGAAGACTCGACCTTTGAAGGCTCAGTTGACAAGCATATCATGTATCTGATGGAGCTGAATGAACAACGAGTTATGGTGGTAGATCGGATCAGAGAACACCAGAACTGGGTGAAGGTGCTTTTCGATAAAAGAGCTAAAGCGCGTGAGTTCCAAGTCAGAGATCAAGTCTTGTTATGGGACAAGCGGCGTGAACCGAAAGCGATGCATGGCAAATTTGACTCCCTGTGGAGGGGTCCGTTCACCATTCGACAGCTCTGTGGCGAAGCTAGCTTTTTGCTGGAGTATAAAGATGAAACGCCGTTTACACTACCTCATAATGGGAAGCATCTAAAGCTTTTCAACCCTTGAAGCTTGGATGAGTCCATTTGTAAATATATGCAGTTCTTTTTCTTTTTTTTTTCTTTTTCTTTCGCTCGACTCCGTAGCCCAATGGCTTGGATAAAGGCACTTAGAGACTGGTTTCTACTTCTGCTAATCTTTTCTATTGAGCAGAAGTTCCCCAACAGGAGCCAGTTGTTATTCCCAAAATGAGCTTCGCTCATTTTGCAAACAACCCCCTATGAAACTTGTCCGTTTCATCTTATCTCTCTAAGCTCATTTTTTTTTAAAGCTTTTTCTTTGGTTCGTTTTCGTCTTGGTTGGATCGAGGAGTGGTTCCCCCCCCCCTTTTTTTATCCAAGCCAAGTTTCCCCTTCCCCTTTTTGCTTTTCTTTTCTTTTTTTCCCTTTCTGAGTTGATCTTTCTTTTTCTGCAAGGGCGGCAAAAATCGCCGCCCCTGCACTTTTTCTGCAAGGGCGGCGATCCCTGCACCCTTTCTGCAAGGGCGGCGAAAATCACCGCCCCTGCACTTCATCATTTTCCATGCAAGGCATTAATGGCCCTATGCAGCAGGTTGTTGGAGTTGGTTTTTCAACCTTTATAAACCGATTTGAGCCTCATTTCTTCTCACTTCCTTCTCCTCCCCTCCTACCTCTTGCACCTGAGCGCTCCAAGTGACTTTGCGAAGTGCCAACTCGCGGATCTGACTTTATGGCACGCGCGTTTTCCAGGTAGGGTTTGTTTTTAAGTTTTATTTTTTATTTTTGTGTGTTTTTTCCTCCTCTTCCCCGCGGCCTCGAAAGGGCGGCATTTCATTGCCGCCGTTCTGCCCCTGCTTTCCTCATGCAAGGGCGGCATTTCCTTGCCACTGTTCTGTCCTTGCTCTCTTTATGCAAGGGCGGCGATTTTCGCCGCCCCTGCTCTCTTTATGCAAGGGCGGTGATTTTCACCGCCCTTTCTCTCTTCCTGCAAGGGCGGCGATTTTCGCCGCCCCTGCTCTCTTTACGCAAGGGCGGCAATTTTCGCCGCCCCTGCTTTTTTCCTTCCTTTTTCAACTAACTCCCAGATTTTTTTCGGGATGTCCTTTTCAAGCTTTTTCTTCCTCGTTTTCCATCTCTTTGCCCATCCTGACCTTTTTAAGTGACCTCCTGTAGCCCGTGTCACTTGAATTGCTCTCCCCATCTCTCACTCTCCTTTCGACTATGGCTGCAACACCTTCAGCAAGCTCCTGCACGCCTGCTCCCGTTCAAATGAGATCGTCCCCCATGACGAAAGCATCTCCTTCAAAGGCGAAGAAGATGAAATACAGATACCAGGGCGTCTTCTCGCTCACAGTGATCACCTCGAATGTCGATGACATTCGAGACACTGAGATCGGCCACGTAGATATGGCCGAATTCCTAGTACAAACCAAAGCGACCAATCCCAGCACTGGGATAAAGAGAATTATCGAGAGTAACATCCACCTGGTGGTCGCCTTCCCAGTAGCAGTTCATCATGCAAAATTTGTCCTTCAATGCACGCACTTCTATGACAAAGAGACCAAATCAGTCTCAGACGCCAGTGGCAGCATGATCATTCGGTTGGACCCCAAATTTATCGACAAAGTCTTTTTATGTCCACCAGCCACCGAAGTGACCCAAATCAACTTCGAGAATGTGTAGAGGGAGTATGACAAAGACCCCGAGAGGGCAAAGAGGGTCATAAACCATAAGTGGTTAAAAACCCCAAGGGCCAGCCTATCCAGTTGGCCGAAAAGCTTCCCCAGAAGTGACTTCATTGAAGAAGTTGGTGACTTAATCACCCTTCTCAGCAGAGTACGGGGCCTTCCGTCCTCTTCACAATTCCATGAATGGATGTATCCGTTCATTAAGATCATTCTACAAGGCAAACAGGCCATTTTTTGGGGAGAACAGATCAGCAACACTATTCACGAGCAGCTGACCAGGGTATAAACCTCCTTCAAATTCTACATGACCTCGTACCTGGTCTACATAGTTGCTGCCATGCGATCTTTCCCGGGCCTAACCACAGAGGGGGATAGGAAGACCACCCCGGTCTATTCATACTATCCGCAGCTGACACTTCAGAGATCGACACGTCATTTCAGGTGAGTGAATGACGCATTCTTTGCCATATTTCTATGTCTCTTCGATCCTCAACTGGAGCAGAAGAGAATGTCAGACGAGGCTTGGACAGTAGTGAACAGTTTTGGCTGCATGTGTCTCCAGTTCCCTACATTTTTTTATCTACGGGTGGGTTTCTACCAAGGATACCCTTATATGCTCCCCAGATTCCCTTCAGACAGGTTGGTCCTAATGGAGCTTTGCCGGCAACTGGCCGTCGTACACTCAAAATAGATGGAGCTTAAGAGACCTGGTTTCAAGTTTCCTATCCAGATTGGCAGATTTTCCGTTGCTACATCGACTAAAGCTAAGGTTATGGAAACCGAGATGCAGATGGTTACCGTCAAATCTTTCAAAAGATGGGAAAAATTTGATTACAGAGGAGTCAGAGAGATGATTCGAAGGAAGACTCAGTTTCACGAGCCTATGATTGAGGACATCTGGGTATATCTAAGGACAGCCGAAGAGATAAGAAAGATGGACTATTGCCATCTCACGCTAGAGCAGATAGAGTACCTCGAGATTGCAGAGATCCCTTCAGGGTTGATTGACGATGGGAATATAGTGAACAGAAGATATCTGACAGAGAAGGTCGCTGGTTCCCCTCTTCCTCCGATCAACTGGTCTCAAAAAGAGCTGACTTCTCTAAGGAAAAGATTCGAACCAGTATTGGCTAACACCAATAGTTGGTTGGCAGCAAATGGAATCACCCTAAAAGAGTTCATTACAGGGTCAGAGGCTGAATATCAAGCAGAGATGAAGAGAAAGGTAGAAAGCCGAACCAAAAACAAAGACGACGTCCCTTCATCTTCTAGACCTCACAAGCCTAGGATCGTCTTTGTATCTAAGAAGCCTAGGTCAGAACAAGAACCTGAGGCAGCAGCCGAAGAAACCAAAGAACAAAGTCCCGGGGTACAGGCAGCTCAACCGATGGGGTCAACAGAACAACCTTTAGAACGACCAGGTGTTGGGTCTCCAACCTCAACGGAACAAGTGCGGTCGATCCAGGGCTCCTCTCCTCCTCTTCAATCTCCTTCGGTGCCCACTTTTCCTATCTCTCCCATTAGTGTTCCATCTTTCGGAGCTGCTTCTCCTTCCAAGGTTGTTTTTGGTGATCCACAAGATCTTTTAGCAGGTTCACCTCACTCTTCTGCATCCATTCCAAGTTTATCATCTCCATCTTTCAACCTGCCACCAAGCCCTGTGCCTAATCCTGAATCAACAGTTGGCACAGTCTCGCCGATCACTCCAACTACGACTACTGTCACCACCAGTATCGTGAAGGCCGCTACCGTGACACCGACGGAAGCGACTATTGTTACAACAGGTACTTCTCTCCCGCCGTGGATGTCTGCTTTCACACTAAAGAGAAAGAAAAGGGCCATCTCCCCAGAAGAATTCGATTTCGGCAAGATTGTGCTGGCCAAAACAAAAGCTCCCAAGAAGCCAAAGATCCTTTCTAAGTTGGTCGAGGAAAAGGGGCAAAAATTTCTGGAAATTGCCAAACCCCCACAGGACGCAACCCTTGAGGGTTTTGAAATGAGCAGCTATTCCTTTTCTCGTGTTGAACTAGGCAAGGTTACACACGAAGGTGCGAAGAGTGATCTTCAGTCAGTAATGGACATTATGGTCCAAAAATTTGACAAAGAAAAAGAGATGAAAGATTTTTATAAAGCCAAGGCTGAGCAGTTAACGGTAGTAATCAGAAGATTCACCATCCCACCTGAAGCAGCAACTACAGAGGCCTTTTCCGTGGATGATTCAGTCATTCAGAAAGCTGAAAAGACTTATTTAAAGGGAAAAGTAATGGAGGAATATATTGACCGAATACACAATCAAGGAATCTCTCTGCTATCTGAGGTTGCAGAAAGAACAGGGAAAATGAAAAGGTTGAAGGCTCAAGTAGATAATTTTGTTTCTCTTACCTCTCAAGAGATTAATGGCTTGGAGAAAGATCTCAGAGGATGGAAGGAAATGGAAGGTCTAAAAAAGAGTACCCTGATATCTATCGGTGTTATCCCCAACAAGGATTCATATGTTGAGATCAAAGAGGCGATGATTTTCAGGATCCAGGTACTCAAAGATCTAATTGATGATCTCAAAGCTTTTAAAGAAGCTAGTGATAAAAGTGACCTGAGCTTGTTGAACAAATTAGAAGAGCTACCCTGCGACTTGACCTCTAAGGATCATCAGTTCCTTTCAGCAGATGAAATGATTTAGAATTTTGAAGGGATGATCCAGAAGGATTTTAAAGGAGCGTCTTTCTCAATAACTTTAGTTGATAGCATTCTGGATGCTCAGTTGACTCTGGAAAATTTAAGATCCAGGTTAACTGGCCACTATAAGGCCATCACAGCATTAAAAGATGCATTAATCAGATCAAGGGTCGTCTCCAACAACGCAGTTGCACCAGACAGCATAGGGATCCAGGCATCGATCACCATGTACGATGCTCATTTGAAGAAGTCCAGTGGCAAGAACTGACACTTTCTCTGTTTCTTCTTCTATCCTTAGGCATTTCTGTTTTCTACATAATGCATGCAATTTTGTAAAATGTAATTACGAATAAAATATTTTAAAAAATATCTAAAAGTCAAAGATGAGTCATCTTTGACCAAGATATTTTGTATATTTTATTATTTTTCTGTTTTTGAGGATTTTCTCCCTATATATAGTGGAGACCTCATTTGTAAAGGATCTTGGGAAAAATCAATAGCAAATACTCTACTAAAATTGAAGCAACTTTCGAGACTTTGTGCTCAGATTTGTAAATCAGGTTTTGTCAAATGAATGAGAAGCAAGTGATTTCAGACTTTGTGTTGAAGTTATCTGTGTCATCTAGGAAATAGTTTCTTATGTACTCTTTCCTGATAACCTCTTGTTTATTTGACTTAATAAGCAAAGTGAATGTGTTGATATTATCTAAGGGCACTTTTTGAGGGTAGAAGATAGACTTTGTGCTACTTTTACTTTTGAGATTCTTTTATCTTTTGTAGTTTCAGGTGAAGACTTTGTGCTTCACTTTATTCTATGGTTATACTTGTTCCGAATCCGTGGAGAAGCTACGGAAGACTTTGCGCTTGCGTGAGCGTTCTTGTGACTTTGTTACTACAGGTGATTTCTTGTTTTCTGTTTAATATCATTACTAAAAGAAGAGGAGTGTTGTTAGCTTTAGATCAGGGATTTTCCTCTTTTGTCCTTCATACATTACCTCTGAAAGAAGAGAGGTAGATGCTGTTATACCACCCTCGTGTGTTATTTTCTGCTTAACTATATATTCAGCACGTAAATATTGATAGGGAACCTCCCCTTGATGAGAGGAGAGATTTACCTCGTCTTGATTTGGTAAAGCCACACTCCTCGTGGTGTAAATCTCCCTTATGCTGTGGCTGATATCCCCATTTTGTCATCAGTTAGTTGACGACAAAATATTCACCCAACAATTTTTTGGCGACCCCACTGGGGATTCAGATGTACAGTCTGAAACCTCAAGTTTTAGATTGAAGCAGTCCTTACCCTTCTCCATTACGTAATCTGGCGACTCCGTTTCATGTCTTACCCATTATCATTTTAGCTTTACCAGTTACCTCCATTATATTATCTGGTCTGCAAAATCAGAGCTGCTGAGAAGAACGCACATCTTGGAGCCTCAAGCTTCAACTTGAAATTCTTTCGGTCCCGTTTTCGTTTTAAAAATCTGGCAACCCCACGCTATACGAAAAGTCAGAGATCTAAGGGTGTTGTCGACCCTGTGTTTGAATTAGCACAACAAAGTAATTTTGATCTATTTCCTCCATCATCTTCTCTTCAATGGTCCAAGAGTTTTCCTTCCAGCATTGTCAGGTCACCACCACAAGGTAGAACCCCTTTTCCTGCTGTCAATCGCCGCCTCCCTATAAACACTCCACCAAGGTTTGTTATCCCACCTTTTCATCCCCTTATCATAATGGCTCAAGGCCCGTGGGGTAATTCTTTCGGTCCCCTTAATTTAACCCCACCTCTGCATGAACTACCTCATAGTTCTAGAAAAAATTTCCCTAAGTTTTTTGGTGATGGAAAGGTTCATCCCGACGAGCATATTGCCGCTTTCTCTATAGCATGTGGCGTAATTGGTGTTGAATTTGAAGATGTGGCGGTGAGACTTTTTGTGGAGACTTTGCAAGGTGCTGCTGCGGATTGGTTCTGTCACTTGCAGGCTGGGTCAGTAACAAATTGGGATACGCTCAAGTCCAAATTTGAAGCTCGGTTTAAACCCGTTGAAGATGCACATGCTTTGTTAGCTCAGCTAACACAGATGAAAAAAGAGTCCCCAAAACCCATGAGGGATTTCATAGCCAAGTTCAACAAATTAAGGAATCGGATTCCTACTGTGGCTCAACCCACGCCGGAGAATCTCAAATGCTTTTTTATCAACTCACAGCTCCCCGAAGTAAGTTTTTTGTTGAGACGAGCTGGCCCTATGGACCTAGCCCTGGCTCAAGGATTGGCCATCGAGATTGAAGACGATCTTATCCTGGCAGGCAAAATCAGGAAAGATTTTGGTAAAAACAAATACCCCTCATCGGCTGAAAGTTCCTCCACGGGCACTACTAATCCTATGGTGCAAAAATTAACAAATGAACTGATTGCTTTAAAGAGACAAATTGCTCAAAGCCCGTCTGCCCCTACCTATCGAGATGCACCCAGGAGGACATTTCAGAATCAGCCATATCAAAATAATACTGCCCGAACCCAAGGACAATCGAATCGCCTACCTCCCCCTTCAGGGAGATTAGCCATTGAAGCATCACCTACCAATTCCGTAGTTGGATACCTAGAAACTGAGCATGACCTTTCTTTTCAGCCGCAGCTGGATCAATCGGGAAGTGCTAACCTCTTTGGTGAACAGGATGAGGAATTAGCTGGTGACTCCAGTATCAGTTTCCTAGATTACCAAGATGAAGCCAGACAATAAGGGGAAGATTCAAAGGAGGCTTATGCTGTCTTTACTAGGTCTCAAAATCAATCGGCTTCACGCACTGACAAAGAGAAATCAGTTGACGAGATCCGGCCAGCATTTTCTATTGCCCAACGTGGGACTCCATTACCTCCGCAATCAAAAGATCAGGTAGCTCGTAAAAAAGTAACTGCTCCTGATCACTTAATATCCTCCCCTCCTACTACTCAGGCCGGTGAAGAACCTGTCAAGGTCTTGATGAGGGGATTGCTCCTTTTTCTATTGCAACCACCTTTCAATCATTTAATATTATTGATCATGCTAAAAAAACTAAGATTCAAATGACGGAGATTGAGTATTTGAGAGCTAACCCAGAACAGCTTAATAGGTTAGCAGAATATGTTAAAAATAAAGCTGTTGCTGTAGGACAAAATCCTTCGAAAGTTGTTCCAGATCTCCCCAAAGACAAACCAGCCCAAAATAATCTGGTTGTGACACCCCCCGTCGCTCCCAAAAAAATAGAACCTTTTTATGTCTCTCTGCTTATAAATGGTTTCAAACTGAGTAACTGCATTATAGACTCCGGGGCTTCAGATAACATCATGCCTGCAAAAGTGGCGGATTCCCTCGGCCTGACTTTGACCAAAACTTTTGGGAGGTGTTTTTCCATGGAAAATAAGCAAGTTCCCCTCCTTGGCCAAATAAAAGATGCTCAATACGCTTTTGTGGCTTTTCCAGAGAAGCGAATCAAAATGACAGTTCTAGTGGCCGATGTCCCAGCATCTTACGGCATCTTGCTTGGATCGAATTTCTGTAAGGATGTTGGAGGTGAGTTAAGCATGGACCTATCAGAGGCCAGGATTCCAGTTCAAGGTGTCATGAAGAAGTTGCTTCCTGAAAAAGAAGCCAGGTATGTAGTTACCCGTTCCACAGCACTCGAAGCTCAAATTTTATTTGAGTCATCAGGTATGGGCACTTATTTCTTATCCACTGACGAAATCCACGGCGCCCTAGAGGAAACTCCTATGGATAATGACTTAGGTTCGGTTTCGCCTGGCACTAGAGGTGGAATGTCTAAACAAAATGAACACACAAATCAACCCTTTCCCCAGAATGGGGAAGTTTGTGGAGAAAAAACTATGCCTGATGAGTTATGGACCTTAGAGTTTGACGACAGTTGCTCTTCTACTGGATCAGGAGCTGGAGTTGTGTTGGTATCCCCTCAGAGAGAGGTTATCCCTTTTGCTTATAAATTACAATTCAACAATACTAACAACACAGCTGAGTACGAATCCCTTTTGCTTGGACTACAGGCTGCCAAAGAAAAAGGCATAAAGAAAATCTATGCCAAAGGGGACGCTGAGTTGATAGTGTATCAGATAAGGAACCTCTATCAGACCAAAAATGAGAGGTTGCGCCATTATCGCAATCAGGTATGGGATCAGATTGAGGATTTTGACGCCTTCAATATCTCTGTCGTTCTGAGGGAATTCAATGATCGAGCAGACGCATTAGCTATCTCTGCAACTCTCCTGATTCCCCATCCTGATTTCAAAGGAGATAAGTATACTATTGAGTTGGTTTTCCGACCAAGTGTACCAGACAATGTTGACCACTGGCAAGTATTTAATGACGATGATCAAATCATCGCTTTCTTGGAGCAAAAAGACACTTTCAAACAATTATGTTTTGAAGGCTGCAAGCCCTGGGAGTATGGACTAACCCCTGAAACCCAGGCCCATACAGGTGAAGATTTGCTGCATCTGAAAGGAAATAAAATTCCCAAAGGTTTAGTTTCCCTAGAGAAGCTGTTTGATGACCATGACCGGTTTGTTAAACAACAACAAACAGATTCAAGTTCTTCTTCAGATTTTGATCAAATCAACTTGGGAACCAAGCATGACCCTAAGATGGTAAACATTGGGAAATGCTGCACTTCCAAGGAAAGGTTTGAGCTTGCTAGTTTACTCTGTCAATATAGGGATGTGTTGGCCTATTCTTATGACGACCTGAAATCTCTCAGGCCACATGACGTCCATCATGACATCCCCCTGAAAGCCAATTCTGTGCCTTATAAATAGAAATTCAGGTAATATAATCCAAAAATCTCAGATACTATTTTAGCCGAGATACAAAAGATGCTGGATGCTCGGATAATTTTTCCAATCCATCACTCAACATGGGTCGCTAACATAGTACCCGTCAGAAAGAAAAATGGTGAGATTCGAATCTGTGTGGATTTCAGAAATTTGAATCAGCTGTCCTTAAAAGATGACTACCCCCTTCCCATTATGGATCAAGTCCTACAGATGGTAACAGGTTCAGAAATGTTATCAATGCTTGACGGTTTTTATGGTTATAATCAAGTGGAGGTCGGAAAAGCAGATCAACATAAGACAACATTCACCACACCCTGGGGTACTTTCGCTTACCGCAGGATGCCTTTCGGTCTGATAAATGCAGGCGCTACTTTTCAAAGGGCTATGGATCTCGCTTTCAAAGATATAATGGGAAAATTCATTGTAGTATACTTAGATGATCTGACGGTATTTTCAAAACAACGTTCTGAGCATGTTCACCATTTGCAAAGAGTACTAGAGCGCTGCCGTCAAAATGGCATCTCGTTAAACCCAAAGAAATCCATTTTCGGAGTAACTGAAGGGAAGCTTCTCGGACACGTAGTGTCCCGAGAAGGTATCAGAATTGATTCAAGAAGAGTTAGATCCATTCAGGAACTTACTTTGCCTACCAGCAAGACTGTAGTTCATTTTTTCTTTGAAAAGGTCAATTTTCTTAGGAGATTTGTTTCTGAATTCACCGAGAAAACCCGTCAGCAATGCCACATTTAGGTGGACTGTCGAAGGCAAAGCAGCGTTCAAAGAAATTAAAGAAGCAATTGCAGGGGCACCAATCTTGGTCTGTCCGGACTATACTAAAGGTTTCAAAATATATAGTTATGCCTCTGAGCATACACTATCAGCTATTTTGGTTCAGCCCAATTCAGAAAATGCAGAATCTCTTATTTCATTCATGAGCTACCCACTCAAAAATCACGAGTTGAAATATTCCCTTATGGAGAAACACGCATACGCCGTGGTCAAGGTTGTCAAGCATTTTAGGTTTTATATCCTGAATTCTCACACTGAAGTCCTCGTACCAGATACAACAATAAAATCTATTTTGACTCAGCAAGAGTTCGGCACAAAGAGGGGTAACTGGATTGCCAAAATTTAGGAATTTGATCTGGACATCAAACCAACCAAGCTCATACGGGGACGGGGCCTTTGCAAATTGATCGCCAACAACACTCCAGAGGAATTAAAAAATGAAGATCAAGATATTAAAAGCGTGCCCACAGTTCTCTTTGTCACTACTACTGATGAGTGGTTTTCTGACATTGCTTATTTCCTAACATATGGTGAATGCCCTCCTCATCTTTCTTTTAAAGAAAAGCGGAACATTAAATTAAAAGCAGTTGGTTATGTTCTATGGGACCATGGTCTTTACAAAAGAAACCTAGATGGGGCATTTCTTCGTTGTGTTGATAAAGCTCAACAAGAAAGACTTTTAGAATCTTTCCACAATTTGGCCTATGGAGGACATTTCTCTGCACTGGTGACGTCGCACAAGATTCTACGAGCGAGGTACTTTTGGCCTACGCTTTTTCAGGATGCCTACAAATGGGTGCGAAAGTGTGAGCTGTGTCAGCAATTTGTCGAAAAACCCAAGCTACCTGCTTTACCCCTCAGGCCAGTTGTGATCGATGAACCATTCTAGTAGTGGGGTATTGATTTCATTGGTGCACTTAACCCATCTTCAAGCGCCGAACATGATTATGTCCTCACCGCGACAGACTATTTTACTAAGTGGGTGGAGGCCAAACCAATTAAACATGCTACATCTGAAGTAGTATGCACCTTCCTCAAAGAAAATATCATCTCCAGGTTTGGGGTTCCATTAAAAATTGTGATGGATAATGCGGCCTACTTTTCGTCACATGAAATCACTCAATTTTGTTTCCACTATGGGATTACCTTGTCTCACACTTCAGACTATTTCCCCCAGGGAAATAGACAAGCAGAATCAAGTAATAGGAACCTGGTCACCATCATCAGAAAGTTGGTGGACGACAATCAGAGAACATGGCACAAAGCTTTGTATGATGCTTTATGGGCCGACAGGATAACACCTAAAAGAGCTATAGGTATGTCACCTTTCCAACTCTTATATGGATGAAATGCTGAAATCGCCATCACCCTTGAACTACCAGCACTCAGGTTAACCAGAGCAATCGAAGACTCAACCTTTGAAGGCTCAGTTGACAAGCGTATCATGTATCTGATAGAGCTGAATGAACAACGAGTTATGGTGGTAGATAGGATCAGGGAACACCAGAACCGGGTGAAGGCACTTTTCGATAAAAGATCTAAAGCGCGTGAGTTCCAAGTAGGAGATCAAGTCTTGTTATGGGACAAGCGGCGTGAACCGAAAGGGATGCACGGCAAATTTGACTCCATGTGGAGGGGTCTGTTCACCATTCGACAGCTCTGTGGCAAAGCTAGCTTTTTGCTGGAGTATAAAGATGGAACGCCGTTTACACTACCTCATAATGGGCAGCATCTAAAGCTTTTCAACCCTTGAAGCTTGGATGAGTCCATTTGTAAATATGTGCAGTTCTTTTTATTTTTTTTTTCTTTTTCTTTCGCTCGACTCTGTAGCCCAATGGCTTGGATAAAGGCACTTAGAGACTGGTTTCTACTTCTGCTAATCTTTTTGATTGAGTATAAGTTCCCCAACAGGAGCTAGTTGTTGTTCCCAAAATGAGCTTCGCTCATTTTGCAAACAACCCCCTACGAAACTTATCCGTTTCGTCTTGTCTCTCTAAGCTCATTTTTTTTTTAAGCTTTTTCTTTGGTTCGTTTTTGACCTGGTTGGATCGAGGAGTGGTTCCCCCCCCCCTTTTTTTATCTAAGCCAAGTTTTCCCTTTCCCTTTTTGCTTTTCTTTTCTTTTTTTCCCTTTCTGAGTTGATCTTTCTTTTTCTGCAAGGGCAGCGAAAATCGCCGCCCTTGCACTTTTTCTGCAAGGGCGGCGAAAATCGCCGCCCCTGCACCCTTTTTGCAAGGGCGGCGAAAATCGCCGCCCCTGCACTTTTTCTGCAAGGGCAGTGAAAATCACCGCCCCTGCACCCTTTCTGCAAGGGCGGCAAAAATCACCGCCCCTGCACTTCATCATTTTCCACGCAAGGCATTAATGGCCCTGCGCGGCAGGTTGTTGGAGTTGGTTTTTCAACCTTTATAAACCGATTTGGGCCTCATTTCTTCTCACTTCCTCCTCCTCCCCTCCTACCTCTTGCACCTGAGCGCTCCAAGTGACTTTGCGAAGTGCCAACTCACAGATCCGACTTTGTGGCACGCGCATTTTCCAGGTAGGGTTTGTTTTTAAGTTTTGTTTTTTATTTTTTTGTGTTTTTTCCTCCTCTTCCCTGCGGCCTCGAAAGGGCAGCATTTCATTGCCGCCGTTCCACCCCTGCTTTCCTCATGCAAGGGCAGCATTTCCTTGTCGCTGTTCTGTCCTTGCTCTCTTTATGCAAGGGCGGCGATTTTCGCCGCCCCTGCTCTCTTTATGCAAGGGCGGCAATTTTCGCCGCCCCTGCTCTCTTCCTGCAAGGGCGACGATTTTTGCCGCCCCTACTCTCTTCCCACAAGGGCGGCGATTTTCGCTACCCCTGCTTTTTTCCTTCCTTTTTCAACTAACTCCCAAATTTTTTCTAGGTTGTCCTTTTCAAGCTTTTTCTTCCTCATTTTCCGTCTCTTTGCCCATCTTGACCTTTTTAAGTGACCTCCTGTAGCCCGTGTCACTTGAATTGCTCTCCCCATCTCTCACTCTCCTTTCGACTATGGCTGCAGCACCTTCAGCAAGCTCCTGCACGCCTACTCCCATTCAAACGAGATCGTCCCCCATGACAGAAGCATCTCCTTCAAAGGTGAAGAAGATGAAATACAGATACCAGGGCGTCTTCCCACTCACAGCGATCACCTCGAATGTCGATGACATTCGAGACACTGAGATCGGCCACGTAGATATGGCTGAATTCCTGGTACGAACCAAAGCGACCAATCCCAGCACTGGGATAAAGAGAATTATCGAGAGTAACATCCACCTGGTGGCTGCCTTCCCAGTAGCAGCTCAACATGCAAAATTCATCCTTCAATGCGCGCACTTCTATGACAAAGAGACCAGATCAGTCTCAGACGCCAATGGCAGCATGATCATTCGGTTGGACCTCGAATTTATCGACAAAGTCTTTTTATGTCCACCAGCCACCGAAGTGACCCAAATCGACTTCGAGAATGCGCAGAGGGAGTACGACAAAGACCCCAAGAGGGCAAAGAGGGTCATAAACCATAAGTGGTTAAAAACCCCAAGGGCCGGCCTATCCAGATGGCCGAAAAGCTTCCCCAAAAGCGACTTTATTGAAGAAGTTGGTGACTTAATCACCCTTCTCAGTAGAGTACGGGGCCTCCCGTCCTCTTCACAATTCCAAGAATGGATGTATCTGTTCATTAAGATCATTCTGCAAGGCAAACAGGCTATTTTTTAGGGAGAACAGATCAGTAACGCTATTCATGAGCAGCTGACCAGGGTACAAACCTCCTTCAAATTCTACATGACCTCGTACCTGGTCTACATGGCTGCTGCCATGCGATCTTTTCTGGGCCTAACCACAGAGGGGGATAGGAAGACCACCCCGGTCTATTCATACTATCCGCAGCTGACACTTCAGAGATCGACACGTCATTTCAGGTGAGTGAATGACACATTTTTTGCCGTATTTCTATGTCTCTTCGATCCTCAACTGGAGCAGAAGAGAATGTCAGACGAGGCTTAGACAGTAGTGAACAGTTTTAGCTGCATGTTCCTCCAATTCCCTACATTTTCTTATCTACGGGTGGGTTTTTTACCAAGGATACCCTTATATGCTCCCCAGATTCCCTTCAGACAGGTTGGTCCTAATGGAGCTTTGCCGGCAACTAGCCGTCGTACACTCAAAACAGATGGAGCTTAAGAGACCTGGTTTCAAGTTTCCTATCCAGATTGGCAGATTTTCCGTTGCTACATCGACTAAAGCCAAGGTTATGGAAACAGAGATGCAGATGGTTACCATCAAATCTTTCAAAAGACGGGAAAAATTTGATTACAGAGGAGTCAGAGAGACGATTCGAAGGAAGACTTAGTTTCACGAGCCTATGATTGAGGACATCTGGGTAGATCTAAGGACAGCCGAAGAGATAAGAAAGATGGACTATTGCCGTCTCACGCTAGAGCAGATAGAGTACCTCGGGCTTGCAGAGATCCCTTCAAGGTTGATTGATGATGGGAATATAGTAAAAAGCAGATATCTGACAGAGAAAGTCGCTGGTTCCCCTCTTCCTCCGATCAACTGGTCTCAAAAAGAGCTGACTTCTCTAAGGAAAAGATTCGAACCAGTATTGGCTAACACCAATAATTGGTTGGCAGCAAATGGAATCACCCTAAAAGAGTTCATTACAGGGTCAGAGGCCGAATATCAAGCAGAGATGAAGAGAAAGGCAGAAAGCCGAACCAAAAACAAAGACGACGTCCCTTCATCTTCTAGACCTCACAAGCCTAGGATCATCTTTGTATCCAAGAAGCCTAGGTCAGAACAAGAACCTGAGGCAGCAGCCGAAGAAACCAAAGAACAAAGTCCCGGGGTACAGGCAGCTCAACCGATGGGGTCAACAGAACAACCTTCAGAACGACCAGGTGTTGGGTCACCAACCTCAATGGAACAAGTGCAGTCGACCCAGGGCTCCTCTCCTCCACTTCAATCTCCTTCGGTGCCCACTTTTTCTATCTCTCCCATTAGCGTTCCATCTTTCAGAGCTGCTTCTCCTTCCAAGGTTGTTTTTGGTGATCCACAAGATCTTTCAGCAGGTTCACCTCGCTCTTCTGCATCCATTCCAAGTTTATCATCTCCATCTTTCAACCTGCCACCAAGCCCTGTGCCTAATCCTGAATCAACAGTTGGCACAGTCTTGCCGGTCACTCCAACTACGACTACTGTCACCACCAGTAGCGTGGAGGCTGCTACTGTGACACCGGCGGAAGTGACTATTGTTACAACAGGTACTTCTCTCCCGCCGTGGATGTCTGCTTTCACACCAAAGAGAAAGAAAAGGGCCATCTCCCTAGAAGAATTCAATTTTGGCAAGATTGTGTCGGCTAAAACAAAAGCTCCCAAGAAGCCAAAGATCCTTTCCAAGTTGGCCGAGAAAAAGGGGCAGAAATTTCTAGAAATTGCCAAACCCCCACAGGACGCAACCCTTGAGAGTTTTGAAATGAGCAGTTATTCCTTTTCTCATGTTGAACTAGGCAAGGTTACACACGAAGGTGCGAAGAGTGATCTTCAGTCAGCAATGGACATTATGGTCCAAAAATTTGACAAAGAAAAAGAGATGAAAGATTTTTATAAAGCCAAGGCTGAGCAGTTAACGGCAGTAATCAGAAGATTCACCATCCCACCTAAAGCAGCAACTCCAGAGGCCTTTTCCGTGGATGATTCAGTCATTCAGAAAGCTGAAAAAACTTATTTAAAGGAGAAAGTAATGGAGGAATATATTGACCGAATACACAATCAAGGAATCTCTCTGCTATCTGAGGTTGCAGAAAGAATAGGGAAAATGAAAAGGTTGAAGGCTCAAGTAGATAGTTTTGTTTCTCTTACCTCTCAAGAGATTAATGGCTTGGAGAAAGATCTCGGAGGATGGAAGGAAATGGAAGGTCTAAAAAAGAGTACCCTCATATCTATCGGTGTTATCTCCAACAAAGATTCATATGTTGAGATCAAAGAGGCGATGATTTTCAGGATCCAGGTACTCAAAGATCTAATTGATGATCTCAAAGCTTTTAAAGAAGCTTGTGATAAAAGTGACCTGAGCTTGTTGAACAAATTAGAAGAGCTACCCTGCGACTTGACCTCTAAGGATCATCAGTTCCTTCCAGCAGATGAAATGATTCAGAATTTTGAAGGGATGATCCAGAAGGATTTCAAAGGAGCGTCTTTCTCAATAACTTCAGTTGATAGCATTCTGGATGCTCAGTTGACTCTAGAAAATTTAATATCTAGGTTAACTGGCCACTATAAGGCCATCATAGCATTAAAAGACGCATTAATCAGATCAAGGGTCGTCTCCAACAACGTAGTTGCACCGGACAACATAGGGATCCAAGCATCGATCACCATGTACGATGCTCATTTAAAGAAGTCCGGTGGCAAGAACTGACACTTTCTCTCTTTCTTCTTCTATCCTTAGGCATTTCTATTTTCTACAGAATGCATGCAATTTTGTAAAATGTAATTACGAATAAAATATTTTGGAAAATATCTAAAAGTCAAAGATGAGTCATCTTTGACCAAGATATTTTGTATATTTTATTATTTTTCTATTTTTGAGGATTTTCTCCCTATATATAGTGGAGACCTCATTTGTAAAGGATCTTAGGAAAAATCAATAGCAAATACTCTGCTGAAATTGAAGCAACTTTCGAGACTTTGTGCTCAGATTTGTAAATCAGGTTTTGTCAAATGAATGAGAAGCAAGTGATTTCAGACTTTGTGTTGAAGTTATCTGTGTCATCTAGGAAATAGTTTCTTATGTACTCTTTCCTGATAACCTCTTGTTTATCTGACTTAATAAGCAAAGTGAATGTGTTGATATTATCTAAGGGCACTTTTTGAGGGTAGAAGATAGACTTTGTGCTACTTTTACTTTTGAGATTCTTTTATCTTTTGTAGTTTCAGGTTAAGACTTTGTGCTTCACTTTATTCTACGGTTATACTTGTTTCAAATCCGTGGAGAAGCTACGAAAGACTTTACGCTTGCGTGAGCGTTCTTGTGACTTTGTTACTATAGGTGATTTCTTGTTTTCTATTTAATATCATTCCTGAAAGAAGAGGAGTGTTGTTAGCTTTAGATCAGGGATTTTCCTTTTTTGTCCTTCATACATTACCTCTGAAAGAAGAGAGGTAGATGCTGTTATATCACCCTCGTGTGTTATTTTCTGCTTAACTATATATTCAGCACGTAAATATTGATAGGGAACCTCCCCTTGATGAGAGGAGAGATTTACCTCGTCTTGATCTGGTAAAGCCACACTCCTCATGGTGTAAATCTCCCTTATGCTGTGGCTGATATCCCCATTTTGTCATCAGTTAGTTGACGACAAAATATTCACCCAACAGTTTTTTGGCGACTCCGCTGGGGATTCGGATGTGCAGTCTGAAACCTCAAGTTTCAGATTGAAGCAGTCCTTACCCTTCTCCATTACGTAATCTGGTGACTCCGTTTCATGTCTTACCCATTATCATTTTAGCTTTACCAGTTGCCTCCATTATATTATCTGGTCTACAAAACCAGAGCTGCTGAGAAGAACGCACATCTTGGAGCCTCGAGCTTCAACTTGAAATTCTTTCGGTCACATTTTCGTTTTAAAAATCTGGCAACCCCACGCTATACCAGAAGTCAGAGATCTAAGGGTGTTGTCGACCCTGTGTTTGAATTAGCACAACAAAGTAATTTTGATCTATTTCCTCCATCATCTTCTCTTCAACGGTCCAAGAGTTTTCCTTCTAGCATTGTCAGGTCACCACCACAAGGTAGAACCCCTTTTCCTGTTGTCAATCGCCGCCTCCCTATAAACACTCCACCAAGGTTTGTTATCCCACCTTTTCATCCCCTTATCATAATGGCTCAAGGCCTGTGGGGTAATTCTTTTGGTCCCCTTAATTTAACCCCACCTCTTCATGAACTACCTCGTAGTTCTAGAAAAAATTTCCCTAAGTATTTTGGTGATGGAAAGGTTCATCCCGACGAGCATATTGCCGCTTTCTCTATAGCATGTGGCGTAATTGGTGTTGAATTTGAAGATGTGGTGGTGAGACTTTTTGTGGAGACTTTGCAAGGTGCTGCTGCGGATTGGTTCTATCACTTGCAGGCTGGGTCAGTAACAAATTGGGATACGCTCAAGTCCAAATTTGAAGCTCGGTTTAAACCCGCTGAAGATGCACATGCTTTGTTAGCTCAGATAACACAGATGAAAAAAGAGTCCCCGGAACCCATGAGGGATTTCATAGCCAAGTTCAACAAATTAAGGAATCGGATTCCTACTGTGGCTCAACCCACGCCGAAGAATCTCAAATGTTTTTTTATCAACTCACAGCTCCCCGAAGTAAGTTTTTTGTTGAGACGAGCTGGCCCTATGGACCTAGCCCTGGCTCAAGGATTGGCCACCGAGATTGAAGACGATCTTATCTTGGCAGGGAAAATCAAGAAAGATTCTGGTAAAAACAAATACCCCTCATCGGCTGAAAGTTCCTCCACGGGCACTACTGATGCTATGGTGCAAAAATTAACAAATGAACTGATTGCTTTAAAGAGACAAATTGCTCAAAGCCCGTCTGCCCCTACCTATCGAGATGCACCCAGGAGGACATTTCAGAATCAGCCATATCAAAATAATACTGCTTGAACCCAAGGACAATCGAATCGCCTACCTCCCCCTTCAGGGAGATTAGCCATTGAAGCAGCACCTACCAATTCCGCGGTTGGATACCTAGAAACTGAGCACGACCTTTCTTTTCAGCCGCAGCTCGATCAATTGAGAAGTGCTAACCTCTTTGGTGAACAGGATGAGGAATTAGCTGGTGACTCCAGTATCGATTTCCTAGATTACCAAGATGAAGCCGGACAACAAGGGGAAGATTCAAAGGAGGCTTATGCTATCTTTACCAGGTCTCAAAATCAATCGGCTTCACGCACTGACAAAGAGAAAGCAGTTGACGAGCTCCAGCCAGCATTTTCCATTGCCTAACGCGGGACTCCATTACCTCCGCAATCAAAAGATCTTGTAACTCATAAAAAAGTAACTGCTCCCAGTCACTTAATATCCTCCCCTCCTACTACTCAGGCCAGTGAAGAACCTGTCAAAGTCCTTGATGAGGGGATTGCTCCTTTTTTTATTGCAACCACCTTTCAATCATTTGATATTATTGATCATGCTAAAAAAACTAAGATTTAAATGACGGAGATTGAGTATTTGAGAGCTAACCCAGAACAGCTTGATAGGTTAGCAGAATATGTTAAAAATAAAGCTGTTCCTGTAGGACAAAATCCTTCGAAAGTTGTTCCAGATCTCCCCAAAGACAAACCAACCCAAAATAATCTGGTTGTGACACCCCCTGTCGCTCTCAGAAAAATAGAACCTTTTTATGTCTCTCTGCTTATAAATGGTTTCAAACTGAGTAACTGCATTATAGACTCCGGGGCTTCAGATAACGTCATGCCTGCAAAAGTGGCGGATTCCCTCGGCCTGACTTTGACCAAAACTTTTGGGAGGTGTTTTTCCATGGAAAATAAGCAGGTTCCCCTCCTTGGCCAAATAAAAGATGCTCAATAGGCTTTTGTGGCTTTTCCAGAGAGGCGAATCAAAATGACAGTTCTAGTGGCTGATGTCCCAGCATCTTACGGCATCTTGCTTGGACGGAATTTCTGTAAGGATGTTGGAGGTGAGTTAAGCATGGACCTATCAGAGGCCAGGATTCTAGTTCAAGGCGTCATGAAGAAGTTGCTTCCTGAAAAAGAAGTCAGGTACGTAGTTACCCGTTCCACAGCACCCGAAGCTCAAATTTTATTTGAGTCATCAGGTATGGGCACTTATTTGTTATCCACTGACGAAATCCATGGCACCCTGGAGGAAACTCTTACGGATAATGACTTAGTTTCGGTTTCGCCTGTCGCTAGAGGTGGAATGTCTAAACAAAATGAACACACAAATCAACCCTTTCCCTAGAATGGGGAAGTTTGTGGAGAAAAAACCATGCCTGATGAGTTATGGACCTTAGAGTTTGACGGCAGTTGCTCTTCTACTGGATCAGGAGTCGGAGTTGTGTTGGTATCCCCTCAGGGAGAGGTTATCCCTTTTGCTTATAAATTACAATTCAATAATACTAACAACACAGCTGAGTACGAATCCCTTTTGCTTGGACTATAGGCTGCCAAAGAAAAAGGCATAAAGAAAATCCATGCCAAAGGGGACGCTGAATTGATAGTGTATCAGATATGGAACCTCTATCAGACCAAAAATGAGAGGTTGCACCATTATCGCAATCAGGTATGGGATCAGATTGAGGATTTCGACGCCTTCAATATCTCTGCCGTTCCGAGGGAATTCAATGATCGAGCAGACGCATTAGCTATCTCTGCAACTCTCCTGATTCCCCATCCTGATTTCAAAGGAGATAAGTATACTATTGAGTTGGTTTTCCGACCAAGTGTACCAGACAATGTTGACCACTGGCAAGTATTTAATGATGATGATCAAATTATCGCTTTCTTGGAGCAAAAAGACACTTTCAAACAATTATGTTTTGAAGGCTGCAAGCCCCGGGAGTATGGACTAACCCCTGAAACCCAGGCCCATACAGGTGAAGATTTGCTGCAGCTGAAGGGAAATAAAATTCCCAAAGGTTTAGTTTCCCTAGAGAAGCTTTTTGATGACCATGACCGGTTTGTCAAACAACAACAAACAGATTCAAGTTCTTCTTCAGATTTTAATCAAATCAACTTGGGAACCAAGCATGACCCTAAGATGGTAAACATTGGGAAATGCTGCACTTCCAAGGAAAGGTTTGAGCTTGCTAGTTTACTCTGTCAATATAGGGATGTGTTGGCCTATTCTTATGACGACCTGAAATCTCTCAGGCCACATGACATCCGTCATGACATCCCCCTGAAAGCCAATTCTGTGCCTTATAAACAGAAATCCAGGCAATATAATCTAAAAATCTCAGATACTATTTTAGCCGAGATACAAAAGATGCTGGATGCTCGGATAATTTTTCCAATCCATCACTCAACATGGGTCGCTAACATACTACCCGTCAGAAAGAAAAATGGTGAGATTCGAATCTGTGTGGATTTCAAAAATTTGAATCAGCTGTCCTTAAAAGATAACTACCCCCTTCCCATTATGGATCAAGTCCTACAGATGGTAACAGGTTCGGAAATGTTATCAATGCTTGACGGTTTTTCAAGTTATAATCAAGTGGAGGTCGGAAAAGTAGATCAACATAAGACAGCATTCACCACACCCTGGGGTACTTTCGCTTACCGCAGGATGCCTTTCGGTCTGATAAATGCAGGTGCTACTTTTCAAAGGGCTATGGATCTTGCTTTCAAAGATATAATGGAAAAATTCATTGTAGTATACTTAGATGATCTGACGGTATTTTTAAAACAGCGTTCTGAGCATGTTCACCATTTGCAAAGAGTACTAGAGCGTTGCCATCAAAATGGCATCTCGTTAAACCCAAAGAAATCCATTTTCGGAGTAACTGAAGGGAAGCTTCTCGGACACGTAGTGTCCCGAGAAGGTATCAGAATTGATTCAGGAAGAGTTAGATCCATTCAGGAACTTACTCTGCCTACCAACAAGACTGCAGTTCATTCTTTCTTTGGAAAGGTCAATTTCCTTAGGAGATTTGTTCCTGAATTCACCGAGAAAACCTGTCACATTGTCAACATGATGAAGAGCAATGCCACATTTAGGTGGACTGTCGAAGGCAAAGCAGCATTCAAAGAAATTAAAGAAGCAATTACAGGGGCACCAATCTTGGTCTATCTGGACTATACTAAAGGTTTCAAAATATATAGTTATGCCTCTGAGCATACACTATCAGCTATTTTGGTTCAGCCCAATTCAGAAAATGCAGAATCTCCTATTTCGTTCATGAGCTGCCCACTCAAAAATCATGAGTTGAAATATTCGCTTATGGAGAAACACGCATACGCCATGGTCAAGGCTGTCAAGCATTTCAGGTTTTATATCCTGAATTCTCACACTGAAGTCCTCGTACCAGATACAACAATAAAATCTATTTTGACTCAGCAAGAGTTTGGCACAAAGAGGGGTAACTGGATTGCCAAAATTCAAGAATTCGATTTGGACATCAAACCAACCAAGCTCATACAGGGACGGGGCCTTTGCAAATTGATCGCCAACAACACTCCAGAGGAATAAAAAAATGAAGATCAAGATATTAAAAGCGTGCCCACAGTTCTCTTTGTCGCTACTACTGATGAGTGGTTTTCTGACATTACTTATTTCCTAACATATGGTGAATTCCCTCCTCATCTTTCTTTTAAAGAAAAGTAGAATATTAAATTAAAAGCAGTTGGTTATGGTCTATGGGACCATGGTCTTTACAAAAGAAACCTAGATGGGGCATTTCTTCGTTGTGTTGATAAAGCTCAACAAGAAAGACTTTTAGAATCTTTTCACAATTTGGCCTGTGGAGGACATTTCTCTGCACCGGTGACGGCGCACAAGATTCTATGAGCGAGGTACTTTTGGCCTACGCTTTTTCAGGATGCCTACAAATGGGTGTAAAAGTGTGAGCTGTGTCAGCAATTTGTCAGAAAACCCAAGCTACCTTCTTTACCCCTCAGGCTAGTTGTGATCGATGAACCGTTCCAGCAGTGGGGTATTGATTTCATTGGTGCAATTAACCCATCTTCAAGCGCCGGACATGATTATGTCCTCACCGCGATAGACTATTTTACTAAGTAGGTGGAGGCCAAACCAACTAAACATGCTACATCTGAAGTAGTATGCACCTTCCTCAAAGAAAATATCATCTCCAGGTTTGGGGTTCCACTAAAAATTGTGATGGATAATGCGGCCTGCTTTTCGTCACATGAAATCACTCAATTTTGTTTCCACTATGGGATTACCTTGTCTCACACTTCAGACTATTTCCCCCAGGGAAATGGATAAGCAGAATCAAGTAACAGGAACCTGGTCACCATCATCAGAAAGTTGGTGGACGACAATCAGAGAACATGGCACAAAGCTTTGTATGATGCTTTATGGGCCGACAGGATAACACCTAAAAGAGCTATAGGTATGTCACCTTTCCAACTCTTATATGGATGAAATGCTGAAATCCCCATCACCCTTGAACTACCAGCACTCAGGTTAACCAGAGCAATCGAAGACTCGCCCTTTGAAGGCTCAATTGACAAGCGTATCATGTATCTGATGGAGCTGAATGAACAACGAGTTATGGTGGTAGATCGGATCAGGGAACAACAGAACCGGGTGAAAGCGCTTTTCGATAAAAGAGCTAAAGCGCGTGAGTTCCAAGTCAGAGATCAAGTCTTGTTATGGGACAAGCGGCGTGAACCGAAAGGGATGCACGACAAATTTGACTCCCTGTGGAGGGGTCCGTTCACCATTCGACAGCTCTGTGGCGAAGCTAGCTTTTTGCTGGAGTATAAAGATGGAATGCTGTTTACACTACCTCATAATGGGCAGCATCTAAAGTTTTTCAACCCTTGAAGCTTGGATGAGTCCATTTGTAAATATGTGCAGTTCTTTTTCTTTTTCTTTTTCTTTTTCTTTCGCTCGACTCTGTAGCCCAATGGCTTGGATAAAGGCACTTAGAGACTGGTTTCTACTTCTGCTAATCTTTTCGATTGAGCAGAAGTTCCCCAACAAGAGCCAGCTGTTGTTCCCAAAATGAGCTTCGCTCATTTTGCAAACAACCCCCTATGAAACTTGTCCGTTTCGTCTTTTCTCTCTAAGCTCATTTTTTTTTAAAGCTTTTTCTTTGGTTCGTTTTCATCTTGGTTGGATCGAGGAGTGGTTCCCCCCCCCTTTTTTAATCCAAGCCAAGTTTCCCCTTCCCCTTTTTGCTTTTCATTTCTTTTTTTCCCTTTCTGAGTTGATCTTTCTTTTTCTGCAAGGGCAGCGAAAATCGCTGCCCCTGCACTTTTTCTGCAAGGGCGGCAAAAATCGCCGCCCCTGCACCCTTTCTGCAAGGGCAGCAAAAATCGCCGCCCCTGCACTTTTTATACAAGGGCAGCGAAAATCGCCGCCCCTGCACCCTTTCTGCAAGGGCGGCAAAAATCACCGCCCCTGCACTTCATCATTTTCCGTGCAAGGCATTAATGGCCCTTCACGGCAGGTTGTTGGGGTTGGTTTTTCAACCTTTATAAACTGATTTGGGCCTCATTTCTTCTCACTTCCTCCTCCTCCCCTCCTACCTCTTGCACCTGAGCGCTCCAAGTGACTTTGCGAAGTGCCAACTCGCGGATCCGACTTTGTGGCACGCGCATTTTCTAGGTAGGGTTTGTTTTTAAGTTTTATTTTTTATTTTTGTGTGTTTTTTCCTCCTCTTTCCCGCGGCCTCAAAAGGGCAGCATTTTATTACCGCCGTTCCGCCCCTGCTTTCCTCATGCAAGGGCGGCATTTCCTTGCCGCTGTTCTGTCCTTGCTCTCTTTATGCAAGGGCGGCGATTTTCGCCGCCCCTGCTCTCTTTATGCAAGGGCGGCGATTTTCGCCGCCCCTGCTCTCTCCCTGCAAGGGCAGCAATTTTCGCCGCCCCTGCTCTCTTCCTGCAAGGGTGGTGATTTTCGCCGCCCCTGCTCTCTTCCCGCAAGGGTGGCGATTTTCGCTGCCCCTACTTTTTTCCTTCCTTTTTCAACTAACTCTCGGATTTTTTCTGGATTGTTCTTTTCAAGATTTTTCTTCCTCATTTTCCATCTCTTTGCCCATCCTGACCTTTTTAAGTGACCTCCTGTAGCCCGTGTCACTTGAATTGCTCTCCCCATCTCTCACTCTCCTTTCGACTATGGCTGCAGCACCTTCAGCAAGCTCCTGCACGCCTGCTCCCGTTCAAACGAGATCATCCCCCATGACGGAAGTATCTCCTTCAAAGGCGAAGAAGATGAAATATAGATACCAGGGCGTCTTCCCACTCACAGTGATCACCTCGAATGTCGATGACATTCGAGACACTGAGATCGGCCACGTAGATATGGCTGAATTCCTGGTACGAACCAAAGCGACCAATCCCAGCACTGGGATAAAGAGAATTATCGAGAGTAACATCCACCTAGTGGCCGCCTTCCCAGTAGTAGCTCATCATGTAGAATTCATCCTTCAATGCGTGCACTTCTACGACAAAGAGACCAGATCAGTCTCAGACGCCAGTGGCAGCATGATCATTCAGTTGGACCCCGAATTTATCGACAAAGTCTTTTTATGTCCACCAGCCACCGAAGTGACCCAAATTGACTTCAAAAATGCGCAGAAGGAGTATGACAAAGACCTCTAGAGGGCAAAGAGGGTCATAAACCATAAGTGGTTAAAAACCCCAAGGGCCGGCCTATTCAGATGGCCGAAAAGCTTCCCCAAAAGTGACTTCATTGAAGAAGTTGGTGACTTAATCACCCTTCTCAGCAGAGTATGGGGCCTCCTATCCTCTTCACAATTCCATGAATGGATGTATCTGTTCATTAAGATCATTCTGTAAGGCAAACAGGCCATTTTTTGGGGAGAACAGATCAGCAACGCTATTCACGAGCAGTTGACCAGGGTACAAACCTCCTTCAAATTCTACATGACCTCGTACCTGGTCTACATAGCTGCTGCCATGCGATCTTTCCCGAGCCTAACCACAGAAGGGGATAGGAAGACCACCCCGATCTATTCATACTATCCGCAGCTGACACTTCAGAGATCGACACGTCATTTTAGGCGAGTGAATGACGCATTTTTTACCGTATTTCTATGTCTCTTCGATCCTCAACCGGAGCAGAAGAGAATGTCAGACGAGGCTTGGATAGTAGTGAACAGTTTTGGCTGCATGTTCCTCCAGTTCCCTACATTTTCTTATCTACGGGTGGGTTTCTACCAAGGATACCCTTATATGCTCCCCAGATTCCCTTCAGACAGGTTGGTCCTAATGGAGCTTTGCCAGCAACTGGCCGTCGTACACTCAAAACAGATGGAGCTTAAGAGACCTGGTTTCAAGTTTCCTATCCAGATTGGTAGATTTTCTATTGCTACATTGACTAAAGCCAAGGTTATGGAAACAGAGATGCAGATGGTTACCGTCAAATCTTTCAAAAGATGGGAAAAATTTGATTACAGAGGAGTCAGAGAGACGATTCAAAGGAAGACTCAGTTTCATGAGCCTATGATTGAGGACATCTGGGTAGATCTAAGGACAGCCGAAGAGATAAGAAAGATGGACTATTGCCGTCTCACGCTAGAGCAGATAGAGTACCTCGGGCTTACAGAGATCCCTTCAGGGTTGATTGACGATGGGAATATAGTGAACAGTAGATATCTGATAGAGAAGGTCGCTGGTTCCCCTCTTCCTTCGATCAACTGGTCTCAAAAAGAGCTGACTTCTCTAAGGATAAGATTTGAACCAATATTGGCTAACACCAATAGTTGGTTGGCAGCAAATGGAATCACCCTAAAAGAGTTCATTACAGGGTCAGAGGCCGAATATCAAGCAGAGATGAAGAAAAAGGCAGAAAGCTGAACCAAAAACAAAGACGACGTCCCTTCATCTTCTAGACCTCACAAGCCTAGGATCATCTTTGTATCCAAGAAGCCTAGGTCAGAACAAGAACCTGAGGCAGCAGCCGAAGAAACCAAAGAACAAAGTCCCGGGGTACAGGCAGCTCAACCGATGGGGTCAACAGAACAACCTTCAGAACGACCAAGTGTTGGGTCTCCAACCTCAACGGAACAAGTACGGTCGATCCAGGGCTCCTCTCCTCCTCTTCAATCTCCTTCGGTGCCCACTTTTCCTATCTCTCCCATTAGCGTTCCATCTTTCGAAGCTGCTTCTCCTTCCAAGGTTGTTTTTGGTGATCCACAAGATCTTTCAGCAGGTTCACCTCGCTCTTCTGCATCCATTCCAAGTTTATCATCTCCATCTTTCAACCTGCCACCAAGCCCTGTGCCTAATCCTGAATCAACAGTTGGCACAGTCTCACCGGCCACTCCAACTACGACTACTGTCACCACCAGTAGCGTGGAGGCCGCTACCGTGACACCAGCGGAAGCGACTATTGTTACAACAGTTACTTGTCTCCCGCTGTGGATGTCTGCTTTCACACCAAAGAGAAAGAAAAGGGCCATCTCCCCAGAAGAATTCGATTTTGATAAGATTGTGCTGGCCAAAACAAAAGCTCCCAAGAAGCCAAAGATCCTTTCCAAGTTGGTCGAGGAAAAGGGGCAGAAATTTTTGAAAATTGCCAAACCCCCACAGGACGCAACCCTTGAGGGTTTTGAAATGAGCAGTTATTCCTTTTCTCGTGTTGAACTAGGCAAGGTTACACACGAAGGTGCGAAGAGTGATCTTCAGTCAGCAATGGACATTATGGTCCAAAAATTTGACAAAGAAAAAGAAATGAAAGATTTTTATAAAGCCAAGGCTGAGCAGTTAACGGCAGTAATCAGAAGATTCACCATCCCACCTGAAGCAGCAACTCCAGAGGCCTTTTCCGTGGATGATTCAGTCATTCAGAAAGCTGAAAAGAGTTATTTAAAGGGAAAAGTAATGGAGGAATATATTGACCGAATACACAATCAAGGAATCTCTCTGCTATCTGAGGTTGCAGAAAGAACAGGGAAAATGAAAAGGTTGAAGGCTCAAGTAGACAGTTTTGTTTCTCTTACCTCTCAAGAGATTAATGGCTTGGAGAAAGATCTCAGAGGATGGAAGGAAATAGAAGGTCTAAAAAAGAGTACCCTGATATCTATCGGTGTTATCCCCAATAAGGATTCATATGTTGAGATCAAAGAGGCGATGATTTTCAAGATCCAGGTACTCAAAGATCTAATTGATGATCTCAAAGCTTTTAAAGAAGCTAGTGATAAAAGTGAGCTGAGCTTGTTGAACAAATTAGAAGAGCTACCCTGCGACTTGACCTCTAAGGATCATCAGTTCCTTCCAGCAGATGAAATGATTCAGAATTTTGAAGGGATGATCCAGAAGGATTTCAAAGGAGCGTCTTTCTCAATAACTTCAGTTGATAGCATTCTGGATGCTCAGTTGACTCTGGAAAATTTAAGATCCAGGTTAACTGGCCACTATAAGGCCATCACAGCATTAAAAGATGCATTAATCAGATCAAGGGTCGTCTCCAACAACGCAGTTGCACCAGACAGCATAGGGATCCAGGCATCGATCACCATGTACGATGCTCATTTGAAGAAGTCCAGTGGCAAGAACTGACACTTTCTCTGTTTCTTCTTCTATCCTTAGGCATTTCTGTTTTCTACATAATGCATGCAATTTTGTAAAATGTAATTACGAATAAAATATTTTAAAAAATATCTAAAAGTCAAAGATGAGTCATCTTTGACCAAGATATTTTGTATATTTTATTATTTTTCTGTTTTTGAGGATTTTCTCCCTATATATAGTGGAGACCTCATTTGTAAAGGATCTTGGGAAAAATCAATAGCAAATACTCTGCTAAAATTGAAGCAACTTTCGAGACTTTGTGCTCAGATTTGTAAATCAGGTTTTGTCAAATGAATGAGAACCAAGTGATTTCAGACTTTGTGTTGAAGTTATCTGTGTCATCTAGGAAATAGTTTCTTATGTACTCTTTCCTGATAACCTCTTGTTTATCTGACTTAATAAGCAAAGTGAATGTGTTGATATTATCTAAGGGCACTTTTTGAGGGTAGAAGATAGACTTTGTGCTACTTTTACTTTTGAGATTCTTTTATCTTTTGTAGTTTCAGGTGAAGACTTTGTGCTTCACTTTATTCTACGGTTATACTTGTTCCGAATCCGTGGAGAAGCTACGGAAGACTTTGCACTTGCGTGAGCGTTCTTGTGACTTTGTTACTACAAGTGATTTCTTGTTTTCTGTTTAATATCATTCCTGAAAGAAGAGGAGTGTTGTTAGCTTTAGATCAGGGATTTTCCTCTTTTGTCCTTCATACATTACCTCTGAAAGAAGAGAGGTAGATGCTTTTATACCACCCTCGTGTGTTATTTTCTGCTTAACTATATATTCAGCACGTAAATATTGATAGGGAACCTCCCCTTGATGAGAGGAGAGATTTGCCTCGTCTTGATCTGATAAAGCCACACTCCTCGTGGTGTAAATATCCCTTATGCTGTGGCTGATATCCCTATTTTGTCATCAGTTAGTTGACGACAAAATATTCACCCAACAGTTTTTTAGCGACTCCACTGGGGATTCGGATGTGCAGTCTGAAACCTCAAGTTTCAGATTGAAGCAGTCCTTACCCTTCTCCATTACGTAATCTGGCGACTCCGTTTCATGTCTTACCCATTATCATTTTAGCTTTACCAGTTGCCTCCATTATATTATCTGGTCTGCAAAACCAGAGCTGCTGAGAAGAACGCACATCTTGGAGCCTCAAGCTTCAACTTGAAATTCTTTCGGTCCCGTTTTTATTTTAAAAATCTGGCAACCCCACGCTATACCAGAAGTCAGAGATCTAAGGGTGTTGTCGACCCTGTGTTTGAATTAGCACAACAAAGTAATTTTGATCTATTTCCTCCATCATCTTCTCTTCAACGGTCCAAGAGTTTTCCTTCTAGCATTGTCAGGTCACCACCACAAGGTAGAACCCCTTTTCCTGCTATCAATCACCGCCTCCCTATAAACACTCCACCAAGGTTTGTTATCCCACCTTTTCATCCCCTTATCATAATGGCTCAAGGCCTGTGGGGTAATTCTTTCGGTCCCCTTAATTTAACCCCACCTCTGCATGAACTACCTCGTAGTTTTGGAAAAAATTTCCCTAAGTATTTTGGTGATGGAAAGGTTCATCCCGACGAGCATATTGCCGCTTTCTCTATAGCATGTGGCGTAATTGGTGTTGAATTTGAAGATGTGGCGGTGAGACTTTTTGTGGAGACTTTGCAAGGTGCTGCTGCGGATTGGTTCTATCACTTGCAGGCTGGGTCAGTAACAAACTGGGATACGCTCAAGTCCAAATTTGAAGCTCGGTTTAAATCCGCTGAAGATGCACATGCTTTGTTAGCTCAGCTAACACAGATGAAAAAAGAGTCTCCGGAACCCATGAGCGATTTCATAGCCAAGTTCAACAAATTAAGGAATCGGATTCCTACTGTGGCTCAACCCACGCCAGAGAATCTCAAATGCTTTTTTATCAACTCACAGCTCCCCGAAGTAAGTTTTTTGTTGAGACGAGCTGGCCCTATGGACCTAGCCCTGGCTCAAGGATTGGCCACCGAGATTGAAGACGATCTTATCTTGGCAGGGAAAATCAAGAAAGATTCTGGTAAAAACAAATACCCCTCATTGGCTGAAAGTTCCTCCACGGGTACTACTAATCCTATGGTGCAAAAATTAACAAATGAACTGATTGCTTTAAAGAGACAAATTGCTCAAAGCCCGTCTGCCCCTACCTATCGAGATGCACACAGGAGGACATTTCAGAATCAGCCATATCAAAATAATACTGCCCGAACCCAAGGACAATCGAATCGCCTACCTCCCCCTTTAGGGAGATTAGCCATTGAAGCAGCACCTACCAATTCCGTGGTTGGATACCTAGAAACTGAGCACGACCTTTCTTTTCAGCCGCAGCTGGATCAATCGGGAAGTGCTAACCTCTTTGGTGAACAGGATGAGGAATTAGTTGGTGACTCCAGTATCAGTTTCCTAGATTACCAAGATGAAGCCGAACAACAAGGGGAAGATTCAAAGGAGGCTTATGCTGTCTTTACCAGGTCTCAAAATCAATCGGCTTCACGCACTGACAAAGAGAAAGCAGTTGACGAGTTCCGGCCAGCATTTTCCATTGCCCAACGCGGGACTCCATTACCTCCGCAATCAAAAGATCAGGTAACTCATAAAAAAGTAACTGCTCCCGGTCACTTAATATCCTCCTCTCCTACTACTCAGGCCGGTGAAGAACCTGTCAAGGTCCTTGATGAGGGGATTGCTCCTTTTTCTATTGCAACCACCTTTCAATCATTTGATATTATTGATCATGCTAAAAAAACTAAGATTCAAATGACGGAGATTGAGTATTTGAGAGCTAACCCAGAACAGCTTGATAGGTTAGCAGAATATGTTAAAAATAAAGCTGTTTCTGTAGGACAAAATTCTTCAAAAGTTGTTCCAGATCTCCCTAAAGACAAACCAGCCCAAAATAATCTAGTTGTGACACCCCCCGTCGCTCCCGAAAAAATAAAACCTTTTTATGTCTCTCTGCTTATAAATGGTTTCAAACTGAGTAACTACATTATAGACTCCGGGGCTTCAGATAACGTCATGCCTGCAAAAGTGGCAAATTCTCTCGGCCTGACTTTGACCAAAACTTTTGGGAGGTGTTTTTCCATGGAAAATAAGCAGGTTCCCCTCCTTGGACAAATAAAAGATGCTCAATACGCTTTTGTGGCTTTTCCAGAGAAGTGAATCAAAATGACAGTTCTAGTGGCCGATGTCCCAGCATCTTACGGCATCTTGCTTGGACGGAATTTCTGTAAGGATGTTGGAGGTGAGTTAAGCATGGACCTATCAGAGGCCAGGATTCCAGTTCAAGGTGTCATGAAGAAGTTGCTTCCTGAAAAAGAAGCCAGGTACGTAGTTACCCATTCCACAGCACTCGAAGCTCAAATTTTATTTGAGTCATCAGGTATGGGCACTTATTTCTTATCCACTGACAAAATCCACGGTGCCCTGGAGGAAACTCCTACGGATAATGACTTAGGTTCGGTTTCGCCTGGTGCTAGAGGTGGAATGTCTAAACAAAATGAACACACAAATCAACCCTTTCCCCAGAATGGGGAAGTTTGTGGAGAAAAAACCATGCCTGATGAGTTATGGACCTTAGAGTTTGACGGTAGTTGCTCTTCTACTGGATCAAGAGCCGGAGTTGTGTTGGTATTCCCTCAGGGAGAGGTTATCTCTTTTGCTTATAAATTACAATTCAACAATACTAACAACACAGCTGAGTACGAATCCCTTTTGCTTAGACTACAGGCTGCCAAAGAAAAAGGCATAAAGAAAATCCATGCCAAAGGAGATGTTGAGTTGATAGTGTATCAGATAAGGAACCTCTATCAGACCAGAAATGAGAGGTTGTGCCATTATCGCAATCAGGTATGGGATCAGATTGAGGATTTTGATGCCTTCAATATCTCTGTCGTTCCGAGGGAATTCAATGATCGAGCAGATGCATTAGCTGTCTCTGCAACTCTCCTGATTCCCCATCCTGATTTCAAAGGAGATAAGTATACTATTGAGTTGGTTTTTCGACCAAGTGTACCAGACAATGTTGACCACTGGCAAGTATTTAATGACGATGATCAAATCATCGCTTTCTTGGAGCAAAAAGACACTTTCAAACAATTGTGTTTTGAAGGCTTCAAGCCCCGGGAGTATGGACTAACCCCTGAAACCCAGGCCCATATAGGTGAAGATTTGCTGCAGCTGAAGGGAAATAAAATTCCCAAAAGTTTAGTTTCCCTAGAGAAGCTGTTTGATGACCATGACCGGTTTGTCAAACAACAACAAGCAGATTCAAGTTCTTCTTCAGATTTTGATCAAATCAACTTGGGAACCAAGCATGACCCTAAGATGGTAAACATTGGGAAATGTTGCACTTCCAAGGAAAGGTTTGAGCTTGCTAGTTTACTCTGTCAATATAAGGATGTGTTGGCCTATTCTTATGACGACCTGAAATCTCTCAGGCCACATGACATCCGTCATGACATCCCCCTGAAAGCCAATTCTGTGCCTTATAAACAGAAATCCAGGCAATATAATCTAAAAATCTCAGATACTATTTTAGCCGAGATACAAAAGATGCTGGATGCTCGGATAATTTTTCCAATCCATCACTCAACATGGGTCGCTAACATACTACCCGTCAGAAAGAAAAATGGTGAGATTCGAATCTGTGTGGATTTCAAAAATTTGAATCAGCTGTCCTTAAAAGATAACTACCCCCTTCCCATTATGGATCAAGTCCTACAGATGGTAACAGGTTCGGAAATGTTATCAATGCTTGACGGTTTTTCAAGTTATAATCAAGTGGAGGTCGGAAAAGTAGATCAACATAAGACAGCATTCACCACACCCTGGGGTACTTTCGCTTACCGCAGGATGCCTTTCGGTCTGATAAATGTAGGCGCTACTTTTCAAAGGGCTATGGATCTCGCTTTCAAAGATATAATAGGAAAATTCATTGTAGTATACTTAGATGATCTAACGGTATTTTCAAAATAGCGTTCTGAGCATGTTCACCATTTGCAAAGAGTACTAGAGCACTGCCGTCAAAATGGCATCTCGTTAAACCCAAAGAAATCCATTTTCGGAGTAATTGAAGGGAAGCTTCTCGGACACGTAGTGTCCCGAGAAGGTATCAAAATTGATTCAGGAAGAGTTAGATCCATTCAGAAACTTACTCTGCCTACCAGCAAGATTGTAGTTCATTCTTTCTTTGGAAAGGTCAATTTCCTTAGGAGATTTGTTCCTGAATTCGCCGAGAAAACCCGTCACATTGTCAACATGATGAAGAGCAATGCCACATTTAGGTGGACTGTCGAAGGCAAAGCAGCGTTCAAAGAAATTAAAGAAGCAATTGCAGGGGCACCAATCTTGATTTGTTCAGACTATACTAAAGGTTTCAAAATATATAGTTATGCCTCTGAGCATACACTATCAGCTATTTTGGTTCAGCCCAATTCAAAAAATGCAGAATCTCCTATTTCGTTCATGAGCTGCCCACTCAAAAATCATGAGTTGAAATATTCCCTTATGGAGAAACATGCATACGCCGTGGTCAAGGCTGTCAAGCATTTCAAGTTTTATATCCTGAATTCTCACACTGAAGTCCTCGTACCAGATACAACAATAAAATCTATTTTGACTCAGCAAAAGTTTGGCACAAAGAGGGGTAACTGGATTGCCAAAATTTAGGAATTCGATCTGGACATCAAACCAACCAAGCTCATATGGGGACGGGGCCTTTGCAAATTGATCGCCAACAACACTCCAGAGGAATTAAAAAATGAAGATCAAGATATTAAAAGCGTGCCCACAGTTCTCTTTGTCGCTACTACTGATGAGTGGTTTTCTGACATTGCTTATTTCCTAACATATGGTGAATGCCCTCCTCATCTTTCTTTTAAAGAAAAGTGGAATATTAAATTAAAAGCAGTTGGCTATGTTATATGGGACCATGGTCTTTACAAAAGAAACCTGGATAAGACATTTCTTCGTTGTGTTGATAAAGCTCAACAAGAAAGACTTTTAGAATCTTTCCACAATTTGGCCTGTGGAGGACATTTCTATGCACCGGTGACGGCGCAGAAGATTCTACGAGTGAGGTACTTTTTGCCTACGCTTTTTCAGGATGCCTACAAATGGGTGCGAAAGTGTGAGCTGTGTCAGCAATTTGTCGGAAAACTCAAGCTACCTGCTTTACCCCTCAGGCCAGTTGTGATCGATGAACCGTTCCAGCAGTGGGGTATTGATTTCATTGGTACAATTAACCCATCTTCAAGCGCCGGACATGATTATGTCCTCACCGCGATAGACTATTTTACTAAGTGGGTGGAGGCCAAACCAACTAAACATGCTACATCTGAAGTAGTATGCACCTTCCTCAAAGAAAATATCATCTCCAGGTTTGGGGTTCCACTAAAAATTGTGACAGATAATGCGGCCTGCTTTTCGTCACATGAAATCACTCAATTTTGTTTGCACTATGGGATTACCTTGTCTCACACTTCAGACTATTTCCCCCAGGGAAATGGACAAGCAGAATCAAGTAACAGGAACCTGGTCACCATCATCAAAAAGTTGGTAGACGAAAATCAGAGAACATGGCACAAAGCTTTGTATGATGCTTTATAGGCCGACAGGATAACACCTAAAAGAGCTATAGGTATGTCACCTTTTCAACTCTTATATGGATGAAATGCTGAAATCCCCATCACCCTTGAACTACCAGCACTCAGGTTAACCAGAGCAATCGAAGACTCGACCTTTGAAGGCTCAGTTGACAAGCGTATCATATATCTGATGGAGCTGAATGAACAACGAGTTATGGTGGTAGATCGGATCAGGGAACACCAGAACCAGGTGAAGGCACTTTTCGATAAAAGAGCTAAAGCGCGTGAGTTCCAAGTCAGAGATCAAGTCTTGTTATGGGACAAGCGGCGTGAACCGAAAGGGATGCACGGCAAATTTGACTCCCTGTGGAGGGGTCCGTTCACCATTCGACAGCTCTGTGGCGAAGCTAGCTTTTTTATGGAGTATAAAGATGGAATGCCGTTTACACTACCTCATAATGGGCAGCATCTAAAGCTTTTCAACCCTTGAAGCTTGGATGAGTCCATTTGTAAATATGTGCAGTTCTTTTTTTTTTTCTTTTTCTTTCGCTCGACTCCATAGCCCAATGGCTTGGATAAAGGCACTTAGAGACTGGTTTCTACTTCTGCTAATCTTTTCGATTGAGCAGAAGTTCCCCAACAGGAGCCAGCTGTTGTTCCCAAAATGAGCTTCGCTCATTTTGCAAACAACCCCCTACGAAACTTGTCTATTTCGTCTTATCTTTCTAAGCTCATTTTTTTTTAAAGCTTTTTCTTTGGTTCATTTTCATCTTGGTTGGATCGAGGAGTGGTTCCCCCCCCCCTTTTTTTATCCAAGCCAAGTTTCCCCTTCCCCTTTTTGCTTTTCTTTTCTTTTTTTCCCTTTCTGAGTTGATCTTTCTTTTTCTGTAAGGGCGGCAAAAATCGCCGCCCCTGCACCCTTTCTGCAAGGGCGGAAAAAATCATCGCCCCTGCACTTTTTCTGCAAGGGCAGCGAAAATCGCCGTCCCTGCACCCTTTCTGCAAGGGTGGCGAAAATCGCCGCCCCTGCACTTCATCATTTTCCGCACAAAGCATTAATGGCCCTGTGCGGCAGGTTGTTGGGGTTGGTTTTTTAACCTTTATAAACCGATTTGGGCCTCATTTCTTCTCACTTCCTCCTCCTCCCCTCCTACCTCTTGCACCTGAGCGCTCCAAGTGACTTTGCGAAGTGCCAACTCGTGGATCCGACTTTGTGGCGCGCGCGTTTTCCAGGTAGGGTTTGTTTTTAAGTTTTAATTTTTATTTTTGTGTGTTTTTTCCTCCTCTTCCCCACGGCCTCGAAAGGATGGCATTTCATTGCCACCATTCTGCCCCTACTTTCCTCATGCAAGGGTGGCATTTCCTTACCGTTTTTCTGTCCTTGCTCTCTTTATGCAAGGGCGGTGATTTTCGCCGCCCCTGCTCTCTTTATGCAAGGGCGGTGATTTTCGCCACCCCTACTCTCTTTATGTAAGGGTGGCGATTTTTGCCGCCCCTGCTCTCTTCCTGCAAGGGCGGCAATTTTTGCCGCCCCTGTGCTCTTCCTACAAGGGTGGCGATTTTCACCGCCCCTGCTCTCTTCCCGCAAGGGCGGCGATTTTCGCCGCCCCTGCTTTTTTCCTTCTTTTTTCAACTAACTCCCAGATTTTTTCCAGGTTGTCTTTTTCAAGCTTTTTCTTCTTCATTTTCCATCTCTTTGCCCATCCTAACCTTTTTAAGTGACCTCTTGTAGCACGTGTCACTTGAATTGCTCTCCCCATCTCTCACTCTCCTTTTGACTATGGCTACAGCACCTTCAGCAAGCTCCTGCACGCCTGCTCCCATTCAAACGAGATCATCCCCCATGACGGAAGCATCTCCTTCAAAGGCGAAGAAGATGAAATACAAATACCAGGGCGTCTTCCCGCTCACAGCGATCACCTCGAATGCCGATGACATTCGAGACACTGAGATCGGCCACGTAGATATGGTCGAATTCCTGGTATGAACCAAAGCGACCAATCCTAGCACTGGGATAAAGAGAATTATCGAGAGTAACATCCACCTAGTGGCCGCCTTCCCAGTAGCAGCTCATCATGTAGAATTCATCCTTCAATGTGCGCACTTTTACGACAAAGAGACCAGATCAGTCTCAGATGCCAGTGGCAGCATGATCATTCGGTTGGACCCCGAATTTATCGACAAAGTCTTTTTATGTCCACCAGCCACTGAAGTGACCCAAATCGACTTCGAGAATGCGCAGAGGGAGTATGACAAAGACCCCAAGAGGGCAAAGAGGGTCATAAACCATAAGTGGTTAAAAACCCCAAGGGCCGGCCTATCCAGATGGCCGAAAAGCTTCCCCAGAAGCAACTTCATTGAAGAAGTTGGTGACTTAATCACCCTTCTCAGCAGAGTACGGGGCCTCCCGTCCTCTTCACAATTCCATGAATGGATGTATCCATTCATTAAGATCATTCTGCAAGGCAAACAGGCCATTTTTTAGGGAGAACAGATCAGCAACGCTATTCATGAGTAGCTGACCAGGGTACAAACCTCCTTCAAATTCTACATGACCTCGTACCTGGTCTACATAGCTGCTGCCATGCGATATTTCCCGGGCCTAACCACAGAGGGGGATAGGAAGACCACCCCGGTCTATTCATACTATCCACAGCTAACACTTCAGAGATCGACACATCATTTCAGGTGAGTGAATGACGCATTCTTTGTCGTATTTCTATGTCTCTTCGATCCTCAACTGGAGCAGAAGAGAATGTCAGATGAGGCTTGGACAGTAGTGAACAATTTTGGCTGCATGTTCTTCCAGTTCCCTACATTTTCTTATCTACGGGTGGGTTTCTACCAAGGATACCCTTATATGCTCCCCATATTCCCTTCAGACAGGTTGGTCCTAATGGAGCTTTGCCGGCAACTGGCCGTCGTACACTCAAAACAGATGGAGCTTAAGAGACCTGGTTTCAAGTTTCCTATCTAGATTGGCAGATTTTCCGTTGCTACATCGACTAAAGCCAAGGTTATGGAAACAGAGATGCAGATGGTTACCATCAAATCTTTCAAAAGACGGGAAAAATTTGATTACAGAGGAGTCAGAGAGACGATTCGAAGGAAGACTCAGTTTCACGAGCCTATGATTGAAGACATCTGGGTAGATCTAAGGACAGCTGAAGAGATAAGAAAGATGGACTATTGCCGTCTCACGCTAGAGCAGATAGAGTACCTGAGGCTTGCAGAGATCCCTTCAGGGTTGATTGACGATGGGAATATAGTGAACAACAGATATCTAATAGAGAAGGTTGCTGGTTCCCCTCCTCCTCCGATCAACTGGTCTCAAAAAGAGCTGACTTCTCTAAGGAAAAGATTCGAACCAGTATTGGCTAACACCAATAGTTGGTTGGCAGCAAATGGAATCACCCTAAAAGAGTTCATTACAGGGTCAGAGGCCGAATATCAAGCAGAGATGAAGAGAAAAGCAGAAAGCCGAACCAAAAACAAAGACGACGTCCCTTCATCTTCTAGACCTCACAAGCCTAGGATCGTCTTTGTATCCAAGAAGCCTAGGTCAGAACAAGAACCTGAGGTAGCAACCGAAGAAACCAAAGAACAAAGTCCTGGGGTACAGGCAGCTCAACCGATGGGGTCAATAGAACAACCTTCAGAACGACCAGGTGTTGGGTCTCCAACCTCAACAAAACAAGTGCGGTTGATCCAGGGCTCCTCTCCTCCTCTTCAATCTCCTTCGGTGCCCACTTTTCCTATCTCTCCCATTAGCGTTCCATCTTACAGAGCTGCTTCTCCTTCCAAGGTTGTTTTTGGTGATCCACAAGATCTTTCAGCAGGTTCACCTCGCTCTTCTGCATCCATTCCAAGTTTATCATCTCCATCTTTCAACCTGCCACCAAGCCCTGTGCCTAATCCTAAATCAACAGTTGGCACAGTCTCGCCGATCACTCCAACTACGACTACTATCACCACCAGTAGCGTGGAGGCCACTACCGTGACACTGGCGGAAGCGACTATTGTTACAACAGGTACTTCTCTCCCGCCGTGGATGTCTGCTTTCACACCAAAGAGAAAGAAAAGGGCCATCTCCCCAGAAGAATTCGATTTCGGCAAGATTATGCCAGCTAAAACAAAAGCTCCCAAGAAGCCAAAGATCCTTTCCAAGTTGGTCGAGGAAAAGGGGCAGAAATTTCTGGAAATTGCCAAACCCCCACAGGACACAACCCTTGAGGGTTTTGAAATGAGCAGTTATTCCTTTTCTCGTGTTGAACTAGGCAAGGTTACACACGAAGGTGCGAAGAGTGATCTTCAGTCAGCAATGGACATTATGGTCCAAAAATTTGACAAAGAAAAAGAGATGAAAGATTTTTATAAAGCCAAGGCTGAGCAGTTAACGGCAGTAATCAGAAGATTCACCATCCCACCTGAAGCAGCAACTCCAGAGGCCTTTTCCATGGATGATTCAGTCATTCAGAAAGCTGAAAAGACTTATTTAAAGGGAAAAGTAATGGAAGAATATATTGACCGAATACACAATCAAGGAATCTCTCTGCTATCTGAGGTTTCAGAAAGAACAGGGAAAATGAAAAGGTTGAAGGCTCAAGTAGACAGTTTTGTTTCTCTTACCTCTCAAGAGATTAATGGCTTGGAGAAAGATCTCGGAGGATGGAAGGAAATGGAAGGTCTAAAAAAGAGTACCCTGATATCTATCGGTGTTATCCCCAACAAGGATTCATATGTTGAGATCAAAGAGGCGATGATTTTCAGGATCCAGGTACTCAAAGATCTAATTGATGATCTCAAAGCTTTTAAAGAAGCTAGTGATAAAAGTGACCTGAGCTTGTTGAACAAATTAGAAGAGCTACCCTACGACTTGACCTCTAAGGATCATCAGTTCCTTCCAGCAGATGAAATGATTCAGAATTTTGAAGGGATGATCCAAAAGGATTTCAAAGGAGCGTCTTTCTCAATAACTTCAGTTGATAGCATTCTGGATGCTCAGTTGACTCTGGAAAATTTAAGATCCAGGTTAACTGGCCACTATAAGGCCATCACAGCATTAAAAGATGCATTAATCAGATCAAGGGTCGTCTCCAACAACGCAATTGCACCAGACAACATAGGGATCCAGGCATCGATCACCATGTACAATGCTCATTTGAAGAAGTCCGGTGGCAAGAACTGACACTTTCTCTATTTCTTCTTTTATCCTTAGGCATTTCTGTTTTCTACAGAATGCATGCAATTTTGTAAAATGTAATTACGAATAAAATATTTTGGAAAATATCTAAAAGTCAAAGATGAGTCATCTTTGACCAAGATATTTTGTATATTTTATTATTTTTCTATTTTTGAGGATTTTCTCCCTATATATAGTGGAGACCTCATTTGTAAAGGATCTTAAAAAAAATCAATAGCAAATACTCTGCTGAAATTGAAGCAACTTTCGAGACTTTGTGCTCAGATTTGTAAATCAGGTTTTGTCAAATGAATGAGAAGCAAGTGATTTCAGACTTTGTGTTGAAGTTATCTGTGTCATCTAGGAAATAGTTTCTTATGTACTCTTTCCTGATAACCTCTTGTTTATTTGACTTAATAAGCAAAGTGAATGTGTTGATATTATCTAAGGGCACTTTTTGAGGGTAGAAGATAGACTTTGTGCTACTTTTACTTTTGAGATTCTTTTATCTTTTGTAGTTTCAGGTGAAGACTTTGTGCTTCACTTTATTCTACGGTTATACTTGTTCCAAATCTGTGGAGAAGCTACGGAAGACTTTGCGCTTGCATGAGCGTTCTTGTGACTTTGTTACTACAGGAGATTTCTTGTTTTCTGTTTAATATCATTCCTGAAAGAAGAGGAGTGTTGTTAGCTTTAGATCAGGGATTTTCCTCTTTTATCCTTCATACATTACCTCTAAAAGAAGAGAGGTAGATGCTGTTATACCACCCTCGTGTGTTATTTTTTGCTTAACTATATATTCAGCACGTAAATATTGATAGGGAACCTCCCCTTGATGAGAGAAGAGATTTACCTCGTCTTGATCTGGTAAAGCCACACTCCTCGTGGTGTAAATCTCCCTTATGCTATGGCTAATATCCCCATTTTGTCATCAGTTAGTTGACGACAAAATATTCACCCAACATGGTGTATAGTGAGATTTGAGCTTATGTTATTTTACATTAAATACTAGTTAAATGCATGTTTAGTTGTAATTGATACTTTGTCATAATGTTTGAGTTAAGGATCAACAATTACACAATTTCTCTTTACCTTACCTTTTCTCTTTTTCTTCTTTTTAACTAGATCACTTTAGTTTAAATATCACTTTAAATATCCATTTAGATAAGTCCATAGTTAAAACTTTGATCATAATTCACTGGTAATAGTAAAGATACTCTCACTTTATAAATATTTGGACCATGATGGCTCCCAACCATCAATTAATATAAATTTTATGAAACAATTAAACATTGCTCTCTGCTATTTCACCACAAGTAATCTAATTTGCTAAAAATTACTACTCATGCCATGAATTCTATAAATTTTAAAATGAGAAGTGTTCTTAAACACTAAAATCACCTTTGATATACTTAGAGGCTTAAAAAGACATATGAAGCTGCATATACATCCATCATAGGCCAATACTAACTAATACGCATAAGATTTTTGTTTAGGACTACCCCACTAGTGTAGGCTCCACATAACCCTTCATGAACTTCCCATAATGATAGTATATATTCTACCAAAGGTAAATAATGAAGAAAATTCCATCAAAACTATAGTGGTATAGGGTTGTTCTAGGTAAGGTATAATGGTAGGAATTGTGGATGAAGGCTTTAGTTTGTTTTCAAGATAAGTCTAGTGGTAAAACATGGTCGTGTAAATAGGCATATAGGTATAAATACAAAGTAGAGATGGGACTAATAATATCATAGATCATTATGATAATTAAAGGTTCATGAGCTGGCACTATTAGATTTTTAACAAGAAATTGATAGTCCTTTTCCATTTCTATATGTTGAATGAGTGACCCAATGGTGGCCATTGCATATTCTATTCTATTTTTAGCCCTTGGTATGTGCTCAAATTTAATGTTGGCAATTTGCTTCTTTAGAGTGTTGATCATGGCCTTATAAGGAATTAACTTGTCATATTTGGTCTAAAAGTAGTCTATAACCTGATTGATGATTAATTGTGAATCACCATAAACATTTAGATGATGTATATTCCATTATACTACCTATCGAAGCCCTACCATGAGTGCTTCATATTCAACCATGTTATTGATATAAGGAAAGTTGATTCTAAATGACTTCAGGATTAGATCCCCTTATGGAGTAATAAATAAAAGGCATGCCCCTGATCCATGTTAATTAAATGATTCATCAAAATATAGATTCTAGTGACACTCCTCAAGAGGTGTTTTGATGATCGTCATTATGGATTCATCAGGAAATTAGAATGTCAATGGCTCTATGTCTTCAAGGAGTGCTTTAGCAAGCTGATCTATAAGAAATTTCCCCTTGATTGCTTTTTGGTTTATATACTCTATCTCAAACTCACTGAGTAGCATGATCCATTTGGCCATTCATCGTTGCACAATTTTTTTGGATAGTAGATACTTGAGTGAATCTAATTTTGAAATGATCATGGTCTTATTATTCAACATATAATGCCATAGTTTTTAAGCTACAAAAACCATGGATAGATAATTTTTTTTAATGGGTGTGTAGTTATGTTAATATGCAACTAGTGTATAACTTAGATAGTACACTGCATGCTCTTTTCCTATGTCATTATGTTGAGTTATAATTTCCCCTAGGGCATTATAGATAGCTAAGGGATATAACAAGAATGGTTTTCCTAGTGTAGGAGGTAATAGAACTGGTAGATTTGTAAGATAGTACTTTAGATATTGAAACTATTTTTGACAATCCTCATCCCAAATAAATGTTACACCCTTTTTTAGTAGGTTTGTAAATGGATGGCACTTATCAACCAATTGATAAATGAAGCATTCGATGGATTGGATCTTTCCATACAAACTACATAGCTACTTCAGATTGGTTAGTGGTGGCATCTCTGTGATGACTCTTAATTTGGATGGATCAAATTTAATGCCCCTTTGAGACATAATGAATCCAAGTATTTTTCTAGAAATAAATCTAAAAACACATTTCTTTGGGTTGAGTCTAAATTTGTATTCACCTAGTCACTCAAATATCCTCCTCAATACTATTGGGTGATCAGACCTCATCATTGTTTTACCTTATATGTCATCGATGTAGTCTCCAATAATATCATGCATCATATTATGAAATATGACTATGATGGATCTTTGATAAGTTTCCCCTACATTATTAATACCAAAGGGCATAACTTGATAACATAATATTCCCCATATAGTGGTGAACACTATTTTGTGTTGGTCTTTTGGTGCTATTCTAATCTAATTGTAGCCTAAGAAACTATCCATCAATGAAAGCATATCATAACCCACTGTGGAGTTCATAATCATGTCAATGTTTGGTAATGGAAATCCATCCTTAGGGTAATCTTTGTTTATGTCACAAAAATTAGTATAGATTCTGATTCCTTCTATCTTTTTGCTTACTGGCACAATGTTGGAAATCCATTCAAAATAGTCTATCAATCTAATACATCCTAATTCGAAGAGATTTTCCAATTATTTATAGACTAATACAACAATGTGAGGATGCATTTTGTATAATTTTTACTTCAATGGTTTGGCATCAGGATGTACCATAAGGTGGTGAACAACCAAGGTGGGGTATAAACCAAGCATGTCAAAATATGCCTATGTAAATATATCTACAAATTCCCTCAATATGGTTATTAATACTTCATGCTCCTCCTCAATGAGGGATGCACCTAATTTTATACATTTTGGGTCTGATGAAGTCCTGATGTTTACCTTTATTGTGTCTTTCACTAGAGGATTTGAACCATCTTCAAGGATAGTCAACAATGATTTAAACTGATTGGCAATGTTAGAGTCCTCTATTAGGACTAGTTCTTTTAGTTCTCCACAACATGATGAATCAGAATCCCCCAATGGGAGATATGGCCATGTGAAAAAAATAGTTAGAAACTCATGTATGATTTGATCAAAGGCTTGTTGCTCTTCAAGATTGAATTCAGATCCATAAAAATTATCATCATTATTGGTTTCCTTAATGATTTGATCAAAATCACAATGCTATTCGAAGATAAATTTAGACCCATAGACAAGTTCATCATTAGTGGGCTCCTAGTATAAATTTGAAGAAGGTTGAACACCCCTATCTAATATCACCTAAAATAGGTTTTCATTGTTAGACTATCCTTTATCTTTTTTTTCCTAGTTAAAAAGTTCATCGAAGAGGTTTTTACTTTGGGAAATTAATGTTTTATTTATTTATTTTTGGCTAAGGGTGTTCACCTTCTCTCCTAAATAGGCTTCATGATCCCACTTGATTGATAATCTTAATTTATAGTCTCCTAATGGAACATTGTCCCTAAAGCCCAAAAAATCATAAAAAGCTTCATCATTTTATAACTCATCAATTGGAAAGGAGGATTCTTATTGGTCCTAATATATTAGTTGGGGATAATATAATGGTAATGGATTATCACAAATGACTGGTTGAAAGGTGCAAATGACATTATGGTTAAATAGGTTAGTTTGGGATAAGCCATCAAAATGGCTATGATCAAACTCTACTTCACTACCAACATCATCGTCACTAGTCATTAGTGATAAAACTTGAATAAGATACGTTAGGTCACCCCTAAGTGGTTTATATCCAAGTTCATACGTTCCTTTGTACCTAGTCATAGAAATTGGCTCAAGTGTCCCTTATTGATTTAGATCAAGTCCTCCTCCTTCATATTTTTGGTTTTTCATTATCCTATTAGGAATAAGATATTATGCATTTTAATAATAATCAACTAGCTTATCATTATATAACCATGATTCATATCCTTCAAGAGGGGCCTTTCCTAGGCCAAATACTGGTATGAAAGTGACAAGTCATGGACTATAGATTTTACCTTTGCCCTTTTTTTTCCATTCCGTATTAAGTGGTTTGGATTTTGGTCTTCCAAAGGACTTGGGGTTTTGAGGAATCTTTGTGATGTCAAAGGTGTCATGAGTCAAATCTCTCCTGGGATGTTAATTAAAATGGTATAATGATTGGATGCTTAAGGAAGTGGCATGTGCAAAAGAGAATCAAGGGTATTAGGATAAATGTATTTGTATTTTAGAAAATCAACAAGTATTACCTTTCCCTTATCTTGTTTAGAAATGAGATTCATGCTAAAATTGTAGTTATAGCTTTTGAAATCAGCCTCTAGATGTTTATAATGCTCGTAGGGATGTAAATATCCTAGAATATTAACCTCCATTCTTGAATGGGAGAACTTGATACATTGGTACAATATTGATGGGACTACATGAATCTCATGTAAACAAGGTCTACCCAAAAGAATGTTATATGACAAGTTGAGATCAATCACATGGCAAAGTGTATAATGGGTCAAGGGCTTAATGATAACTGGTAAACTAATAGTGCCCTGTGATTCCTGTTCTTGATTGTTGTAGGCTTTGATGGTGATTTTATCTACTTGGAGATCTACCATTATATACCTAAGAATATTGATAAGCTTTAGAGACACTATATTTAGACCTGAGCCATTGTCTATAAGGACACATTTCACCTTGTGCCACATTCTGTATAATTAGATGTATAATGGATTATTATTAAGAGGGCCAATAGATGACATGTTACATTGGTTGAAAGTGACTTGTTGGGATGAAGCTAGGTTTCTAGCCAAATATTGAAATTGGTTAGGGGAGAAGATTGATAAGCTTTGGAGACACTATATTCAGAGTTGATCCATTGTCTATAAGGACACATTTCACCTTATGCCACATTATGTACACTTTGATGTATAATGGATTATTATGAAGAGGGACAAAAGATGACATATCACTTTGGTTGAAAGTGATTTGTTGGGCTAGATCTAGGTGTCCAGCCAAATTTTGAAATTGGTCAGGGGATATGTCATTTAGAACTGTAGATTGGCTAAGGAACTCATTTAAGATGTTAATGTGGAATGTTAATATATACAACAAATCTAAAATGGATATTTTCACTAACATCCTTTGTAATTATTCCATAACGTAAAATGTCATTTCCTAGATGGCATTGAATGATTTTTTTCAAGGATAAACAGTTGGTTTGATGACGGGTGAAATGGTAGATGGTGGTGGGCCTAGTATGGTAATCTTCGACCTTTGATTTGTGATTACATAATCAGGATTAGATATAGGACCATAGTTGCTAATAAATGATGGAAGAGGGGGACAAAATAGGATAAGTCTTAGTTGTCAATGCACTTGTGCATGGTCATGGGTGAATGATGAGTTATTAGTATAAGGTCCTAACATGGGAATCCCTATTTTTTGGTTTTCTTGTGTGTGGTCCTATGTCAAAGAAGAATTTCTAGAAGGATTGGATTGATTTGGTATGACTAGAAATGGTCTTGTTTGATTGAAACTTGGTCTAGGATTAATGGATATGGTATTGGCATGACCTCCTGAGATATGACGTACAATTGAGTTATATTCATGTGTAATTGAATGGTAGGCCTATTTCTTGTTACCATTATGACCTTGTTTTTATCCATTATTTGGGTGCTATTGATTCTTCTATTGGTTCTATTGTTGATTATTTTGAGTCTATTGGTTTGGCCTTAGTTTTTGATATTGTTGGTTTATTGTTGCATTGGTCTAAATTACATGTCTAATTTGCATACAATGTTATAAATTATGGACATTAACCTTATGAAAATCATAGAATTATTTTGGCCTATACCAGTCTAACATGTCAATACCTTCACAAAATTGTTCCTTTAAAACATGCCATCTAATCAAGCTAACTACTAAAAGCTTACAAAATATTGATTCAATGGGCTCTCCAAGGTTATTAAAATAATGATGAGTTAGAACATTTATCCTTAGAATAGGATTGTTTTGAAAAGGCATAGTTTACTACATTTGTTGCATTGGCTACACTGGTCAAGGATGTTGTGTTTACTATGTATGCTATGGCTGTTAAAAAATATGTTGGCTAGGAGTAAGCTGAAAGGGTGGCATACGTTGAGTATATGGTGAATACACAATTTGGACATGTTAGGAATTTGTTACATTTATTAATGAGGGATATTTTAATCATTAAACCTTTTTCAATGATATATTTGAATGTGTGCACACATTATAGCTCCAAATTATAAGATATATCACTATGTAAATTTTTGGTAAACACAGTGGCTAGTTACTTGTCTATTAGATTGTGGGTGTATAAGCTTCCAATGGATCTCCATCACTAGAGATATCTTGAAAATCTTTCACCAACTTTTTTTTGGCCTACATTAAGTCTACCAATAAATTCTCATGCTCAAGATTGTAAGAAAAGTGATGCATGAACTTAATGAAAAGATTGTTTAAATTAGAAACTAAATTCAATGGTAACTTTAGGAACCACTCCAAGGCTTGTCCAACTAATATTATTGGAAATAAAAATAATAAGTATATGTCACTATATGCCACTATCTGGTATGTGATCAAGAACTCCATCAGATGTTTTTTGGGGTCACCTTTCCCCTTGTATTTATCAAACTTTGGTAGCTCATATCCTAGAGGAAATGGTATCTACAAGTACTCCATGTTAAAAGGATAAGACCATACCTCATCTAACTTGAACTTTTTGGTCTATTTCCTAGCTTGATGTTGGTAATTACATCCTTCATTTGTTATAACTCTTGCTTAAGGAAATTGGTGGGAATATTGGCCTAGACTATTGGTTAGGTGGAAAAAATTGGATCACTTTGACTGGGGTATGATGGAGGTATTTGTTGGGTTATTTTGGATTAGTTAGGGAAAATACTAGAGATATGCATACATGGGTTAGTATGCAATTGTTGAAATTGCACTTGTTTTTGTGTGATATTTTGTTTAGGATTAGGTATGTAGCTTGGATTTTGTAGATATTGATGTTGGGATGGAAGGATGTATGTACTTTGCCTATTAAGGTTGAATAGGAACATGATGTTGACTAATCAAACCTTACTATTGAGGGGGGACTTGTAAGCCAAGACCTTATCCCTAAAGTTATGGCATTTTCTACATGAAAGTTAAAGGTTGCCTAATAAGTACTTTAGGAACATTGGAACCTCTTTATTATGAAAATACCTATTGGGAAGTGGATGCATGTTAGAGATTCAACATCTATCACTAACCAATATTTATACATTATTAATTAGACATTATTTGGTTTTGAGTTGGTATATTAGTCTATGAGGTATATTCACTGCTACTTAATGAGGTGGAATATTGGATACCCCATGTTGAGATGGCAATATAGTCAGCCTCTAATACATTGGTTGATTGGTTGGTGTTTATTGTTGTGGAATATTACTCATAATTTGTTGAGGAGGATTAATATTCATCATATTTTATTATGGCACAACATTAATCATTGGCTGATTATTTAATCCTATTGGTTGAGAGCTTGAATAAGTAGTTGGTTGAGGATTAGTGGTAGTGGGTTGAGGTTGGGACATAAAAAATCTTACTCCTTGATTTCGTAAACCTCTAATGGTGTTATTTAAAGGCACATTTTTCTATTGACTAGTCATTTATGCGTTAACACTACTTTGGTCTAAATTGGATGTTGCTTACACATTATCCCCTATCTTTTGTTGAGTATCCTACATAGAAGCTGAAGATATTTCCTTTATAATCAAGGTATTAAACATGGTTTCTACTGATCTATTTTGTGTAAATGGGTCTAAACCCTAATTTTATTGACCATTCAATTCCATTAAAACTCTTATTAAAGGAGCTAAGTCAATAAGAGGTCTATTTGATATGGTCTTCTAATTAAAGTTATTATATCTTGATATGTTTGGTATGCTATCTACATTTGAAAAAAGTGGTCCTCTATAAGAACTCTTTACATTACAAGCATATTCAAATCTTGATATGGTATTATACTCTACAATTAGGGTTTCTAAAAGAGGCTTGATTGTTATTGTGATAAGAAATGTTATAATGCCCTCTTGATAGGTTTTGTAAATTGTCATGCCCTACTTCATAGTTTTATGACATTTTACCATAATAAGGTTGTTGTTGAACATTTTTTGAAACTAAGGGTACACTAGATAAATATTAATATGTATATTATTGGTCTTGCTCTGTGTAAGGAGGCATGCTAACCAAATAGTTGGCCAAAAAATCTTGATTCTATTCTCCTGATTGAATGTGGTGAGGTGGATAAGAATCCATCTCCCAAATAATAATGTCTTTAGTGGGGTTTTGAATAGAGTCCTCTTATGTGAAAGGATTTACATATCCTAAATTGTACATAGTTCCACTACATGTATAGTGAGACATGGCCAAATATAATGGTAAATATTTCATGACAAGAGAGGGTTATAGTTTTATAAACTCTTAAAAAGTTATGTCTGAAAAGATAAAGGGTTCAAATATGATCTAGCTTAGCCTAGAGTGGAGATGAATCCCCAAAAATTCTATGCATAGACTTGGTAAAAATAGTGTGACATCAAAGTGATGAATGATAAGTATTTGATACATGTAAAGGTAAGTAAAATGACCTAAAATAAAGGCACCAAACTCTAATATCAAAACATGTTCCAAATAAATCTACACTAAGAAAGTAAATGTTGCTAGGTATTTTGTATAAATGCAGAGTCAAAAGTTAGGCTCAAATAGGATATGCAAGGACTATTGTCCAATGAAATCAAAATTTTCACTTAAAAATGCTGATGATTAATCTAAAAAACTTAGAATAGTTTGACATAGATAAGGCACATGACTCTAGGTATAAAACATGATTTAATTGGTATAAGACTCTAAACAAAGGATGTTTGATGATAGACTGATTTTATCAAATAAAAACACAAAATAATTTAGTTTCCAAATTTTAGTAATCAAATTAACCCAAGCTATAAAGATAAAAAAGAGAAAGATCTAGGTATCGACCCCTTGAATTCAAGCCTAAATTGAAATCAATCAATGTTTGAACTTGAACTTGAAAAGGTTAATCAAAGACTCAAGTAAGGTAAACTAGGATCTAATGACAAATAAGCTAGAAAATATTGAACATCATGACGGGGCTTAGATAAAGATCTAACAAGGCTAAAATTATTAGTTACAATAATGATGATTTGGAGATGAGACAAGATAAGATAGGTATTTTGAAATAAATTAGGCAACGTAATGACATTATCATTCCCAAAAGATGTGTCAATGGTTGGTTGTTTCAAAAAGACTTTAAAGGCATGATATTTGAAATGATTTGGGTATCATAACACCTCAATAAAGTACCACTCATAATATTTTGACACAAATATTTGCTAAGCTAATTCAAGGTGTCACATGGATGACATAATGCCTCTTTAAACAATGGAGTGATGTTTGGACACATGACTCATCTAAGACATGGTTTACATAATAAGTTTTAGTTATAACACACACCAAGGAATAAAATGACAAAATACAAGTCATCCAAATTCATGTCAAGGGTATGGTAATGTGGGGTTGACTAAAAATAATTAGTTTTTGATCATCTAGATTGATCCCATGCCTACCAAATTTCATGTCATCAAATAAGAGAAGTAGTACATCATTTGTGTCTATGTCATATGGATTATTATAAAAAGGTCTTACTATTTTTACATCCACTACATCCATTGTTGGCTCAGTGTAGTGTGATGTCCAACATGCTCAAATGTCCTAGGCTTAGCCTCTACTAATGGAGATAGTTTAAGCACTAAAACTACCATCTCAAGGAAGGGATCCTAATTTGTATACCCCCTCATGGAGAGGGGTTGAATATGATGTTAGGAGATGAAACGATAGGTCAAAAATTCCCTAAATAACTTATGGGAGGTGATGAAATCCCCCTCACAATCCAAAATGCATGGAAATAAATGACAAGTAGAAATATTTTATGGTCCTTTTAAGATCACCCAATACTATGAAAGTTTGGGGAGAGATTATATAATTCTATTTATACAAATTTTAACTAAGGCAAAATGCAACAAAAATGGCACTTTTGATCCCACATGTTCCTTATAGGGGATAGGGGGAGAACATAAACACACAAATTCCTCTTTGTTAAAAGAACAATCAATAAGCAATGTTGTAAACAATTGAAATGAAGTTGATTTTTTGCAATAAATTGAAATATTAGATTATATTGGTTATTATTCCCTTGGCTTAGGTAAGAAAATGGAGAGGATTTGCACACAATTAAAAAAAGTAAAATAAAATAAGTTTTTTTTAATCCTAAAGATTGAAGTGTGCAAATCTATCCTATGCTCATGATTAAACACCAATTTGAAAATGTTTCAAAGATTTAAAAATGTGTTTTAATCACTAAATTTGAAATATTTATAAAATTTAGCATTCTATATTCATTTTAGGCATCAAATACCAAATGTGTAAAAACTTAGCATGTTCATTTTAGACCAAATTTTAAGTATGCATGATCTTAACTAAGTTTTTTTTAAACCCCAAATTTGAATTGTTTGAATGATAAAAAACATGTAGAATGGTTTTAAATCAAACTTTGAACCTATAAAAACCAGCATTATAATGGCTTACGTAGAAGCTCTTTTGTGCTTAGGAAAATGAACTTAAGATTTAAGCTCTCAAGTTTTTAATTAAATCTACCATAGTGACTATTAGCAACAATTAGTTTATAGAGAACCATCAACAATTGATAGAATAATCATCAATCGATAAAGACCTATCAACTTGAAGGCAAAACATCAAAATTCAAACTTGTTAATTTAGCCTTGGTAAGATGAAACTTGATAAAAACCATCAAGGTAAATTCAAGTCTAATGATTTAGATGCCTTTAAAACATAGAATTATTTATAAAGAATGATAAAAACAATCAAAACACAATATCTAAACATGTTAATCCCCTGTAAATAAACTATTGGTGATCATGTAGGATCATTGGTGGTTAGGTAGAATCATAGGTGGTTAGGGTTTAACCATTAGTGTTTTCACCTAATCCTCAGTGGTCACTATGTAAAGCTGAGAATTAAGACAAATCCAAATCCAACCAAAATAAGGTTAGGAAATAAACTTATGAGATCTTCAAGCATCCAATATTTAATTTAAGACCTAAATAATGTTCTCCTTTTTAAGGGGGATGCATTGGGTCCCACCAGACATGCCATTTGTGATCAAGGAATACAAGAAGGGTGGTTAGGTCTTATGTTAGCTTCATAATGAAATCAATGGAAATAAACTCAAAATGAAAACTATCAAACTAATAAACATAAAACTATATTCCTAGATCAAAGGAAGGAGCATGGTGCAGCAAAAAAAATCAAATATTCTCAATTAAAATGCAAGCAACAAACATTTCTTACCTTCCTTAATGCTCCAAGAGTCTTTTTCGATTGGATTGCATGGATTTTACACAAGAAGTATTTACAAATGGAGTGTGGCTACCTTCATTTCCTCTTGGAATCATGGTTTATCTTAGCTTTATTGATGGATTTGATGGCTTGTCTCAATTTTAGCATTATAACACTAGGCTTTTAGCTTTGTGAATCTATTTCTACATCATAACTCTACTTTGATTGATCTCTCAAAATGAAGAGCATTAGGATTGTATTTATAGGCTTTCAAATCAGCTTGGAATGGGTTAAATCTAGCCTTTGTTGAGTTTTAAAAATGTCCAAATGGTCATGATTAGGTCTGGATAGGTGCGCATTTAGATATTTTCATTTGGGACAACTCATAAAGGCTAGTGATCACTTCCCAGGATATTTAAAGATGCTATTGATATTTGAATACTCCATTTTTTGTTAATTGATTTATTAGCTCATTTGATCAAGGATGAATTAAATTAGGCTTTGATTAGGTTTTGAGTTTAATTAATCCCTTTTAGGCATTTTGACATTTTTTTGATTTTTTATTTAATTCAATGTGCATTTACCTTATTTAATTGATTTATGGACCAAGTTAATTTATTTTCATGGTTATGAAGCCAAATTTGAGACCTTTAGAAATTCTTGGGATAGGTATTCAATAATTGGAAAGAATTGGTCTAAAGTCAGGTATAAAGCCATTGGTGACTAGTTTTAGATGTTTATAATAATCATTAGGCAATGTTTTCTAGGATCTACATCTCCTAAAAGGAAAAATATCCTATGAATAAAATGCTTACCTAAGGTTTAAAATTGGAAAGTCTTGGTAATACTAACCTTCACTCAGTGGGTTGATGTGTGACCATTACATATAAGGGGCCTTTTGGACAAACTAAATCTCTACAATGTCTGTAAATTAGACATTTGGAAGGAGACTATAAGATATTTTGGCTATTATTATAGGGTCTAACCTCAAATATAAATCATAGATTATTAAAGTACATCTAGCCTAGGAGAAACTAAAATTTCTATTGGTTTATCATACTCAAAGATACACCAATGCTATAATAATGATAAACAAAATAATAAAAGTAATAATTTAATTTCATATTGAATTTTTTAGTGTCCAAGTCATAAATTAATCAAAATAATAAATTAGAATGAAAAATTAGAGAATTAAAAGAAAAGGGAAGATGTCCTATTGCCACAAAGTTGAAAATGAAAAATGCTTGATTAAGCCAATCCTTTGGAACTAGTCCTCAACTGAGCCAAACTTAACATAACTATAGATAAGAGGATAGTGCAAGAGTCTAGATAATAAGTTTACTAAGATTAGAGAAGGACATAACCACCATATAAAATGTGTAGGATATGAATAAGAAGCTCAACAACACTCAAAATATTAAGATACATATATATTTTGATTAATTGATGGAAGGATTTAGAATCAATAAATCAACTATAAACTCAACTAGCATAATAAAAAAGACTAAAATAGGGAGAAATTACACCAAAAAAACTAAAAAATACATTATGGAAAGTGTTTGGGCATAATATGTCTCTCTCACAATTCACAAAACTACTAGCCAGGTGAAGCATACTCTCATCCTAAAAAATGCTAGCCTTTATAAAGGCTTTTGAAGACTAATATAAACATAAAGGACATGGTACAAAAAATTAAAATTCAAAGATGATCCCCCAAAGGAATTTTATGCCATGACTACCATATCATGCTAGACTATGCATGCCAATGTTAGGCCTAGATTGGGGAGACTAATCACTACTCAGAGTAAGACAACCACTCCTACTAACCTTGTTAATCATGTTATTGAATAACATGGCCACCAATATGTGTGGGCTCATTTTGAGTTATAAAACCACTCTTCCTTACTTTTTTTGTTTTTTATATTATTTTATCATTCCTTAAATTCCATGAAAATCACCCTCTTGACCACTTGTTGATTGCCTTAAGATTTTCCAATTCTTCATAATTTTCCATTTTTTGCTTCTTCATTAGTTAAAATTTGTATAATGTATCTCTTTGATGTAAATTAAGTGTTAGATAGGAATAAAATTTAGTTTTTGGGCCCCATTTGATGACTAGGCCAACCCATTTGGCCATTTGGTCTACTTCCCTAATCCTTGACTTTTCTTCACATTGCCCTAGGTAACTATTATTTTTCCATGGTGAATCAAGATCATGCAATGTTATATCTCACTCACATATTTATTTTATGTGATTTGAGATTGTATGTATGTCTCTAGGGTATTGGGTCTCTAATATGATTCCACATGACATAATCTCTCTCAGCTACTCACCTATAGGGATGCTAACATATGAACAACCTTGGGACTATGTAGTAGTGGGATATGGCCATGTGGTGACATCTTATTAACCTTGTCACCCATAATATTTTGACATATATGGAATCATTTGGGTAGTGGGTGATTTGGATCATGTGACTTGGTAACATCTCACTGATCTATAGAGTTGAAGGATTTTGGATAGATTTAAACTGCTTAAGTCCTCTAGAGAAGTGGAAAGACACCATGTGGCTTTGGGAATCCTTTAAAAAAATTGGATAAGTTCCATAAGCATTTAAAAATTGGTTGTGGCCACTATGATTTGTGAAATAATACCACATGTCATGAAAATTTCTTTGGGCACTTATGGGCAATAAAACAAAGGAACACAATCAACAATGTTTGAAATTTCAAAAGGAAACAATCATGAAGTTTCAAATGAAAAATGGACAAGTTTTTGAAAACCAATGACCAAGGAAAATTTTGAATGAAATAATGAAAAATTATTAGAAAAAGAATCCAATTTTTCCAATTTTAAAGATAGATTCACCCATATGATTAAAAATTGTCTAAGTTAAAATTAAAAAAATGCAAACACTTGACCAATTTAAACAAAATTAGCAACACAAATCAACCCAACAAGGAGTTGAATTTAGTGAATAGACAAAAAATATTTTTGTACAACCTTTGATAATTATATGAAAAGTCCAAAAGATTTAAAATTGACTAAGTTAGAGAGTAAAACATAATAAACACCTTAGTCATTTTATCATGAAATAAACAAAATTAGACCACATTAGCCAAAAGGAAGGCTAGAATCACTCCATAATAGATGGATTAAATTTCATAATTACATTTCAAACATTAAAAAATGATAAATTTTAAACAATATAAAACATGAATTAACATGGCTAACATTGATGAGATTTAGGCAAATTCAAGGATCTAACCATTTTAGACATAATTCTTCTCTAAACCTAGTGTTTAAATGAAACACTATAATGTAGACTTGGTTAAAATAATGAGATTTACCATAATTAAAATGAAAAAGGGCATCCTAATTTTTAGATTTATAATGGGGCATGTTTTGCAAGCAACAATAGATGGCAACTTATGCTAGGAGATACTGTTGAGTATCTCATGAATTCAAAATCTCAAGTTCTCATTCAAAAATAAAGATTAGCTGCAAGCATTCATCCAAGGAAAAATCAAAACACAAATTCATAAAATTTTTATTCAACACATGACATACTAAGCCATAATTATTCCTAAAGACCCTCAGTGTGTGTGTTATGTGATTACTTTAATTACTTTACATGCACACACAATAAATCAAAATTTCCCCAAATCATAATCAATTCCCAAAGGGGACAAATTTTAAAAATTGGATTAAGGGAGAAATGATATGGAAATTTATCTACTACCATCTAGGCATTCATAGCCTTGATAGAGATACGTCTAGTTCCTTCCAAAGGACTTTTTTTACTTTCAACTAGGTCAAAAATCTAGTGGTAGAGGTTGTTGAGATCACCCTTTCGAGGAGAATATTAATTTTTTTAGATTTTAGTTCAACTTATTTTGAAAGAGATTTTACTTCTCCATCTGTGGAGGGTTCAGGAACAAACCATGAGTTTAAGTGAAAATTAGAGAGCTAATGATGGAAAAAAACCAAAATTTATGTAGTGTTGCATTATTTCTTCAGATATTTCATTTAGTACATTTTATGTTATTTAAACAATAAAAGTGGAATTTTTAAATCTATATGATCTATTTCAAACCATTGGTCTTTAACATTCTAAAAATACAAGGAGAATATAGTAGTGTATGTAAGCATTCAGAAAATAATTTTCACATTTACTCATAGGACCACCATAAGTGATGCTTGCATACAAGCCATCCATTTATCAAATTTTGACAAAGCAGGGGAAATCTTGGGTCAAATTGGTAGGTTAAAATTAAAAAACCAAAACCACACAACTGAGCCAAGCACCAAAAAAGTAAAACAAAAAAAACAAATGTAAACTAAACCAAGGATAGGAAGAAAATCAAACAATAAAATAGAAAATAAAAGACATTATTTATAGGGTATTCCAAGCCAATTTAGGCTTAGAAGTAGTGTTTGAATACTTTTCCATTTATTTGTAATGTAACATCCTCACATATTAGGCACCTTAGGTGGAAAGCATTCCCATCCAAGATTTTATAAATCAAATAGGAACTTCACCATAAGGCATCAACTTTTTTTGTTGTGCCTTTTGTTCATGAGCCTTATCCCACATAATGACAAGGTTTGAGACCAAAATTCCTTTGATTTATATCATTTTTAAAAACAACATTTGACAATTCCTTGGTGTTTGTTAAAGTGTAATAATGATTCATCATGTTTTTTTAGCCAAGTTTATAAGGTTCAAGAGGTGAGCCTCTATCTAGTCATATAATCCCAAATAATTAGTCATAAACTAAAAGGTATGAATATTTAAGTTGATAGGAAAAATAGGGTCTTGGACATAAATTAATTGGTAGGGAGAAGTTCCTCAATCTACTTTACTTCTAGTCCTATCAGTCCATAATGAAAAATTTAAGATGTTATGCCAATTCCTAGGATTGTTTTCTTAATTATGTTTATCATATTATTATTAGTGGATTCATTTAGTCCATTTCATTGTAGATAATAATTATAATATAATTTTATGATTACTTATTGATCATATACACATTCTATAAATTGTGAAGAGGAGAAAGTAGGTCCATTATCAAATACCGGTGCAGAAGAAATACCAAACCTTGTGACAATGTGCTCCTCCAGAAATTAGATGACTATGTTAGTAGTGCAATTCTTAAATGGTTGATCCTTGGTCTAAGGGTGTATTAGTATATGTCTATGAGAATTAATTTGTTTCCTATGGATGAATTTTCATTAAGTGTTCCCACAAAATCTAGTCCCCGCTTTGCAAATAGTTGAGCTTTAATCACTGGTAGCAGAGGCATTACTGGGGTATGCTCTCTATGTGTAAATATTTAGCATGTATGGTAGTTTCAAACATGTAAATGTGAATCCTTAAATAGGTGTATCTAATATTATCTTTCTTTTGATATTTGGTGGGTAGTGGTGTATCCAATATTAAGTGTGCAGGGGATAACTAAGTTTGATTATGTAAATTGAATGTGTAGAGAATATTTATATAGAGAAAACAAACACACATTCAATGGAGTAGAATTCTTACTTGTAGGGAATGAAACTTTTATTCATAAAATAAAATAATAAGGAAAATAGAGTACAATATCTATAGTGTGTATATATAAATTAGATGCATAAAATAAGGTAACTATATTATGACTATGTAATATGGAATTTATATGGTTATGTTATTATTTTTTGGCCAGATGTGTATGTTACATATTTAATAGACATAATACAATAAAAATATTAATTGTTGTATAACTACCAAAGGAGTATGTTGATAGGCATAATGATATCATGTCATATGTGGTATTTGGAAATGGTCTAGATAGTTAGTGTCCATGATATATTTAATGTTTCCCAATCTTGTGATCCTTGGTTGGTGGATAACGACTAATTGGGCCATATTTTAAATAATTTGGTTAGGGAAATATGACACATGGTTATTATAAATTGGTACCCAAAGGAATAAATTATTCTATTATTAGATGATCATAAGGTGTAAGAGATTGTGCTATGAGGTGCACCAACTATGCTTTTAGGAAACTGTGGTAGAAAAATATGAGTAGGCATAAGAATTATGCATAATGTTATAATAAAACCTCATACAAAGGAGTCTGCATGATTTCATGAGAGGTTTGAGATCTACATAGTATAAAAAATGAGGAGTGTGTTTGACTAAGAAAATGATAATCATATATCATTCACCCTTTATTGAAGAGAAATGATATCCATTGCATCAATGTGTAGCTAAGGAAACTTCACTTAAAGTTGATGAGAAGTGTACCACTTAGATTGATCAATGTATTGTCTAACCTTGACCATTTAACAAATTTAATGTGTGTCATGGTGGATGTGTGTGTCTATCACTTTGATGATATGGTCCTTCTCTATAGGGCACAAGTGTTCAAAATTAAAATCAAAAGGATGTTGTGTTACTGTTGGCTCAAGAAGTGGTAGAGTATAAGGCTTGAGAAGCTACAAATTGAAGAATGAGTGAATGCTTAAGTATTAAGCTAGATCAATAATAAAGGTGTTCTCACTAGTTACATATATAATGGTGAACATACCATAGAATAAAGGCTTGATATTTTAGTGTAGATATTTGAAGCATTCCTTTTAAAGGTACAACTAAACTTTATTGCCAACTTAAAATTATTGAGGCGTGTGACTTGCATCTTGGTGACCCTTGTAATTTTATTGGGTGTGAGAAATGATCTCTTAAAATTATTGATAAACATACTAGATGTGTCATAAAAACTTCTTAGCTTTATCCACTTCCTTTTTTTGTGTGCATGACTTAGTGCTAGCTGGTATATAGTAGGAAATGTTTATAGGTGCTAAAGGTTGAAACCTAAGATGTGTTTGGAATGGACCATAACTTATATAGGTATGAATGGATTTATTATAGGAATTTTTAATGTACAAGAGATTATCATCTAAAGTTCAAGAATGTGTGAATTTATACATTCAAAGAAGATAAACAAGTGTGGAGCTAAAAACTTTAGTTTACCCTTTTGTGTATGGATAAAAATTTGTTGACTGATCCAACTATATACCCATCAAGTCCTACAATGCTTGGTAAAAGTGACTTAAAAGGCATTGATCTTGATTAGATATGATGGATGTTAGAATCCCAAAATGAACCCAAACATGGTTGAATAAGGATTGTGTAATGTCAACTACATCATTGTATTTTTTTCAAGTGACCATGATATCCATCTTAGAAAACTTATCCACTATAATGAAAATAATTTCATGTTGGTGTCTCATCATAGGCAACCTAATATATTCCCATAGTCTGGATGGAGCTGTTAAAGGTGTGTAAAGTCATAGCTTCCCATTTTTACAATTGTAATACAAAATGAAATTCAATACCTGATGTGACATTTCATGTTTTTGCACATGTGCATCTAGTATAAGTGTAATTGCAATGCAACTAAAGTATTTATCTCACTAAAGTATCTTAAGATATTGACATAGTGTACCTCCTAGATAAGTCATTGGTGAGGTGTGCCATTAAGAATATAAAGATGTCTAATATTGTAAATAAGTTGGTTAAATAAGTAGAACTCCTAAAGTTGTTTACCTTGTACTAAGCTAGTCTAAGTTGTTATGAAGTCTTGGATAACTAAGTAGAGGGATACCTAGTCTACAAAGTTATGGCTATGTGTGTCCAATATTGTGATGAACACATGAACTAATGATTAACTCAGTAAATCTACTACCTTGTTATACTTCCATTTATTTTGATTTATCATGAGATAGAACTAATGTAGGTAATCCATCCATTTCATTTGTTATGCATTCTCCAACTTGTTCTACATCTACAATAAATGAAGTGGCTTGTGGTCTAAATGAATAACTATCTCCTTCCCTAGAATGTAGTGTCACCATTGCTTGATTGACTAAATAATAACATATAGTTATTTCTCATAGTTGGATTACCTTTGCACCAATTCTTTTAATGTATCTAAGTGGTATGCACCTAGATGTCCATGTTAGATGAGCACTACGTCAAGTGTGTAGTTAGACAAATCAATGTGAATTTTGAAGAAATTTGTAATGTTAAGAATTATGAGAATAAGTGATACAAAAAGGCATTGATTGAGTGCCTCAAAGTCACACTGTTGCATATGAGTCCAATTGAACTTATATTTTTCTCATGTTATCTAGTTGAGAGCCTAAGAGATTTGTGAGAAATGAAGGATGAACCTATGGTAGAAGTTATCAAGTGTAATAAAACTCATAAATTTTATTAGTTTGCATAGATTAGGCCAATATTGGATCAATTTGATATTCTCTAGATCTACACAGATACTTATGTGATCAATGATGTAACCCAAGTACTAGAACTACAAAATGTTGAATGTACACTTTGGCAAGTTGGCGTATAACTTGTGTTGATGCAAGGTGTCAAATATGTGTGAGATGTGATCCATGTGATATTCCAAAGTATTTATTAAGATGAGAATGTCATCCAAGTATATGATGAAAAAGGATTTGAGAAAATACTAAGTAGATCATCCATGAAGTGCATGAATGTGGCTAGCGCATTGGTTAGGATGAAAGACATGACCATAAATTCATATAATCTTTCTCATGTCTTGAATTTTGTCTTCCAAACATATTTAGGATGGACTAGAACCTGATGGTAACCTGAATTCAAATCTTTATTGGTGAATTTTTTAGCACCTTAGATCTAGTCTAGAAGGTCATCAATGTGTGGTAGTGGATACTGATTCTTCATTATTATCTTCTTAAGTGCACAATAGTCTATACAAAGTCTCAAGGACCCATCTTTTTTAGGTGAAAGGACTATCATGCTCCTAAAATATGAATATATAGGCTTGATATTGTCCTAATTAGTGACATCTTATATCTATCACCAAATTTCATAATTCTCCTAAACTGATATACATTATAAGGGGATATTTAGAAGAGGGGATCCATTGACCAAATCAATGTGATGTTTTAATATGTAGTGTGTTGTAAGGCCTTCAAGATATATGAAGACTTTGATATGCCATTATAGTAACTTTTTGAGTTATTTCTATTATGATGTTATGCAAGTTTTGTACATATATAGTGTGTGATTTGTCATCTGCTGTGTAAGTGTGTTAGGACAAACCATGAGAAACACAATTTTTTATGCATGTGAGACAAGTTTGTGAGATTTTTTCATAGATACTAAGGTGACTTTGGTCATGGGTGCTAACTCAAATATGTGGTAAAAATGATATTGTGCATGGATAGTGTAATATTATGGTTTGGATTGATATGTAGCTTTATAGTCATAAAAATATAGTCTACCTAGTAGGATATCATAGACCTCTAGAGGTACAATGTCATACATGATGTTATCCTCCATAGGCTTGATGTTTTATTTAAAATTACACCATCACTATACCTTTATATCTTTTCTCTAATTTATCCACCCTAAATAAAATGGCTTAGGGTGCACATTAGTGTTAAAACCAAGGCATTGAGTTTTTGATTATGCAATGATGTTATTCTAAATACCACTATCGATGATGACATGGAGAGGTTGACCCTTCACCCAAAACATGGTGTGGAAGAGACATTAATTCTCTTTAAATATGTTAAGCATAGTTATGTTGGTGTTTAGATAAGAGGCATCTAGATTAGTGATATCCATAGATTTGGGTCTTGATGTATATTGTGTGAGAAAGGACTATTGTGCATAACATTTAGAGTCATTTTGGATGGATGAGTGATGGAAATGACACCCATTATCACATGAAATATTATTACCTTTATTTGAATCAAAATATGTAGGAGCCTTTGAGTGTTGTGAAGTATTATAAAGATGCTCACTTTTATGAGAAGGGTAATTCTTCTATGCAAGGGGATATGATGTGTATTTGTGCAAGGGATAGGCCTTACACACTGCATTGGATGAAGAGATGGTATACTACTTCATATTTTCATTGGATTCAATATTGGTAATGTTTTGATATGCTTTGCCAAGGTGTTAAAATTCAAGAAGTCCAACTTTGCATGAATATAAGGTGATATTATATTGATGTAATTTAGATATACTTCAAAACCATATGTTGTTTTCTCAAGTTCTCTTGTAGGAACATAGAGTAGCCATGGAATATGTTGGTGTAGTCTTCCATTAACTAATATTTACATTGGTGTAGTTTTTAGAACTTAATGTATTCATATTCAAAGTGTTAGAGAGGGCAATATTCCTCCTTCAGTGCATCAACAAAAGTCTTCCATGATTTGATTAGAATGCACTCTTTCACACACTACACACTGAAGGTCTCCATATAGTGAACAAATAGAATGGACATTTTCAATACTGTGAAAGTGATATTCTCAAAGTTAGTTAAGTATTTGATTGAGAAGTACACCTTGAGTTTCCAAATATAAGCATCCATTACTTTGGAATCAATCTTACCTTCAAATAGAGGGATGTTAAAATTAAATTGTATTTTGAAGTGGGATTATTATTTAAACCATTATGGAGCAAACTGTTGAGATGTATGGGAAGGTGTCAGGTTGAGATGCATCATCAATTCATGGAACTTACTAAATATTTGGTGTGATATACTTTCAATGCATAAATGATGAGCCTTCAAACTTTTAGGGTTACCTCAGATTGATTCTTGATGTCAACCATATTGATTTTACTATAGCATTCTTCTAGAATATCTAAAATACAACTAACTATGAAACCTTCTCTCTCTCATTATGCTATGTGGTTACAGGCATAAAAAGAAATAGAGTGAATCTCTAATACCAATCATCCACACCATAGGGCCTAAGATTGAGTGTGTAGGGGGAAAATGAGTTTAGCTATATGGAGTGAATGTGTGGAGAGTATTTAAATGGAATAATAAAATATAAATCAAATGGAGTGGGAGTATTAATTTTAGGAAATGCAATTATTTTTTAAATGAAAGAATAGGAAAAATAAAGTACAATGTATACGGTGTATGTATACAGAGTAAATATGCAAATCAAACTAACTATGTTATGATTATTTAAGATGGATTTGATCTAGTTGTGTTGTTATTATTGTTTGGATATATGGGTATGTTACATATTTAACATACATAATATAAGAGTAGTATGAACTGCTATACAACTACCAAGGAAGATGTTGATAGGCATCAATCTTCTGTAAGATGTGGTAGTTGGAAATAGTCTAAATAATTAATGTCTAGGTTATATTCAATGATTCCCAATCCCATGATCCTAGGTTAGACGCTAAATTATAGTTGGGCCAAATTTTAAATCACATTATTGGGGTAAGACAACACATGGTTATACTGAAGTTAGGCCTAAAGGTGAAAATGAGTCTGTGAGTAGATGCTTATGAGGCATATAGGATTATAATATAAGATGCATAATTAGATGCATAGATTATGATCTAAGGTAACTATTACATGGAAATCTATGAGTAAGCACAAGACTTGTGTGTAAGGTTATAAGTAAAATTTAGTCAAATGAGTGTGCATTATTATGTGAGAGGTGTGAACTCTACATAGTATAACAAACTATGAGTGTGCTTATCTACACAAAAACTACACATGTATCAATTTTTGAGAAAAAATAGAATTCCTCAACATCTAACTAGTCTAATTCTTATAATTATACATTTTGTTTCATGTTGAGCATGTTAATAGAGAAACTACCATGGGTCTCTTTTTCTTCTTTATCTATCATGTAAACTCCCATTTCTAATTCTTTTTAGAGGATATCATTTGTTTGGTTGTACTTATTAATCATATATTCCATCTTTGATTCTCATCTAATTTTGATCTGGTTAGGAAGACCATGCCATGGTAGCCACATGTGGCTAAAGTTAATTTCCATGTAGCCATTCAATGTACTTAACTAGTCTTAGCTTAGCAACATACCATAATCATTAGGGATACCACCACTTGGATATCAATAAACTAATGAACCATTGGGTCTGAGGCCAATTGCATGTGTATATGATTCAACTCCCTTACTAATTCCACCTCTATTTTATCTAGTTGGACTACCTTATGATTAGATTTGGCATGTGTAAGACCTAATTATTGGTAGATATCATATGGAATGCCATTTATAGAATCCCATAAATTAACCAAGTAATTAGATAAGTTATTTCCAAATATTCTAACTATTAAGAGAAAAGGTGGATTCTTAGTTTTTCCTTATATAAAGATACATGTGCACCAGATGTTTTCACATGTTCCTTCCCCTTATTAGTAAAAAATTTATTCAAGATCATTTAATGTTGATTAGAAATTTTTAACAACTCAAACATATTAATGTTATCTTTGGTTTTATTTAAATCTTCCATAGTTTCATAGCTAAATTTCGTTTGCTCTTGCTTTTTGCTAGGTGGAGTATGGGATACATAGTTATTTAGATGAAAAAATATGGGAGGTCTTTTAGGTAGGGGAAGATTATTAAAAGAGTTCAAATCAAGTGGGACCTAAGTTTTACTCAGAGGAGTAGAGGTGTTCAAATGGTTTACCACTTTACTCCTAAGATGGTAATTAATCCCCATTTGGAATTATCTAAATGTGTAGACCTCATCTAGATTATCTTTGGGTTCATTCTCATATTCATATAAAAACTCATAAATCTAAAATACTAGGTTTGTGTCTAGGTTTATTTCATATTGGTGTGGGTTATCACCTAAACTAAGCATTATTTCCATGTTATCCACCTCATTTTAGAAGCTATTATAAGTAACTATAAACTCAACACAATTGGTATCAACATGGTCGACTATGTTATGCACTCTACACCAAGTGTCTAAAGCAAAGTCTATGAAATTCACAAAATGGGAATAATTATGGTTTCTCTAGTTACTACCATCAAGAGGACTGGTCACATTCTCATTATTAGGTTGGGTGTTCCATTATCTATTAGGCCTCTAAAAATTGAAATTTCTTCTCGAGGGTGCATTGTTTGCATTTTGGTTTGAATTATGAGATCCTTGTCTTCATAGATTGATTATGTCATTATAAAAGCATTGGAGATTTACCTTAGATTTCCCATCTTAGGGTTTATGATGATATTTGGTTTATTCATAGTTTTTTTTTGTGGGTTTACCACATATGCATTAGCATTTAAAAATGTTTAGGCAAAAAGCTATGCTGGATTAAGGGAATTATTAGAAATAACTTGATTATTCAAGAAAGTAGGTACTGCTAATGGGTTGCTATTATAATTGACATAACCAATAGTTTTGGCACATTAACCATGTTATTATATGCTATGGGAACCAACTACTAGTTTTTTTTGTGTCACTACATGAATGATAGGCATATATGGAAAGCCACTAGGCATGAAATTCATTATATTTTGACTATATACTGGATTAGGACTACCATACATATCACCTAGAATAGGATTCATGAGTGGGGTGTCTTGCATAATATCTTGATTTAGTATGAGGACTTGATTATGTACACCTATTTATCCTAAAGCAGGTAAAACATGATGCACCATCTAGTGTTTCATGTTTACCACTTCATTATAGGCTAATGATAGAGATGAAAGAGTAGTTTGGGTTCTTCTAGGTAACATTGAAGTCAAAGGATCAAGAGATTTTAAGAAAGACTAGATGGTTGGACCCTTTGCTAAAATGTATAGGTCTTTTAGTCGAGGTATAGTTTATGAAACTGAGTATTGAACATGCTCATGGGTTTATTCGACTCTCTTTTAGAAGTTTAAAAATGATGATATAGAATAAAATGGTCAATTTTAAACCTAAAATGGTTTACAAACATGGTTTATATCTCATCCCAAGTAGTTATAGATCCATTTGGTAACCCCAAGTATCAAACATAAGCAATCTCTTCTAATGAATAAGGAAATAACATGTCAACAACATCCTCATGTTTCACATGCATTCTGATAAGGACATATTTGAATGCCTATATATGCTCTTCAGTTATTTATAGTCCAACTAGGAATTTAGGACAAAATTGTTTGATTTCTTAGGTAGATCATGTTCAATCCTTAAAAAATTCATAGGGCACCCATATTGGCCCAACCATGCCATGGGGTTGTCCATTAGCATAGGCCAAGGAAGAATGAATGGGTTAGCTAAAGGAATAGTTGCATCTATTGGTGAATTACTAGTTGAATGGATAGGCTTATCTTTATCTCTCCCTTTATTAGCTATTCATTTTGGTATTACATGATCAATAAGTTATAAGACTTCAAAGTTGTCCCCAAAAAACTTAGATATAGTATTTATCCTTATGATTTCAAGATTAAACTATGGTATAACACAGTGTGAAATTAAAGTTTTATAGAATGTCTTAGTATAAGATTTTACTGTGTTTTAGTTTATGTCCATGGGATCCCTCCTATGACTATAACATGTTGGTGTTATTTCTGACACAATAAAAATTATGCAAGGTTTGTTAGGCTCTTCCTCTTCTAAAAATAAGAAGATATTGTGAATAAAATAATTCCCCAATATCTAAATGTTCTAAGTCTTGGTAATACTGACCTTTACTTAGTGGCTTGATGTGTAGACATTTCATATAAGGGGAATTTTAGACAATTGAATCTCTATGATAGCTCTCATTTAGACATTTGGAAGGAGACTATAAGATATTTTATCTATGATTGTAGGGTCTAACCTCAACTAGAAATCACATATTATTAGAGTCAATCTAACATGGGAGAAACCAACCTATCTATTGGTTTACCATACTCAAAGATACAATAGTGTTATAACAATGATAAACATAATAATAAAACAAAAATAAAAGTAATCATTTAATTTCAAATTACTTTTATTGGTATCCAATTCCTAAATTAACCAAACTCATAGAAGAAAATGAAAAAGTAGAGAGGGAAAAGATAAGGGAAGGTGTCCTATTGCATGAAGTTGAACATACAAAATGCTTGATTGAGACACTTTGTAACCAATCCTTAGTTGAGTCATATGTAATACAATTGTAGCTAAGAGGATGGTGCAAGAGTCTAGGGAATAAGTTGATTGAGAGCAACAAAGGACATAACCACCATTTAAAATGCATAGGATATGAACAAGAAGCTCAAGAAACCTCAAGATATTAAGATTTTCTTTATTAATCTATATAAGGTTTAAAAATCAACCACTTAACTACAAACTCAATTATAATAATAAAAAAGGAGAAATTACACTAAGAAAAATATAAAATGCATTAAGGAAATTCTCTATGCATAATTTGTCTCTCATAAGTCAAAAAAGTCCTAGTTAGGCAAAGCATACTCTAATCCTAAAAATGCCAGCCTCTATAAAGGATTTTGAATATTAATATATACGCAAGGGAGCCATTCCAAAAATTTAAAATTCAAATATTCTCCCAGAAGAAATTCTATGCCATGGTTATCAGCCATGCTAGACTATGTAGGACAATGCTAGTCCTAGATTGGGGAAACCAATCACTACTTGGAGTAAGATAACCACTCCTTCCACTAACCTTGTTAATCATGTTATTGACTCAGCATGGTTGCCAATGGGCATGAACTCAATTTTATTTCTTCAGTCACTCTTCATTACTTTACCAATTTTGGATATTATTTTATCATGTCTTGAATGCCATGCAAAACACCTTCTTAACCACCTACCAATTGCCTTGGGATTTTCCAATTCATTAGAATCTACTATTTGTCACTTCTTCGTTGGTTCAAATTTATTTTTTGTGTCTATTTATTAGTGAGACACAAATAATTAAAAATAATTGAACCTTAGATTTGATGTCTATAACAGTCTAGATAAGCATCAAATTTAGATGTTGGGCCCATTTTGATGACTAGGCCAACTCATTTGGCCATCGAGTCCACTTCTCCATTCTTTATCTTTTATTTGCATTCCCCCAGCTAACCATTCTTTGGACATAATGAAGTGAGATCATGACATGTGGTTTTATCTTCATCACCCATTGCTTTTATGTGCTTTGAGATTATATGTATAAATTTGAGGCAATGGGTCACTGACATGATGCCATGTGGTGCAATCTCACTCACCGACTTGCCTAGTGGGTTGTTGATGTACAAAAGACCCAAATATTGTGGATAAGTAGGATGTGGCCATGTGGAATCATTTTTCTAACTCACTCATTTGAAATATGTTTCTATGTATGGAATCATCTAGTGTATAAGGTCACCAAGATCATGCCATTTGGAAACATCTTGGTGATATGGAGATTTGAAGGCTTCTAAGTAGATTTGAATTGATTAAGTCCCATAGAGAAGTGAAATATACTACGTGGCTCTTGGAATCCTTTGAATAAATTAGTTAATTATTGAATGCCTTTATAAATGGGTGGAGGCTACCATAATCCATGAAATACTTCCTCATGGTATCAAAAAATTTATGGGCACCTATGGACAAGGAAACAAAGGAATATAATTAATAATGTTTGAAATTTCAAGAGGAAATGATCAAGAAGTTTCAAATGAAAAATTACTAAGTTTTTAACAACCAATAGTTAAGGCAAAAGTTGAATGAAATCATAGAAACTTATCATAAAAGGAATCCTATTTTGCCAATTTTAAATATAGATTTACCTATTTTATTGAAAATTGACTAAGTTAAAATTGAGACAATGCAAACACTTGACCAATTTAAATGAAATTATAAGCACAAATAGACTCAACAAAGAAATTAATTTAGTGAATAGACAAAATCTCTTTTTGTACAACCTTTGATAATTATAAGAAAAGTATAAAATATTAAAAATTTACTAAGTTAAAGAGTAAAACATTATAAACACCTTAGTCATTTTATGATGAAATAAATAATTATGGACCAAATTAGCCAAGTGGAAGGTTACAATCACTCCACAATAGTTAGATTAAACAAAATAATTCTAATTCAAACATTACAAAATGGGAAATTTGAAGAAATCTAAAACATGAATTAACATGCTAAGATTGATATGACTTGGGCAAATTCAATTATGTAACCATTCTAAACATTATTCTTTTCTAAACCCAATGTTCAAATAAAACACTACCATGCAAACCTAGTTAAAATAATCAAATATACTAGACTCAAAATAAAAATGAGGGTCATCATTTTAAGATTGAAAATGAGGTGTGTTGTGAAAGTAAAAATAATAACCAATAATAGTAAGTCTTTCTATCTACTTACAAACAACTAAGTTATCGTCATAAAATTAATAATTTAAGAGCAGCAACAACAAATTTAATCTTAACCCCTTTAAAAATTTTGGACTTTATTTCTTTCCAAACTCCCCCAAAATTATTAGGGAGAGACATAAACCAAATCATTTTCATATTTTTTCTTCTGAAAGGAGAGTTCCATTGATTCTAGAGATCAAAAAGTGAATCTGGTAAGACCAAGTCTACCCCAAACTTAAGAATAATCTTACCAAAGACATGAAAGGCAAAGGGCTAATCCAAAATAATATGAGAAGTAATCTTGAAATAATTTTCACATAGAACACATTGGTTAGGGATTGTCAATAGTAAGGATTTTATTTTGGATATCCAACTAGAATAAAAACTCACTTTTGAAATCAACTTTTTATTACATATTTTTTCCCAAGGAAACCAATCAGGGGTAGCTTCAATAACCACATTATATCATGATTTAACTAATAATTGACCATCCATAGTATCTACCCAAATGCATTCATCTTCCCCTAAATATATCCTAATGAAATATATTTTTGACATAAAATTCAAGTTAAAAATTATTTTATCCTAATTAGGAGTAGTAAAATCCAACTTTAGCCTCTTTCAATCTCTACTAATCCCATAATTAAAGGTGTAGTCCTACACCATGTTACAATATTTAATTTTAATCTAAAAATAAATTTAATCCCAAGGATTAACTTAAATATTCAAAAGGTTTAGGATCCATTTATCTCCTCTACTAATTTTCCACTTAGAGACCCTCGAAATAATATGTCTACATCTAATTAACCAATTCCAAAAGAAGGTTTATGGGAGATTATCAACTTGAACCCAATAAACATTATCCCAATGTGTGAAACACTTTACTTTCATTAATTTTATCTATAATATTTTTTACTCAAGGATCCTATAATCTAGTTTTGAGTTCAATGTTGTGTTCATTGTCCTCACCTTGCATGTCCCCAAACCCCCTTGATTAAATGGGAAACAAACTTTATCCCAGGTGACCAAAAGAAATCAATGTTTATCTTTTGATCTTGACTAGATAAACATTTTTTTAATTATTTCCACTTAATATGCAATGTATTTTTGAAATTAAAAAACATCCATAAGATAAATTAGTAAATTATAAAAGGTGCTTTTAAGCAACAATAATTTTCCAACTTGAGATAAAAACTTGCCCTTCTAGCAAACCAAATTCCATTGAAATTTATTTAATAAAGAATTCAAAATTCTAATAAGAATTTTATTGAAAAATAAATGCATACCAAGATAATAGGTCATAAATTATTTAATATGCAATCAAGAATGTTAATGATTATATGTTTCTTAATAAAGGAATATTTATGAAAAAAACTCACTTTTTCCATATTATTTTTTTTATCCTGAAGCATTTTCATATTCCTTAATGATATTGTTTAAAAACTTATCTTATTTGATAAAGTTTTGGGCCAAGATGATCGTAGATTCAATGAATTGTTGATGAGTGACATGATCAACATTAAAAGTAGGTTTAATACCTTTCAATCTTCATTTAGTTACAATAGAGGACAAGGATCTTATAAGAGCTTCAATAAAGATTATAAAGAGGAAATGAGATAGGGGGTCCCCTTACCTAATCCATAAATCAATTGAAATAATAATATAGGAGGTACATTAATAAGGATAAATAACATTGTTGTATAAACAAAAGTAGAAACCAACTTTTAGAAAGCAACATTAAAGCCAAACCTACCCAATATTTTGTCAAAAAAATCCAATGAAACCCTATCATAAGCTTTATTCATGTTAAAATTTAATATCATCCCTTATTTAATACCTTTCTCTATAAAATGTATCATTCATGGACTAAAATAATTCCATCTTATATTTTTTATTGAAAACAAATACACCTTATTGTTTACAAATGATGGAAGGAAGAAGAGGTTGCAGTCTCATAGCAAGAATTTTAGTAAAAATATTATACATCATATTACACAAATGGACAGGATGAAATTTATTAAAATTATTATCCCTCAAGAAATTATTAATGAGATAAATAAATATGTTATTCATATCTCTAATTATTTTTATAGAGGTGAATAATTCATCCATAGTAGCAGTAACATCCCATTTAACAACTTCTTATAAATGATAGAAAATGCTACTAGAAAGTCATCAAGACTAGGAGATTTATCTACTTCTATAGAGGATTCCACATAACCCACCTCATCAATAGAAAACATGTTTATATAGACTAAGGTTATCCTTAGGATTAATGATGTTAGGAATCAAATCTAAAATCTTAGAACCTTGATCCATATTAATAGAATCATCCGTACCAAACAAGTATTTGAAAAAAGAAATAACTTCATTAACAATATAAATCAAATCAGAGATAGAGTCCCCTTTTTATTTTTGTATTTAATTAATATTATTACAACTTATGAACTTAAGTGTGGACAAATGGAATAACTTAGTATTGTCATCACCCTGTTTCAACCCTAGAACTTTGGATTTATGATGCCAAAAGTCTCATTTTCAGCATTAAGAAAATGAAACTTGCAAAGCAAATTATTTTCCTTCTAATAAGTCTCCTGGTTCATATCATTAATATTTATATCCTTCTCAATTATAATTAATTATTATTTAATATTTTTTCTATAAAAAATAATCTTAAAGACCTCCCTATCCCACTTCTTTATTTGGATTTTCACATTCTTGAGTTTTTTAACAAGTCTAAACATGAAAAACCCATTGATATGAAACTTCCACCACTCCTTAATTATATCATTAATATTAGGATCAAGAAGGCACATATTTTCACAATAGAAAGGGATTTTACTTCTCTTAAAATTGGTATTCAAATTAAGCAAAATAGGATTATGATCTGATCTAATTTTAGGAAGAGAAGAAACACAAAAATTATGGTTAAAGAACCAATTAGGAGAGAATAAATTTATCAAAATGAACCTAAATAAGATGATTTGTAAGACACTTATCTGACCAAGTAAAAGTATAATCCCTTAGTTAAATATCAATTAAAATATTTTTGGAGATGAAATATACAAAGTAATCCATACTCTTACTAAAATCCTATTTTCCACCATTTTTATCCATTTTAGATTTGAACAAGAACTATTGAAATCAGAAATTTCCTTCTATAATTTCCTTCTACCAACATAAATTTTATGAGCATAAATATTAGAAAATACCTAGCTAGAGTTATCTAGGGTATTATTAAAGAGAATAAAAATATTATGGTTATTATAAATTATAATATCAACCTCTAATAAAGAAGGATTCCATAGAGTCACCAAACCTCTAGATGCACTATCTGCACTTACAACAAAACCTGAAGCATTCTTCCAGAATCTATTTTTGATGTCTAGAATCATACTAGAAGACATTTTTATTTCTTGGATAACTAAAATCATTGGTTTATGATTATATATAATGTATTTTAAAAATATATGTTTAGTAGAGTTTTTAATACCTCTTATATTCCATTAACTAAAAATCATTTTGAAACTAATAAAAATTTACCAAAAATTGCAAGATTTATCTTATAGACTATCTCTTTCTTTGTTGATTTGAATTTAGACTCATTTTTGTTTAGTTTTTTGACCTCATTAGTGGCTCCTACATTGGTATTTTTATTTACTATAGCTATGCATATATCATTATTAGTTACCTCCATATGTTATAAAGAGTAAATAACTATATCTAGTTTATATAAATCTTCTTCTACTGATTTACTATCAGTAGTAGAATCTTGTAGTTTTTATAGAATTTTGAATTGAAAATAAAATAAAACATTCATATATTTTTACAATATTTATTCAAGCTCCTTTATTTATTTCACATTTTTAGCCTTTCTAATTTCACCATCAATGGGACTAGATGTCTTCTATTCTAACTCAAGAATATTCTAACCACTTTGATCTACCTCGATATTTGATTTATGAGATAATCCCTCTTTTCCATTACATAGTTCATTATTTACATGAATCTAATTTTTTTTTAATTGCTTCTTATTAAGAAAAAATTGGTAACTCTTATCATTCTATTTTTTGGGGGATACGTTGTCCACTTTATTCCAAGATTTAATATATTTTGTATTTTTGCAACTATTATTGCTTGTACAACACACCCTCATTTCATATAATCATGGTACCCTTATTTCACTATTTAGGGTTTGATATTTTAGTTGGGTTTGGTGGTTATTTCTTGTTATTTTTATATCCACAGGAGGAAGTTTCTAGATACAAAACTAGGATTCAAAATTTATTCCATTATTTTAACCAAGTTTGAGTGATAAATTTTCATTATAAAGACTAGGCCTGAAATAACATATGAGAAGTTATGAATTGATCATAAAAATTTGTTTAAAGTCTAATTTAGCATTGTTATTTCATAGCCTAATTTAATCTATTCATGATCATATGATTTTTTTGAAAATTGGACTTATGAAAATATTATAACTATCATCTTGACATTATTTGAAACTTTTATTTATTAATGTAGATCATTTTCAAATTGTTTTAGATTAATTTGACTAAATTATTTGTAAATGCTTTATAATTGACTTATTCATGTCCTTCATATTTGAGATAATGTATTATAAGTTCCAAAAAGGAGTATTTAACATAGGATTAATTATTACTTTTCCCCCTTTTATAACTTTGTTTACTTAGCCATTTTTTGTTAAAATTGGTCTCCAACTTTGTGCCTTTTCAAATGGAATTTCAACTTGTTCATTTTTTCCATGCAATGCTTATTCATAGATTTTGGAGTCCATTCCAAGTTATTCACACATTTTGAGACTTAGTCACATTTATTTTCATGATTCATAACTTTACAAAGTAAAAACATATGACACTATGATAAATTTCCTAGTGGATCATTCTCGCATCATGTTCTCTATAATGAAAAAATTCTTTGAGCCAAAGTATAAGACCTCATGGATATTTGATAGGCTACCACTTATATATCTCTTTCATCATTGAAACATCTAAAATAAGTTCATGTAGAACTATAATAATGTGAAATTATGATAATGTGAAGAGTCACCATGTGGCATAATGTTTTAACATCACAATCGAAGAGGAGGTAGTGAATTTAAGGCTCAAGGTTAGGACACAACTCATGAGACAATGCCATGTAGTATGAAACTATAGATAGAATACATATCATCATCCAAATTGGTAAAGGATAGTCCACAAATGAAAAATAAAACAAAAAATTACTAAAATGTGAGAGACTACCACATGATAAAGTGCTCTTGGTAAATAGGACACAATGGAACTTGATGTATAAGTCAACCTATCAAACTATCCCATTGATACAAAGATAAAATTTGACATTCATTTCTACCTATCCAAATTTCAAAGGGGAATGTACTATGTTATTCACCTAACCAGATGAGCTAAATGTGGTTTGCCTCATAATGTAAATCAATTGTAGATGATATTTTATGATTACACAACACATCAATCTTGTACACTTGGAAAACTCGGAACTTGGTTGTTCCTCTTAGTTATTTACCTTTCCCACTTCCATAAGTCTCACATATTCCTTATCTTTATTCATATTTGGCCTATATCTCTTAGTTAGACTAGTCTTATGTTAATGATCTAGGTCTTCTATCTTTCCCAAAATGCTTAAAATGTACTTATCTTCCATATTTTCAAGTTCTAGACATGTACCTACATCTTTTTTCCCTTAACATTAATGTTTGGAATATAAAATATTGTCAACATTATTGTCCTATCCCAAAACAAGTGTCAAGTGCCCAAAAGTCACCGAATTTGCAAATGAAATGTATCCTAATGATTAGTCCAATTGCTTTAATGTGAATTATTAATACAAAGGGATTGATATAAATAAAAGATCAACCCTCATTCATTCCTCACCTATGAATACCTATATAAATGTAAAAGAGAATTCAAAGATCATTCAATTGAATAAAGCTTCCCTATTTGTTCCTATTTCTATGCCAATCATAGGGAATACACATATAAGTCTAACATACTAAAGAAACAATCCAAGAGCCTAATTTTCCATGTTACATACTAGGTCATTATTGTACTTACTTTGAAAATATTATATGATTCACACACAAGATAATACATAGGGGAAAACTGCATCAATTTTAGGCCCTCTTCAGATTATTGGTTATGTAGGCAAAACCCTTTGATAGTGGGGTCATTGGGGTTAGCTTGACACCATGTGCCCACTAACACTTTTTTCCCAAGGTCACTATGAAGGTGTAAATATAGGGTTTACCATTTCAAAAGGAGTGACAATCCATGACCTATATCTAAATATACTAGAGTGAAGGTGAAATAAAACCCAAGAATCCAAGTGGTCATATCCTATTTTAGTAGATATTCCATATATGACATTGGCATCAAACCTATAAAGTAGCATGGATACAACCATCCTAGGATGACATTATTATATAGAGAACTAAAAGCATCAAATCCATAATCTGATGAATGTTCTAGAATATCCTTCCAACTTGATTTGTGTTTGTTCTAGATCCATAACTACATTAACATCAAAAAAAACTAAGTACATCACTTCTTTTTCATTTCTATATCTAGAATAGTTGTACTTTATATATTTAGACTATCTCAACATAATAAATTTAGTGTATGCTTATGTATGAGTTTAGCATTTAATTGGCTTGCTATAGATTTGATTATCACCCTTATGCCACTTCATTTCTACATATCTCTTTAACTCTAGATAACCCCAATCTAGAAAATTTTAGGGTTAAACATTTGGTGAACTTGATATTTTAACATCAAAACCCTAAGAATACCCTTTGGGATGCTTATTACCTACTTTGTCCTAATCTATATTTACTTCATATATTTTATCATGGATGATATTGATTACTTTGATGAATATGATTGTTAAACTATCTAATTCTCCCTCAAGGAAGGAATTAAATTGACTATTATTTCATTCTTCCAAGTGATAAATCATGTAATATAAAATCCTTGAATGGTGGTATTCATTATCCCTATAATTAGGTCCATGCTCGCATAACTTCAAGAGATGTGTTGATCCATATTTGGGAGGATAAAAATACTTTAGCCATACTTCATATACAACCTTTATATGACTTTGGCATTTGATACTTGTAAGAGTATGAATACCATGTCTAATGATTGGTCAAACATGAGCAAGGCATAAGCCACCCTATATGTCTTAAACATAAAGATAAAAATAGGCAAGGGTTGGGATTTTCATAAAAATCCTTGAGTCACCAATAATTTAAGCCTACTAAACATGTACATTTTACCAAAAAAGGGGTACATATGACCAAGAGGTTCTTCATTTGATCATTAAAAATTATGACAACTACATAAAAATATTATGGATGATGTGAAAACCACTAATAAGGGGGATATGTATTTAAGAAAATGTATTAAACACCCCAACATTTCTACATTCCTAAATAATATCCCTTTATTAAAGGGTGATGGTTTTTTCCTACCTTCATTTAAAATAAATTCCATATAAAAAAAGGTGTCCTTACCAAAATTTTCCAAAGATAAAGTTGTTATACCCTTACCAAAGTAAAGTGAAATAAATTCTTCAAATGGTACTATTAGCAACCCAAGTTACATCCTTTGAAGGAGATATTTCAATTTTGCTTCAAACTTGGACTAACATGAGATTGGCCTAAAGGTTATGGGTGACTTATAATTATACCAAACCTCTCTCTTATGGGGATAGATACCTTGATATATAAATTTAAACTCTTATTTTGAGACTTACTTATATTGGGATGAAAAGAGATAGGATGAAAATTTAAAAGGAAAACCTATTTTAAGGGGTGGTAATGCACCAATCTTTAATTATCATCTCTTAACTGATCTTTAAACACATTTGTGAATCCATTCCATTGAAAGATAAGTAAATAACCAATATTATTGACATATTCATAAACATGAGTATTCCATATGGAGGTTAGGTGGAAGGTCTACAACTTGAAGGAAAAAGAATGAAAGTTTACATGAGACACTACTAATCAACTCACTCTTCAACATAACTACCATTTATCAACACTTCACATGACCTATCTAGGGTGAAAATATGACACTAGGTGAAATAGAGGACCTAAAAATAAGATTAAATTCATACTTTTATGCAAATAAATAATCATGACACATACTAAAGCTAATGAATAAGTCTATAATAGTCTTTTTCTTTATTGATTCTTAAGATGCAAGATATAATTTTGGCAGAGCTTTGCTACTCCTAGCCAAAGAATGAAATCAATGGACTTAATTAATAAATATATAGAGTTTTTTGTAAGATATATAGGAATATTGGCATATAAGTGGTCATGAAGAGGACATAGTGGTCATTCAATAGTTACAATAGTCTCCTTTACTCCCTTATGCATTGTTTGGTTGATATGTGCCTTGAATGATCTCCTTGGAGTTTTGAGGTATAATTTTAGTAAATTTTTATTTGTGAAGATTCCATATACACCACATATATTAAATTACCTATCTCTTTATCTAATATCAAACATTTAAATAGGTTTAATTAGACCCTTTCTATGAGGCATTAAGTGGCTACCCATGTCTGCACATTGGCCTTGATGAAGAGACCAACCAAAATCATTCATAATTATCATTAATATGGGGTATTTTAACCTTAAATGGAAGTTATAGGTGTTATAATATGGATCATTAAGTCCATAATGGCCTTATACATCCATTATCACCTTCATCTTATTGGTTAAGTAGGCCTTATAGGATAGTAGCCCAGTCTCTTGTCCATTCACTATTTATATAACAAGGAAAGTTAATAAAAACATTAAAAATATCTAAGTAAGCTTGAATAATACCTAAAACAAAATTATAAATCATAACTTAGACCCTAAAAACATAACCAACTTGTAAACTTACCCTTTTTGCATGATTAGGCCATTTTGACTAACTTATGTAGATTGGCTGACTTACAGGTAGGTAGGTAAACACTTCATAATTTGAGGAGGTGAAAAAATACTCAAAATAACACATATAATTATTAAGAACCTATGGCCAAGTTATGTACTTCAATTCTTATTGAAAACCCTAAAAACTTATAGTTTAAGGAGGTGTCCATACACTATATGTACATATTAATACCCTAGTAGGATCCTCTTCTAAGTGGGAAAGATGATCCAAGTGTTTCCCAAGTGATTCAAATGATTATGGATGATTTTTTTTCTAATTATTTTAATTTGGGTCCTTATTAGGGTTATAAGGAGGTTTAATAGTGCCTAAGAATCTTAATGATGTTTCATAGAGGTTAGGGACTTAACCTCTAAACCAATTCTACTAAACTCGTATAGAAAAATCCCCTCACCTCTTCTAAAGTTATCAACCTCCCATTCAAAATTTACGTATAGTTGTGAGCATGTGAAGTTTCCTCTTAGATGAGAAAAATGCATTATGGGTAGTATTGAGGTGTTTTCAGGCCAAAATGACTAGTTGTGCATCTCCTTTACAAGTCAAAGTTCTATCACACATTTAAAACAACATGATGATAATATTCATGAGGGTTTATGGTTTCCTTTGGTCTTCTTTTTGTCCTCTACTATGGCCTCTGAGTGGCATTGTCCCAATAAAGGTTCTTGATTAACATGTCTAACTATATGGTTTCTAAGTTTTGTTCTTAACCTAGAGATGTAAGGCATCTATCCACTACCATTAATGTGAAGATAACCCTTAAGGTCCCTTAGAGTGTTTGTGTTGGCATCATCAAGCCATTTACCTTCTATTATATGTAATATAATCTCTCAGTTAGAAACTTAAATCTATTTTCAAGGGTAACCAGTTATAAAAAAAACCTTTTAGATGATTAATATGATTTTATTTGGGAACCTTGCGACCCCTTCTCTCCTCATAAACTCATGGTTCATGAAAATCCTTCCAATTTATTGCTTATAGACATAAACTAGCTTTCCTAGGTACGATACATATAATATAACCCCTACACATGCCAATAAATTGTCATTTGATTTCTTATAATACTTGAGGAGACCTTTAGGGTGATTTTATATCTAAAATACTTCATCTAAATGCATTTGGAGGCATAATTATATCATCGGGTACCATCCAGGGTTTAAGAAGGGTTTTGAAGGTCCACCATATTAATGATGGTTTATATAATATGGACCTCTAAACCAAAACTTACTATCATGAACATTTATTATATTTACCCCTTAATCTTTCCTAAATAACTTAGGATCCCATGCAGGGTGTGTGTGGAGCTAGGAGTGCTATAAGGTTTGCCTTGACCTTCCTGCTAAGCAATTCGAGCAGGTTAAATTCTTAGTGTTCATTCATAAAACTAAGACCCTAAACCCCTTTCATTATTTTATGGATTTTGATTCCAAAGGGGTACTTAATTTTACTAAAGATCCCTAGGCTTGGGACTTTGTTTGGTGAAAGTTATGAGTGCTTGAAGATGCAGATCAACATCATTATTTAGGAAAATAAAGCTTAGGGATGAGATAAAACCATTATGAGCTAATTAATTTCACTCCCTTGCATCAAATGTGTTCTAAAATGTTTGAAAAATCCTCCCAAACATATCAAATTTCATTGAAATTTCTTGGATATTTGAATTTGCTATTGAGGTGGAGGTAGGATACTAGACCTGAGAGAAGGGATTAGGCCTCATATACTTAGTCTAGTGTTTATGATATTCACTCATATGTGGCTAAATATATGGTTCCCATAATTTTATAACACCCTCCTCAATGTATTTTCCATATTATACACATGTTCCCATCTATCTTCTCAAACCACTTATCATCCCATACTCTCTTTTGTGGCCTACCTGAAGCATCACTCCTTAGTACATAGGCCTAAAACAATATCATGAAAATCTGAGTAATAATTTTAGATACTTATAGGAGTGTGATTAGGGTTCATTAATAATGTTTCAAATCATGATCATAACCTTTATATTCATCTCTCTTAACCCTACCAACATATTTCACTTACACAGTCACACATAAGGTCTTTGTTATATTGAGTATGCAATTCAAATTAGGTGGTCACCCTTAGATTGACATCACCATCATGTGCTTCCTTAGGGTTTGTTGTGATTTATTCTCTATGATACTCCACCTTTGTATGTTTTAAGGCCAAAATGACTAGTTGTGTATCTCCCCTACAAGTCAAATTTATATCACACATTTAGAACAACATGATGATCATATTCATGAGGGTTTATGGTGTCTTTTGGTCTTCTTTTTGTCCTCTACTATGGCCTCTAAGTGGCATTTTCCAAATATAGGTGCTTGATCAACATGTATAACTATAGGGTTTCTAAGTTTTATTCTTAACCTAGAGATGTAATGCATCTATCCACTACCATTAACATGAAGATAACCCTTGCGGTCCCTTAGAGTATTTGTGTTGGCATCATCAAACCATTTCCCTTCTTTTATATGTAATATAATCTCTCAATTATAAACATGGGTCTATTTTCAAGGGTAACCAGTTACAAAAACCCTTTTATGTGATTAATATGATGTTATTTTGGAACCTTTGGACTCCTCCTCTCCTCATAAACTCATGGTTCATGCAAATCCTTCTCAATTTCTTGCTTATAGACCTAAACTAGATTTCCCATGTATGATACATATAATATAACCAATACACAGTGATTTGATTGCTTAGAATACTTTAGGATACCTTTAAGGTTATTTTATATATATAATACTCCATATAAATGCATTTGGAGGCATATTTATATCATCGGGTACCATCCAGGGTTTAAGAAGGGTTTTGGAGGTCAAACATCTTAATGATGGTTCATATAATATTGACCTCCAAACCAAAACTTACTATCATTAAAATTTATTCCATTGACCCCTTCATCTTTCCTAAACAACTTAGAATCCCATGTAAGGTGTGTGTGGAGATAGGAGTGTTGTAAGGTTTGCCTCGAGCTTCCTGCTAAGCAATTTGAGTAGGTTAACTTCTTAGTGTTCATTCATAAAATTGAGACCCTAAACCCCTATCATTATTATATGTATTTTTATTCCAAATGGGTACTTAATTTTCCTAAATATCCCTAGTCTTGGGCCTCTCTTTGGTGAAAGGTATGAGTGCTTGAAGGTGTAGATCAACATTGCTATTTAGGAAAATAGAGCTCAGGGATGAGATAATTAATTGCACTCCCTTGCATAAAATTTGTTCTAAATTTTTTTCAAAATCCTCCCACACATATCAAATTTCATTTAAATTTCTTGGATATTTTAATTTGATATTGAGGTGGAGGTAGGATCCTAGACCTAAGAGAAGGGATTAATCCTCATATACCCAAATTGGTGTTTATGGTATTCACTCATATGTGGCTGAATATATGGCTCCCATAATTTCATGACACCCTAATCAGCATATTTTACACATTATACACATGTTCCCATCTATCTACTCAAACCACTTACCATCCCATACTCTCTTTTGTGGTCTATCTAAAGCATCACTACTTAGTGCATAGGCCTAAAACAATTGTCATGACAATTTGAGTAAAAATTTTAGATACTCATATGAGTATGTTTAGGGCTCATTAATATTGTTTAAAATATTTATCATAACCTTGATAATCATCTCTCTTAACCATACCAACATATTTCACTTACACAATCACACATAAGGTCTGTGTTAGACTGAGTATGAAATTCAAACTAGGTGGCCACCCTTAGACTGGCATCCCCATCATGTGATTCCTTAGGGTTTATTGTGATTTATTATCTATGATACTCCATATTTTTATGTTTTTTAATTATCACTCTCTTTACCTTGACACCTTCTCATTTTTGACAACCTTGACTAGCTGTATATGCTCAACTCAGTCTAAAATGCACTCTTACAAGTTTCTCTATCTTTGATATGATGACACCATATTTAAAATATTTCCCTTATTTTTAATCCTTTTCGATATAGGTGTATATATTTTATCATACTTATGATGACTATATAAACCATTAACATTACTATGAGTACTCAGTCATGCATACTTGACTAGTAAGGGGCTTGTAAAACAAGTTTCTATTTGAGGAGAGAGATCCCAATAACATACTTAAGGTCCCAATGAATTTATTATGTTCTAACCAATATACATAAGATAATAATTTTTCTATCCATATCCTTTTCTTATGCTCAGGGTACATCTACATATGGTGACCTTGAAGGACTTTTGAATAGTGGGTTTAGGTGATTCCCTGTAGGTAACTATTACTCTCTCAATAGGGTATATATCTATGTGGCTCATTCTCCATGACCTGATGGTTATTGAAAAACCTAAGGAATATTTATTCCTTGATCTCATGACTTAGACTTAGGTAGGGATGGATTTCATATGGGTTATGATAGTGAGGTTGTATGGAGCTTGAAACTTAGAGACATGGCTTAAAATGAAGTAAAATGATAATGCAAAGGTGGTCAAAAGGTATAAGCTCTTTGAGGGCTTGTCATGAAATGTGGAATCACCCCCAATGTGAAATACAATGAACCTATACACATTTATTCATATAAATAACATAATATAACACTTTGGAGGCCATTAATAAGGTATACATAGTGAAAATACAACCTAAGACGTTCCAAAAAACCATAACCTTCACTAAAAAAACCTTAACTTATGCTAAAAGAGACATGAAGGTGTTTGAAGGCAAATTGGTAGTCTTTATGCTGTGGGGGTTATGGTGAATCTTGATAAACTTGTAAAAATTATATATAGGTATGAATTCAACACTCCATTACTATGTTTTCTCAACCTTCAAACCACCATTATATAGTATATTGCCTTCTTATGCAATGGAACTCAGACATGGAGGTAGTCTTCACTCGAAGGCACCATGGGAGAGTTAGAAGTATATATGAATACCCAAATACTATAAAAAATAGGCATGAATCACTTCAAAAAACTTTACTAAACCTCTAAGACTATTCATTTTTAGGTGTGTACAATGGATACTACTTCTCACCATTACAACATTGTATATAGACTATAGATATTTGTAGTTTGGATTATTATAACCACTATATGCCTACACATGTGATAAAAAAGATAATAAGTCCATTAAAATTCTATAAAAAACTTGAGTAAATAGTAATAATAATCATTCTAATCAAATAAACCATAAATTCAAAGAAACCATCATCCTTCTTTTGCCCTGTGTAGATGAGGGTGGTAACTAGATTACTTAACTTCTTAATGAATGTTCATAGATATAAATGGAGTAAACCTAAAAATAATTTCCATTATTTAAAGGTGAATAATTTAGTTTTATCTATCCAAGATCTTTGATCCTTTCTCTCTCTCTTCTATATGGATTGAGCACAAACCTAAATTGCTCTCCTGTCTGGCAATGAGCTTGATGGGGGAGATGAATCAGTTTTGGGCTCTTCAAGAAATAAAATACTATGATTTATTACACACATGATAGTAGTGAACTTCCACTATATACCCCTAACTCCACCTGGGCTAGTCTATAATGTATAGATATATACCACTTCAACAACTCTTGAAACCTATAGATTCCTTGTGTTTTCTCAGTTTCAGACCATCAGCCATTATTAGAGGGTAGGAAGAGGGAAAATATTGGTCAATTTATGTATTAAAATTTTTATGATATGAAATAATAGAGTTCATGAAGGCTCTTGAAGGCATGGATGATGGCTCAATGGCCTTTCAAGGTCAAGTGGTACATATTTAAAGTCAAATATTTTCCTTTTAAACCATATACTTGACTTCAAGAGGGTATTTCAAGTGAATATAATTTGAATACACATGAAAGACCTTATTAACTAATAATGACTTTAATTATGCCCTCATAAACCTTCATAACATTCTTAAAATCTTGGAATTAAACCCTACCTTACATATCTTGCATATACAAGTAGAGTTCATGACGACTCATCAACTACATCATTCAATCATATCTAGCATGACACTTTTAGATTGTTGAGACAACTTTAAAACATATTATGGGCCTTCATACATTCTCAAACACTATGATGAAACTTGACACAAATTTGAAACATGAGGTAAGAGTAACCATTATCTTTGATAACATGAACAGATAGTGGACCTATTCCATTTGAAGTGACAATCAGTGACCTTATTTTGGACTATTCTAATTCACCAAGAGATGTGACAAATAAGAGGTACTATGGTGGACTAGGTTTATTATGGATTATGTTCACCCATTTCTATGCCTAAGGGTATAAAATGGTCAACATTTATGGTGACTCAATTGGCTTGACCTACCTACCAGTCAAGAGAACTCATAATCTTTACCTATCACCCATGATTAGATGAGGACCCTTGAACACATATAGACTCTACCTAATACCTTGAAAAAATTGAGGACAAAATAAAAATAGCAATACACCAAATAAAATACAATAAAATATAAATACACACAACAAAAAATAAGTAGAACAAACCAACAACTACCAAACATGTGCAACAACACTTAGATGAAAGAAATTAGTTACTATGTTTAAGAGGACTTGGTGTTTCTAATAATACTACTTGAGTAACATACCATTGATATGGCTAGGGAGTTAATCACCACTAAATATGTAAAATTGGAAATAATTTCTCTCTTTAAAACTAGTAATGATGTATGGCCCACTCAAAAGACTATAAAATTTTGAATGTTTACCTGGCTTGTCATGGTCCTCATCCCACTTAAGTACAATGGCACCTTGTTGAAAGGTCTTGAATGAGGATCTATTTTAAAATGATATTTTAAATTTGTCTTGGTTTGACCATATTAATTTCATTGCAATATCTCTTGTCTCTTCCAACTCCCTAAACTCATTCATCCTCACCTACATTGTATCACTCTCCATGAGCTCAAATTGGTGTACAAGCTCCAAGGCTAGCAGCTCAAGTGAGATGGGTAGTTTTGATTATCTATAATAAATAATGATATAATGAGAGTGACTAGTATACTTATTAGGAGTAATTATATCTACTCACAAGGAAATATTTAACTTGGTGTGCCACTCTCTTTGACTGTCTTCCATTATCCTTTTTATGATCCTAATCAAGTTCCTATTGGTGGAATCTACAAGTCCATTACCCTATGGATAGTAGTTAGATGAATAATTGAGGTATATTAAATGATTAATGTCTCAATAACATAACTTTTCACTATTTAATTCTAATTAAATATCTGATATAATGGTTGAGGGAACCCCAAACCTAGTCACAAGGCTGTCATAGAACTCCAAAACTGAGTTTTCATTTGCCTCTTTGAGTGTAAATTCCTCTACCCACCTGGTAAAGTAGTTAGTAGCCATTAAAAAACACTTATTACCATCAATATATGAGGGGTTAATCATACCTATGATGTCTAATCCATATTTCATGAAGGTCTACTCAACTTGAATGGGTTTTAGAGGCAAGGCAACTAGTATTTTCTTGTTGGTAAACATGTCACATTTGGGACACATTTTGACCCAATCATGTGAGTACCTAAATAAATTGGTAAAAAAAATAGCCTAATATTATTACCTTGGATTCTATGGTATTGGATAAAAATTTCCCACTTGCAAGCCATCATGAAACTGTTTTAAAAGTTTATCTACTTGACTAGTCTCCACACATCTTAGAAGCATGCCACCAATGTCCTTCTTGAAGAGTAATCCATCCACAAAAATTTAAGGGATGGATTGAATTTTTAAGTACCTCCTAATTTTAATCTCTAAGACCATAATAAATTATCCCATTTTGAGGAAATTTATTATGTCTTGGGTCCATTTGGAAGGAGTCATTATTGTATTTGCTTATTGACTGTCTTGGACTACCAAGACCATCTATTTCTCTTCCTTAGCATCTGATGCAAGATGTTAACAAACTAATTTATCTATAATAGGATTATTAAAATTCACCTATATTCATAATCCATTAATTTAGTCACCCAACCATCCATCTTATCACTCAATTCTGTATTGACTATGAAATCCTTTATATTAGGGTGAACTACGATCACAAAAATCTTATTATTAGACAACATGTGTCTAAAAGTTTTTAGGCCTCTAATTATAGAAATGAAATGTTTTAAATTTTTTTTATAGCTCTCCTTATACCATTATAATTCTTTAATAAATAAATAAATGGGCTAGTCTAGTCCTTCACTATTTTGTTGCATGAGCATACCATAAATAGTATCACTTGTGGAGAAGGCATACATGAAGAAAAATTTGTTGAGCATTGTTCCTATTGTTGAAGTTTGGGATTGATGTTTTAATTTATGTCAAAGGTTATCAATAAATATTTTCATGATTTTATTGAATAATTTTCTTATTTGATATCACCATTAACGTAAGCATGCTTGAGTATTAGTCCTTGAGTATAAGGTGTCTTTAGAAGTCTAGTCATAACAAGCATAGTCATATCATGAGAATGTCAATGATGAGAATGAAGAGGTATTTGAAGAGTTATGAAAGTTTTTAAGGATAATTTAATACATATAATCAAGGTGTATAATAAACAAGGAGTGTTTCAAGGTCAGTTGTTAGGTTTCAAGTGCTTGAGAAGCTTAGTCATGGTACTAGTCATGGCAAGTAAAGTCCTAGTGAGAAGGTTTGAGCATGGTGGCTTAGTGAGATAATTTTAAACAAGAAATATCAGTTTTATAAAGTTGATTTATAATGTATATGAGGTATTAGATAACTCATGTGAGTCTCAGGGTGAGTCTATAGGGGTATGACCTACAAACCTAGTGTGTAACTAGATCAATTTTAGACCATGCTTGGCCTAATGAGGCATCATGATATATTCTCAAGGTGTATGAATTATTTTTGAAATTATTTGAGAAATTTATATGTTTTATGATCATGTAATCGAGGTGGAGTGCACATAAAAAGAGCCATAAAGGTTAGTTTCAAGGTCTAATGTGATTTACAGGTCAAGGTCTAGAGAGCAAAGAGAGAGAGGCCTAATGAGAGGTAATTATCATATTTCAATATGTTTGAGATCATATGATCATGGATAGAGGTATGATATGTTGTTTCAAGCATGTTCACAAGGTTTGAGATCATGGTTTTCAAGATAAGGCATGAAAAGTGGTTTTGAGGTCTCTCATGTGTACAAAATGAAGGGTTCTCAACCCGATAAAGACTTTTAGGTGTTCATTGGCATGCATAACATTTTAATGGGAACCTAAGATATTCATGGTAGATGGGGAAGGTTCATAAATCAAAGTTTAAAATGGAAGATGGATTAAACCCTCAAAGAACCCAAATAGTGAACTAATATGAAAGAAGAGTTTATAAAGTGCTCATAATGGATTTGTATGGATAGTTAACTGATTGGAGGTTATTTTAAACTCTCCCAGGCACCTCCAAGTGTGATAGGTTTATCAGGTGTATGAGTATACCTTATAGGAAAGCATGAGTTTCTCAAATATTTGTTATAATAGTTAGAGTAAACCAAGTCAAACTATGAAAATAATTATATGGATACGATTGAATCTTTTATTTGATGTCCATGGTGGTTTTTGGGTAGGTTTTAGCCCTCAGGTATGCTAAACTAGTCATCTAAGACAACTTGTCACTAACAAGCCTAATGGTGCAAATAGTGGGGTATAAGTGAGAATATGATTAGGGATGTGTTATCATGGAATTGGGATGAATAAAAGTTAATTAAGAATTTTTTCAAGAATTTAAAGACATGTTAACGTTGGATATAAGATTTGGAGATCATTGTATACAGCAAAAATTTACTCACAAGTTGACTTGTCTAGCTCAGTGAGGTTTGTGTACAGTAAGGTCATTAGATTGGTCTACAAGACCAACATAGCCTTTTTAAAATATTATATTAATAATTAATAATGGTATAATGATAACATAGGATAATCCAAATTTATCATGAGTCTTTGAAAGTGGTCATATTTGTGTTAAAGGTCGAAATCATCATGACTAGTCTTTAAGGAAAATTGGTAGTTCTGAGTGAACAAGTTGCAGGAGTGTTGTTGAGTTATTTTCCTTGTGTAATGAAGTATAATACACTTAGTGAATTTTTTTATGTCTTGAAGGTTTTTTTTATATTTTTCATTTCCATGGTTATTTATATAATTGGTTTTTTTTCTTAAGTAGTTCAAGATAGACTTTTTGGGTATGTACAAGCCTATTTGTGAACAATACTAATGGTCTGCTTCAAGTGGTGGTTGGAGATAAGAGGTGTTATGGACCTAATATGATATTATTATGGGTATATTTGAGTCAAATATTTATTCTTCATACCATATATGAATTTTGAAATTTCTCTAATAAGATCAAAGGGTAACATGTGCTAATGAAGGCCTAATTGAATTAGGTCTCCTTAAGGCCTAAAAGAGGTTTTGGTCCTATATGCTATGAACAACCTATTTTAGTGTTTGATTAATGTTTTTTAAATTAATAAGAACTATTATATTTAAAAACTAAGTGGTAAAGTTTGCATGATCAACCAAGAGATTTATGAGCAAGAGACTAGTATAAGAACAAGGCCTAGTAGGCCTAATTGACTAGTTATAGAATGAGTGAGTTGAAGCAAAGGATATAAAAATTTTAAGGGATAAAGGAGGTATTATATACCATAATAAGGGTTCATATAAAATATCATGAATATATAAGAAGGTATTGTAGATGAATATCAAGGTAAAATGACCTAATCCATCTATTAACCAAATTTCACCCTATAGGTCAAATTGGACCCCCTATATAGGTTAAAACTTGATATTTGGTTTTTTTTAGGGGCCTATTGTAATGTAATGAAGTAAATCATAGTTAATTTTATGTGATTTTATGTGTATCTAGCTTTGTTCATATCTTTTTAGTCCTATGAGTCATTTTGGGGTTTAATATAGAGCATTAAATGAGTTGTACAACATCTTTAGGAAATGTGAAAGTTTAAAAAGGTGATGTCACACACCATGTGTCTTAATAAGTCTTAAATAACCATTTATAACTGAAAATTGGTAGGTTTTTCACAAGAAAGGGCAATTTTCTTGGAAAAAAGAGGAGTTTGGCACTTGTACAATCCATAAGGGAATGTGACACATGGGAGAGGGTTATGAGATGACTATTTATCTTCCTTAGACATATTTACACACTTAAATTACTCTGAAAGTGTCAAATTTTATCTAAAACCATTCTAATCCTTTTTCACCCTTCCATACACACAGAACTAGTCACCAGGTTTGTACTTGGTATGATAAGTAGGGGAATTTTCAATGAAATTTTTATTTAGGGTGTCTTATACACTAAGTCAGATTCCATTTTATGTTTGGTTATATAGTAATGGTGGCTTGTTCTTTATACACCATTCCTAATAAATTGGCATATCTAATTTTCTTACCAATCTATGCACCCTATAGGTTTTGCTTTGGTTTGGATAAGTCCATACAGTCTAACTATTGGGATTTATTCAAGATTAATTTGAATATCTCCCCTTATGTTACCCATGATTGGTTTATCATTTTAAAATGTTTTAATAGGCCAAGTATATTAGGTTTCAAGAAAAGACACTCTTCTATGTTGTAGACATATTTCCACCATTTCTAATGTCTTCATGTCTTGGTAATTGTGTCATAGGATGGTGATAGGTTTATCTTCATTCTCATCATCTCATCATAATCCCTTATCCATTAAAATTCATCCTTAAAATAACAACCATAGAGTGCCAACTAAAACATATATCATACAATCAATTGCTCCATAACTATCACATATAGTCATTTGAGTGAGATTAATTAAGGATTTTAACATGTACATGGGGTCATGACTATGGTATTGAAATGTTTAATACATACACATAGTTTGAATAACCAAGTAAATATTTTCACTTGCTATGAGAGGGAATATGATAGTCAACATAGTCATTCACAATCTCCTGCCATTATACTAACCTACAGGTACCTCATGAGGACCAATCAAGCTAGAAAAGAGTGTCTGAGATAGATAAAGTTATTGATAGCGTGAAGAGTGAATTTGGAGATATTTAATAGGATTATAACTCATGATAAGTAATAAAATAATGAAATTTTCCATACTTACATACACTTCCTGTACAATGGAATGTCTACCTACAGGTGGTCTTAGTAGAGGGCTGAGGTGCCATATGGAGAGTTGAAGCACGTGGAAGAAATCATTCATGAAGTCGTAATGTGTTTTATAGTTCATGATAGACGTATTTGAAAGGGTTTATTGAAAAATGTAAGCAGGAAACCATGTTCAAAGACTCAAAACAATTTTCATGGATCAAATTTTGAAAAGGTGAAAACAAAGCACCTGAGCCTTTTTGCCAAGGTCATATAACAAGGTTGTCAGTACTCTTGGTACATCTAAGGATTATTTTATTATATTATCCATATATTATTAAATACTTAAAAATTAAGGAGGTGATTTTTTCATCTGGTTTTCATGCTAGAGGATACCAAAGATGCACTTTTATGCACTAATGTTAGGTAGTGACATCTATAGTTTTGATCCCTAAAGAGACTTTCCACCTCAAGATTGTAATACAAACCATGTTTCCATGATTGAATAGTTTTATATGGTTTAAAATATCATTTATAACTTTAATGTCATTCAAATAAGATGATGTATTGTGTTTTGATATCTATACACACCTACAGGTGTCTTTTACCTATGAGGTTGACCTATAGCCAACCTAAGGTAAAAGTTTGAAAATGTTTTTATTTATTGATGTTATAGAGCATGATTTAGAACTTGTTGGGCATAAATAAAATTATGAGAAGTTTTTATATTCATTTTTATCATATAAACACCTATAGGTGTGCCTAACTCCAAGGCCATTCACATATAGCCTACATATAGATGCTCTTACAACTCTCAAAATGAACTTTAAGAATAAGAGGCCTATAAACATTATAATATTACTATAAAAGGTTTATTGAATTATTAAAAAGTATTTCCAAGGATATAATAGAATATCTAAGGGAAACCAACACCCATGGGACTCCAGGTTGCCATTACATAGTCAACTATAGTTGACTGTGACACAACAAGGAATTAGGAAGATACATTTTCAAGGTTGACATATTGAAACATGGTGTGTATGATAAAAAATGACCATAAGGTACTATACATATGTTTTATAAATTATAATAAAGATAAATTATGCAATAATCATGTACAGGTATAAGTGCCTTGAAGCCAACACAATTAGGAATATGTACTCAGTCTTGACTAAGCAAGGGATATGAAGATTATGAGGAGTATATAGAAGGATGAATTGATGAGTGAAGATGATAAAAAATCCATAATGATCAGATTATTATAATGGAACTCTCATGATTGACATATAATAAATAGAGGACCCTAGGGATGCATCACATAGTCCACATCTTGAAACCCTACACATAGTCTTTTTTCTAAGAGTCTATCTGAGAATTTAAAGGAGTTAAGGAGTCAAATGACCTAATAAAGGGATCAAATTTGGTGCATAGGGTCTCCATAATTTTTATAATCCTATCAAACATTTAAATTATCTATTTAAATAGGGTAAGTACCATCTATTTTGTCTCAGATAAAGCATACTTCCCTAGGAGCACAAACCCTATATTTCTAATAAAGGGTGATAAATGATGAACTAGGAGCTAAATTAACCTTTATAATAGATGTGATAAGTTGAAAGACACCTATAAAAACATGATAAAACATTAATAAATACTTGAATATACACAATTTGTCCAAATCTACAAGAGTTTTAGTCATGCCTATTAGGTAGGGTTTAGGCCTAGAAGCCAAATAGAGAGTCACTTCCAATTATAACATAAGATGAGAATTACAATGGAATAAGACATGTTTATGAGATCATGATAGATGTGATAAAGATTGTGGAATATAGATAAGATCAAAGAAGTCTATTTTTGACTCAAGGATAACATTAGGCCTGTGTAAATGGAGAAAAGACATTGATAGGGCAACTTTGAGTGATCACATCTTCTCTGAAGCTTCACATGGAGATATAAGAAGTTTGGAGGTGTTAACATGGGTTTTTAACATCACATTTGTGTAATTTTTTTTAGTCCAATGTCCCATTTTTATTAATGAACCTTAAGAGTAGAATTGGTCTAAAATCCTCACAAACCTTGGTTAAAGATCCAATTGGGAAAATAAGGAAGGAAATGTATCTCAATGGACCAAAATGGCTTGGGAAATGTTTTGAGTGAATATAGGACTCTCTATAGACTATTTCCATCCACTTGAGTTGAACCTTATCTATATGAATATAGTATATAAATTATCTATTTGACTATTTTTTGTATTGTGTAGATTCTAGAAGGTTTCAAGAGATGAAATCAACCTTGAGAGGAATATAGAGAATTATCCTAACTCACTATGGTCATTTCATGCTTCATCAAAACTCTTAAGTGTTCCTACAAGTAGCTCCACCCTAGCTAGTTATAACTAGCATAGTGAACATGATAGTGAGAAGCATGAAAACTTAAAGTGGGAGTTTTTTTAAGGTGTTGTTTATGGCTCTAAGGCCATAGATGGTCTTGACACATGTAATTCACTACCTTGTATATATTTTCATTATAAACTAAATCCATTTTAGAAGCCAAGTGTACAAAGTGTGTGAAAGAGGAGTTTTATTTGATTTTAGGTAGTGATGGCTCATTTTTAGAGGAATCTAAGTGATTAGGACTACAAAAAATGCATGGTGAAGAATTATACAACCATTAACCATTAATACAATCATTGGACTTATCCCTATTTAGTAATGGGGTATCTAAGAAGCCAAAAAATGAAGGTAGTTTTATGAGAAAAAAGGAATTCCATGCCACATTTCAAGAGTTTCATGCCTTGGATTAGCACTTGTGATTTCTAACTTTGCATGATCGATTTCACATTCTCTTATAATGCACATTTAACTCATTTTATTAGCTTGAAACTTGTCCTTATGACCTTTGGACTTCTTTCTTCTCTTATCTCTCTTAGGTTCTATAACAACTAGCCATTTTGTCCTTTGTAAATATGATCCACCTGAGTATGGTGAAGCCCTACTCATTTTCATACCATGGACCAATAAGGAATACCATGAATGATTAATCTTGCTTAATGATGATTATTGTTTCCTTAGATTTATTGTCTCATTCTGTCACCTATTTGCATCTTAAAATATTCTTCTTATATGTAATGTGAAGTGTTTTATATGATGTTAAGGTTAAGTGAGTTAGTCTATTCAATAGTGCCATTCTAGGCCTTTTGTCTAGTCCTCCTAGTCTAAACATTCATCACAACCTCATAATAAAATATTGATGTGAGAATATTTAGATTAGAGAAGTGTATGCATAGTTGGTCTCTTGGTCTCATGTGTGACATGTAGATGGTTGGTAGTTATCAACTAATTAGGTGTACCACCACCTTTAAGATGGATTACTTTCAATTTTCTCTCCTTTTTCCTTACAATCATAGGTGTAGTAGTGATCTAAAAGTGGTATATCAAGGGAACTAGCCCTATCTAGAGATTAACCTCATTCTTAGGATACCCACAACTTAGAGGTGTTTTAATTGTGCCACTTCGATGAGGAGAGCTGAGACATATCATCAAAGGGTGTAAGTATAAGTGATAATAGTTTTTTTCATGCTCAATGGGATAACTATTCCAATAAGTTGAAAGATTTTTTGTGTTGTCTTTCAACACATCAGCCTTTGGAGGCATTTATCTAAACATCAATGGAGACTCTAAGATTACATTATCTAGTCAAGCAACCTAGGTATTATTTTTTAATATTTTTGATAATCATTCCTTGTGTTCTTGCTTCCTAATGAAGTCCCATGGATGGTTTTGGTATTGATTATTATTTTACACAAGTTGATGAGGTATCTCTACCCTATGGCATTCCGTATTAGCTTTGTTATTATCCTTATCAACTCTAACATGATCCTTATCAACCTTGTTATAAGTTGTATTATCCCTAAAATTAGCCTCAATATCTTGCTTCTCCTAATCAACCTAGCCACTTCTCAACTTAGTCCATTTCAGGTTTCAAGCAAAATATCTTTGGCTATGATAGATACATAATGGATCTTGACACATAAAGGGGACATAGCCAAGATCTTCCTAGTCATATTATTCATAATGTGAAAAATGCATTGGTGTTGGTTAAGAGACAGTGGGGAACTATTGAGAGAGCAAATTGGCAAAGGCTCACAAGTGAGATGCTACATGTGAGTGGCCTTGTTTCATCCTTTGATTTAGAGGTCATTTTTGGAATGATCTAAAATGGTCCTAAAACCATTGACATGATATAAATATCATTGAGAGCTTTCTGATAGTATGCAAAACTTAAAAAATAGAGCTTGTTTTCTCCTAATGTAGCTGGTTAAAGTTTGGGTCAAAGATAATCAAAATTGTTCAAAATGTTGACGTGGTAGTCTAAGTTGACCAATCCCATTGTGACACATGGTAGTAAGATGGTGAAAAAAATGGGTGGTTTTCATCCTTCATATTTGACAGTGTCTAGAGATAAGTCATCCAACTCACCGAGATGGATTAATCCACTGCCAAGCTCAAGTTGAAGGTTTAAGATTTCTAATTGAATGCCAACCATGCATTATTTCATGGATTTCCAAGTTTGGTTCGAGCTTAGCATGACATAGTGGAATGAGCATGATCATGTTTATCATACCAACATGGAGCCTAAACATAGTATTTTGTTCACCTAACCTGACCCGCATGGAGGATGACATGAAATTATTTGTCAACACGGGGTGGATGCTAAACCAAAACATGTTCAACCAAGTCAATGCCATGGATAACCTACATGGTGGAAGCCATGTGCTAAACTTATCATATGATAACCAATGATTTCCATGACCCACATAAGTGGCTTGAAGACCATGTAGAAGGGGTGGATGAAGTCTTTAAAAAGACTATTTTTCATATCCCATGTAATGTGGGATTAATTAAAAACAAACATGCTAAGTTAAGCCTTGAGATGATAGATTTGACTTAATTGGGTTTCAAACCCCTAAAATCCACTAAAAAATGGTAAGCACTTAGCTATTACACCTAGAGGTTGAATGGATATATAAAGTTATGATATGGTAATTGAATACCAAGCCTTACTAGACTATGTAGTGGCCAAAATATAGACAAATTTACATATATCCTTGATTTTGAGGCATCTAGAGACACTTTTAGACTTCAGAGTAAACTAGAGAGATGTTTTAGACTCTGAGATGATTTTAGTGATATTATTATTTTCTTGATTTGAGTTTGTTTGAGATAATTTTTGAAGACTTGAAGTGAGAGAACTTCAAGAACACAAGATTTCTTTCATGACAAGAAGGTGGAAATTTGGACCATAAGTACCAAAACTTTTCATAGGTATATTGATAAGCTTTAGGTAGTCTTAGAGGATCCATTAGATAATAATAAGATTTTGGACATATAATTGAAATTCATGGAAATGGATTGGTTTGTGTTTTAAGTGAACTTAGAGATGTATCTCGAGCAGTGAGTGAACTCCATTATCATCCTTGTTATCATGAGTTGTTTATTTTGAATTTTTTTCTACATTTGATTTAATAATTAATCATTTTGAATGTAAAGTTAATCATATTGGCATTTAAAAGATATTTAATAAACTTTGGGTTTATAATTGGTTGAATGGGTTATGAATGAAATCACATATTTAATTCATTTTAGTTTTCAAATCCATTTGATCAACCTTGAACACATTTTTAAAGGTCAAACATTGTTGCAATTCCTTTGAGTATTTTGGTAAAATGAGTATTTGATGAAAGTACTCATAGACAAAAAAATTATGCATGGTAATAGTGTAGAGTTTATGGATCAAGTTTGGTATCAGAGTGAGTGAAGATCAAGCCTTTGGGACCAATCTTGTAATGGATATGTATCAATGGATCTAATGGCCCACATGGATATTAATATTAGGCATAGTAATACATATGATGATGTCATGCCAATAGGAGTATGCATAATAGATAGCTGAATTAAGCACAATCATAGTTAATGTCAATGTGTATCAATGTAGATAGGACTAACAAATCATCAAACTCCAGTGGAAAGTAGAGTCTCTTTCTTCTTAGTTAGAAAAAGAGTCAGGATGGAGGAAATGCCATTGAGATGATCCTAGTGCTCCAGTAAGGTTGATTTGTAGTCATTGTTCAAGATGTGGACATGTGGTAGAATATTATTGGTTATGACATCTTGATCATGCACCACAATGGTTCTAATAGAGGAACATGAACAAAGGAAAGGATCTTACTATTCTGAGTACTGATAAGCATTTAGAATCTTTAGTTTGATAGAGGACACCATATGGACCTATGAACATTATCTTTAAATCCACCAAAGCCTCTAGGTAGAGTGTTCTAGTTGTTTTAGAAGGATGTGTTATTAGACTTGTGTTTAATGGGGACATCATAATCGATTATGTGACTATTGATATAGTACATTGATTGGGCTTGCTAATGTTGCCACTACCATATGACAAAATAGTTAGCACATAGAATGGCATTGTCTGAAGTATGGCAACATGTTATTTCACCTTGAAATTTATAGTTTGGAGATAGTTCTTAGACATGGTGACTCTCAATATCATCCCATAAGAGATGAATGAGATTGTTTTAGTAAATTTATATCTCTTTAATTAGAAATAATCTTTCATAAATGATAGCATAGAGATTCACCTGGATCACACTTAGATCATACACTTTGAGATAGGGTAGGTCTGTAGACCCAATCATGATGATTCTAGTGAGACATCAAACTCATATGTACTAAGTGACAATCAAGAACTTGAAGGTGAGCCACATAATGATCCATAGGGAGAATACTAAAGGATCCAAGCCCACACCAAGATTTAATGGCTGGTAAAGAATCTTAGGTGATAATTAAAGGCTTTCAAGCATTTTGGTTTATCCATTTGTATATGATCATAGAACCAATAAAAATAATGTGCTAGTTAGGATGTATGATGAAGACCCATATGGGTAATATTGTGACATACACCATGCAAAATTTAAAAGACACAAGAGGAACTATTTGTAATCTGTATATACATGCATTGTAAAAAAAATTACAATTTATATTTTTGTGGAGTCACTTGTATAGAAGAATTGAGTGATAGGTTTATCATACTCAAGTTGTCTTCTCACATTTTGGTAGATGTTTTCCATTAAAATGGTATATATGACTAGACAGGGTATGATATATTATTATTTATATTAAGTTTTATTCTATAGATAATAGTTTAGAAGACCTAAGAATCACTAGGTCCACATGTAGTTCTGTGTAGAGGCCCTTGGATGACCATGTAGTAGAGGAGGATGTGGATGTATGTACAAAATATCAGATTTATGTAGAGGCTAATTGAAGCCATGTAGTAGAGGAGATCATTATAATTCTATGTAGAGGTTCATTGAAGTTGTGTAGTAGAGGAGATGAATATACTTTTGTGTAGAGGCTCATTGAGGAAGTCTAGTAGAAAAGATCACTAGGGTTATCTGTGTAGAGGCTCTTATAAAGCCATGTAGTAGAGGAAGTCATCGCAATCCAAACCCTAGTTCTATGTGGAGGATATTGATGGTTATGAAGTAGTAGAGGAATTGTGGAAGGTGTGATTAGCTAGTTTTTCCAAGCATTGTAGTCATAGTTACATAACTTGAGTGGACTAATAATACCCATCAGAGTATTTTTAGAATTGACTATAATTTTAGAGGATTAAATCAAGTACTAAATTTTGGTGGGCCAAGAACCTTATTTATGGGGAGGTGTGATCTAGAGGTCATTTTTGGAATTATCTCAAATGGTCCTAAAACCACTGGGATAGTTTAGATCTCATTTAGATATTTTTGATGGTATGTGAAACTCAAAAAATAGAGCTCATTTGCTCCTGGTGCAACTGGTCAAAGTTTGGGTTAAAACTAGTCAAAGTTAGTTAGAATATTGATGTAGTAGTCTAAGTTGACCAATCTCATTTTGAAATGTGGTATTTGGACAGGGAAAAAAATTAGGGGGTTTTCATCCTTCATCTTTGACAATTTATGGAGTTAAGTTAGCTAAACTCACCAAGATGGATTAATCTATTGCTGAGCTTGGGTTGAAGGTTTGAGATTTCTAACTAAATGCCAATTATGCATTGCTCCATAGATTTCCAAGTTTGGTTCAAGATTAGCATTCAATGGTGGAGTGAGAATGGTCATGTTTTGTATCCCAACATGGATCTTGAACATAATATGCCATTAACCTAACCTGACCAACATAGAGGATGCCATAAAATCATTTGTCAAACATGGTAGATGCCGAACCAAAGCATGCTAAACCAAGTCAATGCCATAGATAACCTACATAGTAGAAGACATGTTATAAAATTATAATATTCCAACCAATGCTTTCTAAAACCCACACAATAAACCTAAATACCATGTAGAAGTGGAGGATGAAGTCTTTAAAAAGACTATGTTTTTCATATCCCAAGTAATGTGGGATTAAATAAAAACAAACATACTAAGTTAAACCTTAAGGCCATAGATTTTATTCAATTGGGTTTCAAACCCCTAACCTCTACTCAAGAAGGATAAGTTCCCATCCATTGTGACTAAATTTTGAATGACTATATAAATATGTGAGATGGTATTTGAATACCAAACCTTAGCAGACTATGTAGTGGCCAAAATATAGACTAATTTACATATATCCTCCATTTTGAGGCATCTAGAGACACTTTTAGACTTAAACTAAACTAGAGAATTGTTCTAAACTCTAAGATTATTATATCTATATTATTATTTTCTTGATTTGAGTTCATTTGTTCCAATTTTTAAATCCTCTAAGAGTGACTTTCGGTAGAGAACTTCAGGAATGCAAGATTCCTTTCATGACAAGAAGGTGAAAAGTTTGACAGTGAGTACCAATAATTTTTGAAGGTTTGTTGTTTAGTTTTATGTAGTCTTAGAGGATCCATTAGACAATTATAATATTTTATCCATGTACTTAAAATTCATGAAAATGGATCCATTCATGTTTTAAACAAACCTAGAGACATAGCCTGAGCAGTGGGTGAACTGTATTATCATCCTTGTTGTCATGAGTTGTTTATTTTGCATTATTTTTTTTCATTTGATTTAATAAATAATATTTTTAAATTCAAATTTAATCATAACAAAAATTAATAGATATTTAATAAACTTTAGGTTTAGAATTGGTTGAATGGGTTATGAATGAACTCACATCTTTAATTCATCTAGTTTTCAAATCCATTTGATCAACATTGAACACATTTTTAAAGGTAAAAAATTATTGCAATTCCTTTGAATATTTTGAGAAAATGAGAGTTTGATAAAATTATCCATAGACAAACTTTTTGTGCATGCTAACAATGTAGAGTTTACAAATCATCCTTAGAGGATAAGCTAAGAATTCATGAAAAGTAGCCTCACCAAATCTATCAGCCCCCATATCCACTTCCCCAAAATTTCTACCAGTCCTACATGATTCCTACTCATGAACCCAATAAAGATTATCAAAGTCATATTTTTCCTAGTCAGATGGAAGAGAGAGTTGGAAAGATAAACCTTATTTTTGAAGCAAACCTTGAGAGGTATATTGAGTTATCCAATAAGTATATGAATTGGTCCATCTTATTAGTAAGGGATGTGGAATCTAGGCCCTCATTTCCCTCTCCCATGATCACTTACTCTCAAGAAGGAACTCTCAAATTTCAAATTCCAAGTTAGAAATAAGGTGGAGAATCCAAGCATAAAGATATCCCAAGTTTCTTGAGTAATTAATCCACTCCTCAAATTGCATCACCATCTCAAGAAGAGAATCCCAATCCTAACACCCTAAGTTGGAATAAGATAATGGAATCATGGGAAAATAAAGGGGATAAAAGCCTAGATAAAGAGTATGAAGTTGAGAAATATCTTGATCTTATGCAAGCCCCTCCCACCCTTCCTCAAGATACCTAATATTTTTTATATCATCCCTCTTATACTCCTTATCCTCATGAATATTCCTATCAACTTTAAGAGATACTTTTCCAAGAGAACCTAACCAAGAAAATTGAGGAGTTAGAGTTGAGAATTAAATTATTGAGTCAAGATGTGATGGAAGGTTTAGATCCAAAAGAAGATCATATGCTTAAACACACCCTATCTAACCCTCCTCAAAAGATTCCTCAAGATAAATTAGATTTCAATGAAAATATTTTCAAATGGAAGGAAGAAAACCAAGCTATTTTATCCCAAGGTCTACCTCCCCTTCCTCGAAAACTCCCAAAAACATCCCCTATAATTCATTCTCAATCTAATATTGAGTTATATGTGCCACCTCCACCAACTAATTCATCTTGTCCTTAACCCATCACCATTTTCCTTGATGGACCTATGGTATGGGAACCTAAAGAGGAGTATTTGTTTTAGAAGAATTTATAACTTTTTCTTGATGAAAATATAGCTCTTTAGCAGCCTCATTGGGCTAAGTCACCTGATAGTAAGATTCCTAGTCTTGGCATCACCAAGAAGGAGAAGTAAATTGAGGATATTGCAGCCCTTGAGAACCAAAATTATATTATAATAATTTATATATAACCTGAGAGTCCTCAATAATTTCAAAATTCTAAAGAAGAAATGAGTCCTTGCATTGAGTCCTCTTATTATGTTGATAATGAATAATACCTTCCTTGTGTCAAAGAAGAAATCTTGGATGAAGTCAATTTGGATTATAAAGAAGAGGATGAAAGAGCTTCTCTTGTTTTTCCCCTTACTGATGCTAATCAAATAGAAGATAAGGACTTTTGGAAGCAATTTTTAATCATTTTCAATGAGTTTGAGTCTCTCAATGGGTCTACAACTTCCTTAGAGCTAATTGAAAGTCATGGTAAGAAAGATGACATTTTTAAAAATGTCATATTCAAGCTAAAACAAAGTTCACATCAGCCTTTGAAGTTAAAAACAAGCTTGTATTTTCCTCAATCTTCCAAAGAATAAGAAACTACTCCTCTTGAAATCATGCCTATAATGAAGATGCAAGTTGATCATGAGATGAAGAGTGGGCAATAGTATGAGGTATGTGTACAAGTCCAAGAGGAATACATTTAAATTGGAGACCTATTTGAAGATGGTCTAGTTGAAAAATTAGAAAATGAAGTTCTAAGAAATAGGTATGATATATCAAGTATCCAATCCAAAGATTAACATGTTTGGCATTATTATTCATCTCATGAATAAGGAGATTCAAGAAACTTTCCTTATGATCTAGAAAGGGAGGTATGCTTAATTATTAGTTATACATAGTTGTTTGTTTTTCATTTTTCCTAAGTGCTTTGAGCACATGTGTGTGCATTTTTATTGTGTTTTATTTTATTTGTGTGTGTCCTTTGTTTTTTTGGTTGAGTTAATTAGTCATATTGTCTTGGTTAAAACCTAGTTCTTAAGTGTTAGGTCTTCTTGCTTTGCTTCACACTTCATATGACTCCCTAAGCCCATGGATAGGATAAGGCTATTGATATTTAGTATAGAAGGAATAATTACCCTATTATTCACCATTTTGTTGACTAAATTTGACCCTATAAGTCAAATTGGGCCCGATATACATAAAAATTTGATCTTTAGATGTTTTTTGGGGCCTATTATAATGTCATGAAGTATGTCATAGTTCATTTGATGTGATTTTATGTGTATCCTTGGTCATATCATTTTAGTCCAAAGAGTCAATTTAGGGGTTAATATAGAGAATTAAATTATTTTTAAAAATTCCTTGGGAAATGTGAAGGTATCAAAAGGTGATGTCATGCCCCATGTGTCTTAATAAGTCTTTAGTAACTATTTTTAACAGAAAAGTGGTAGGTTTTTCAGAAGAAAGAGAAAATTTCTTGGAAAAATGAGGAGTTTGGAACTTATACAACACATGGGATAGGGTTATGAGATGACTCTTCATCTTATTCAAACCCATTTACATTATTGAAGTAGTATGTAAGTGTCAAATTTGGGCTAAAACCATTTTGCTCCTTCATCAGCCTTCTATATACATATAACTAGTTAGTAGGTTTGTACTTGGTATGGAAAGTAGGGGAAGTTTTAGACAAATTTATATTAGGGGTGTATTATATACTCATTAAAATTAAATTTTATGTTTTTTTATAGAAGAATGGTACCCTATGCTTTATTAACCATTCCTAAGAAGCTGGCATATCTAATTTACTTGCCAATCTATGTACCCTATAGGTTTTTCTTTGGTTTGGAGAAGTTCATATAATCTAAATACTATGATTGATTATATATGATGTTTAATATCTCCCCTCGTGTTCCCCATGATTGGTTTATCATTTAAAATTGTTTTGATAGGCCACGTATCTTAGGTTACAAGAGAAGACACTCTTTTGTGTTATAGATAGATTTCCACCATTTCCAATGTCTTCATGTCTTGCTAATAGTGTAAAAATATGGTGATAGGTTTATATTCATGTTCATAATATCTTCCTTTTTCCTTATCCATTAAAACTTATCCTTAAAATTATAACCATGGAGTGGCAACTAAGAGACATATCATATAGTAAATTGCTTCATGACTGTCACATACAGTCATCTGAGTGAGCTAGATTAAGGATTTTAACATGTCCATGGGGTCATGAATATGGTATTGAAAGGATTAATACATCATAATAGTGGTAATAATCAAGTAAATATTTTAACTTGTTATGAGAGGGACTATGATAGTCAACATAGTCATTCATAGTCTCCTACCATTATAATAACCTACATGATCCTCATGAGGACCAATCATGTTGGAATAGAATGTCTAAGATAGATAAAGTACTTGATAGTGTGAAGAGTGAATTTGGAGATATTTAATAGGCACATAAATCATGATAAGTCAAAAATTATTGCAATTTTCCATACTTACATATATTGCCTGCACAGTGGAAAGTCTACCTACAGGTGGTCCCAATAGAGGGCTGAGGTGCCATATGGAGTGTCGAATCACGTGGAATAACTAATTCATGAAGTCATAATGTGTTTTAGAGTTAATTATAGACCTATTTAAGAGGTTTTATTTAAAAATGGAAGTGGGAAACCATGTTCAAAGACTCAATAACTGTGTTCAAGGATCAAATCCCCAAACAATAAAAATATAACACCTGAGCCTTTTTTGCCAAGGTCATATAACAAGGTTGTCAGTAATATTAGTGCATATGAGTGTATATTTTCTTGTATTATCCACATAGTATTCCATATTACAAAAGGAAGGAAGTGATTTAGTCATCTAGACTTCATACTAGAGGAGCCTAAAGATGCACTTTTATGCACTAATGTCATGCAGTGACATCTATAATTTTGAGCCCCAAAGAGACTTTTACCTCAAGCTTGAAATACAAAACATGTTTCCATGATTGAATATTTTTATATGGTTTAATATATAATGTATTACCTTAATGTCAATCAAATAATATGTAGTGTGTTTTGAGCTCTATACACACCTACAAGTGTCTTTTGCCTAAGAGATTGACCTACAACTAACCTAAGATACAAGTTTGATAATGTGTTTATTTATTTTGTACCTAGATCATGATGTGGACATTTTTTTAATAAATAACATAATAATAGGTTGGTATATTGATTTTTGATTATATAAACACCTACATGTGTGCCTAACTCCAAGGTCATTCACACATAACCTGCCTGTAGATGCTCTTAGAGCTCTTAAAATAAACTTTGGTAATAATGGGCCTATAAACATGAGAATATTGATATTAAAGGTTGATTTAATTATTAAAAATTATTTACAAGAATATAATACAATCTATAATGGCAACCAACACTCATGGGACTCCATGTTGCCATAACATAGTCAACTATAGTTGACTATGACATTTCGGTGAGTTAGGAAGCTACATACTGAAGGTTGACATATTAAAAATGGTGTGTATGATACCAAATTACCCTAAGGGACTATATGGAGGTTTTATACATTATAATTAAACTAAATTATGTAGGAATCACCTATAGGTATAGGTTCCTTGAAGACAATATAGTCAAGAATGGAAGGATGGATTGATGAGTGAAGATGAGAACACCTGCATAATGATAAAAAGTCTAATGTAACTTTAATGATGGAAATATAACAAATAGAGGACCCTAGGGATGCATCACATAGTCTACATCTTGAAACCCTACACACAAACCTTTTTCTAGGAGTTTTCCTTGGAATTTGAAGGAGTTTAGGGGTCAAATGACATGATCAAGGGATAAAATGTGGTGTATATGGTATCCATCACATATATATTCCTATAAAAAATTGAAATTTTCTAATTAAATATGGTAAGTACCCTTTGTTTTATCTTAGATAGAGGGTACTTCCCTGTGAGCACAAACCCTACATTTCTAAGAAAGGGTGATAAATGATGGACCAAGAGATAAATTAACATTTATAAGAGGTGTGATAAGTTTTAAGACACATATAAAAACATGATAAAACATGAATAGAGGATTTAAAATACACAATTGGTCGAAATCTACAAGATTTGCAGTCATGTCTATTCGGAAGGGTTTAGGCCTAGAAGCCAAATGGAGAGTTAGTTCCAATTCTAACATGAGATGAGAATTACAATGGAATAAGACATGTTTATGAGATTATGATATATGTGATAAAGATTATGGAATGTAGATAATCACAAATAAATCCATTTTTGACTCAAAGATAACATTAGGCCTATGTAAATGGAGAAAAGATCTAAATAGGGCAACTTTGAGTTCTCACATCTTCTCTAAATCTTTGCATGGAGATACAGTAAGTTTTGAGGTTTTAACAAGGGTTTTGAACATCACATTTTTGGATTTTTTTTTAGTTATAAAATCCTTTTTTATGAATGAACCTTAAGAGCAGAAGTGGTCTAAAACCCTCACAAACCCTAATTAAAGACCTGATTGGGAAAATAAGGAAGGAGATGTATCTAAATGGACTAGAATTTCCTTGGAATTTTTTTGATATTATATAGGACTATTCAAAGACCATTTCCATCCTCTTGATTTGAACCTTATATGTATGGACAGGGTACAAAATTGCTCTCTTTGACTATTTTATGTATTATATAGATTATAAAAGGTTTTAAGAGATGAAATCAAACTTTGGAGGAATATAGAGACTTATCATAAGTCACTATGGTAATTTAATGATTCATAAATATGGTTAAGTGTTCCTAAAAGTAGCTCCACCCTAGCTAGTCATAACTGGCATAGTGAACATGATAGTGAGAAGGGTGAAAAATTCAAGTGGGATTCTTTTTAAGGTGTGAATGATGCCTCTAAGGACATTAATGGTCTTGATACATGTCAATAACTCCATTTTATGGTTTTTCATGATAAAATTAAGCCATTTTGGAAGCCAAGTGTACAAGATGTTTGAAAGAGGAGTTTTCTTTGACTACAGGTAGTGGTGGCTCATTTTGAAAGGAATATAGGTGATTAAGACTAAAACCAATGCATGGAGTAGGAATTAATGAAACACTTCCCCCTCAATCTAATCATTATACCTATCCCTAGTCAATTATGAGTCATCCAAGAAGCCCAAATGAGGAAGGCAGTTTTTTGAGCCAACAAAATTAATTTCATGCCACATTTCAAGAGTTTCATGCTTTATATTGACACTTTTTATTTCTAAATTTACATGATCAGTTTCAAATTCTCTTCTCATGCACATGTAACTCATTTTTTTAGCTTGACACTTGTCCTTGTGACCTTTGGACTTCTTTCTTCTCTTTTCTCTCTCAGGTTCTAGAAGAACTAGCTATTTTAGCCTTTGTAAAATATGTTCCACCTGACTATGATGAATCCATAATTATTTTCATACCATGGATTAATAAAGACTGTTAATTTTACCTCTTATATGATTGTTTATAGTGTGTTGACTTTAATGATTGATCTTGCTTATCGATGAATGTTATTTCCTTAGCATTATTGTCTCATTCTCTCACTTATTTGTAGCTTGAAATCTTATTCTTATAGGTCATGTGAAGTATTTGATGTAATCTCAAGGTTGAGTGAGTTAGTATATTTAATAGTGTCATTCTAGGCCTTTTGTCTAGTCCTCCTAGCCAAAACATTCATCACAACCTCATAATGAAATATTGATGTGAGAAGATTTAGATTAGAGAAGTGTATGCATAGTTGGTCTCTTGGTATCATGTGTGACATGAAGATGGTTGGTAGTTATCAACTAATTTTGTGTATCACCACATTTAATATAGTTTAATTTCAATTTTATCTCCCTTTTCCTTGAAAACATAGGTGCAGTAGTGATCTAAAAGTGGTACATCAAGGGAACTAGCCATACCTAGAGATTAACCTCATTCTTAGGCTACCCACAACCTAGAGGTGTTTCAATTGTGCCACTTGGATGAGGAGAGCTAAGACATATCCTCAATGGGTGAAAATCCAAGTCAAAACACTATATTGAAGAGACCTAATTGATAAAAGAGACCTAGAAGGTAGTTTGAGAGGGCTAAAAGTGTGAAGATCTTAAAAAGTGGTCATCATAAATTGGTTGAGCAACAAGGTGTTTTTAATGTGATCAAAGAAATAATGTAGATGATTTAGTGTTGATTCATCAAGAGGGTTAGTGTATCCTTTAAATTTGGTTCTTGATAAAGCCTAGTTGAGTTGGTACTTAGCTAGTTGGGGTTAGTGCTCCATGTGAAGTTAGTGATTCACTAAATTTGGTGTTTGTCTTATAAGATTGTAGTCCATTTGCATATATTAGTGGGTTTTATTCCCCTTGAGTTTTTCCCACTCAAATAAGTGCTTTGTGTGTTATTATTTTGTCTCATGCTCATATAAATGGTTCTTGATGTCTTACTAGTTCACTATATTGCTTTGATAGTTCATGAATGATAAATTAAAGTTGTAAAAGTTTTTGAAGACTGATTCATTCCCCCTATCAGTCATTGTGATTCCAACAATATTTTTTAAAATTAGGGTTATGGAGGGTGGGATATTGGGCAATGGCCTAATTTATGGGCTTAAAACTACTTTTACCCTCTTTGATCCATGAAAACTCATGTTTCTTAAGCATGTTAGTTAGTGGCCTCACCAATCCTACAAATCCAAGAGTGAATATTATGATGAAGTTGATCTTGCCCAAGAAACTTTGAAACCTCTTCTTGTGTTTAAGTAATGACAAAGTAAGAATTTCCTCTATTCTCTCAAGGTTAATGGAGAGGCCATCCTTTGATGCAACATGCCCTTAAATTATTCCCTCATGGACTAAAAATATACATGTTTTGGGGTTCAAAGAGACCCCAAACTGCCTGAACGTGTCAAACACCAACCTAAAATGTGTCAAGGATCATTAGGATCCTTTGAAAACATAGTGATGTCATCAAGTTACATGAGCACCATCTCATTTATGATCCTTTATAAGGCCACATCCAGTTACCTTCTAAGTATTAGACAATCCAAAGGGCATCTTCTTGTATGCACAAGTGCCCCACTTGGTTGTGAATGTAGTTTTGTGTTTATCTTCCTCTCTCACTAATATCTAATTATATCTATAGTATCCATTAATAGAAAATAACCTTTGTGAACTTGTAACCCTCTCAAGAATATGATCCATAGATGGTAGAGGATAATGATTTCTTAAGGGCACCTTATTGACATATATAAAGTCTACACACAAACGTATCTCTTGATTATTATTTATTAGAGGCAAAAGATTTTACACCCATGAATAATATTTTATGAGGAAGATAATATTATATTCAATAATTTTTCTCAACTCCTTCCTCATAATGATCTTAAAATAGGGTTAACCAACCTTTATTTTTGTCTCATACGTTTGGCATTTTCTTCCAAATCTATAGTATGATGGGCTAAGCTATGGTCAAACCCATTCAATTCATGATATTCTCATGCAAAGATATCTACAAATTATTTTAATAATGATATGAAGGTTGCTCTTTCTTCTTTGGTATTCACCTTCCCTAACTTGAGTAACTTGTCCTTAAATATGACAACCTTATCATAGTGTTCCTCCTTAGTGGACATGCTTACCCTATCCTTCCTCATCTATTCATCCTAATTGAATATACTCTCCGATGTTACCAAGCACTTAGGCAACTTATTTATCCTCATCTAGATAATTTAAAATCCATATTGATGTTGTAGTCTGCCTTGATTCTTTGAGTAGAATACTACCTCATGTTGTAAGAAGTAAGAAATATGCCTATCACTTTAAAAAACTTTCCAAATCACCTCATTATTAAGTAATAAGGGCCTACACACCACTTTTATTTGGGAGTTTTCTTTTATGTCCTTAACCCCATCAAATGTCATAGTGTGCCCCAATGGTAGCTAACCTTTCTACATGTTGATTGGCTTCCTTAGGTATGGAGTGAAGGGGCATCTCCTTTGCTTATTGATTCTAGTGGCTTTGGTGTGAGAGTGTATGGGATTATCCTCATAGGATCATAGGGATATTATGGATTTGATACTAGATCTTGTGGAACAATGAAATTCAATTTATTCCAACATCAAAAAACATTATAGAGCTTCATATTTATACATTAAAATGAGCTCATAATAATTCCTATCAAATAGGAAAGATAAAACCAAAATAAATATAAAATCTACCAAATTTTACACTAAAGTTACAAAATACCAAGATTAAATGATATTCAAGATTTACTAACCTAAATAACCCAACAACCTATTTACGATAAATAACCATATACTAATTAGTAATTATAAATAAGAATAAGTATTTAATTATTACTTATAATTTATAATGGTGAATTAATCACCTCAATATTCCCCCCTTAATTCAACATTGTATCAAGTGAATAGGAGACAAATTATTTAAATGCCTCAAATATTTCCCATGCAAGTGATTTAGTAAAAACATTTACACATTGTTGATCTATCAAGAAATACTAGAGCTGGATGTTGTTGTTATGAACATGTTTGTGGATGAAATTAAATTACACCTAAATATGTTTAGTGCTTTCATGAAATAATGGATTGTGAACAATATTCACTACTCCATTATCTACATGAAATTTTTTTGGTTGATTCTATGGTAATCTAAATCCTTCAAGTATACATTTGAGCCAAATCACTTCATAAATAGCTCCTCTTATGGCATGATATTATGATTTTGTGGAGGACCTTGAAACACAATTTTTCTTCTTACTCCTCTATGATATCAGTAATGATCCAAAAAATAATACAAATATTTAATTAGATTTCTTATCATCAATGTTCCCTACATGATCTGAATCCAAGTATCATATCAAGAAGTTATAATTATTCTTGTATTCTAGTCTAAAATCCATAGTTCCTCTGATGTACATCAATACTCATTTTGTTGCTTTCTAGTGACTAATCTTAGGCTCTTGCATGAACCTTGAGAAATAACTAACAACATAGTTGATGTCTATCCTAGTGTAGGTTAGGTAAATGAGACTCCCCATCAATTGATGATATAAAGTTAAATTTACCTATGGTGATGGATCTTCTTGAGATAGCTGAAGCTTTGTCTCCATAGGTGTGGCAATTGTATCGCTATCCATCATTTGAAATTTATTGAGCATTGCCTTGGCATATTTGAGTTGAGACACAAAAATGTGATTTTATCTCTGCTAAACTTCTAAGCCAAGACAATAATGTAAAATTCTAAAACCTGTCATGTCGAATGATAGATTTAGATATTTATTTGTTGATTCAATCATCTTCAATTAACTACTAGTGATTACTAGATCATCGACATATAAAACTATAATTACTATCCTTCCCCCTTATTATTTGAGGTAGAGATTCAAATCATAAGGACTCCTTTTCAATCCATATTTCAAGAGATGATCATCAATCTTGATAAACCATGCCCTGAAAGCCTATTTAAGACCATATAGTGATTTGAAAAGTATATAAACTTTATCTTCTTTTACATATTTAACAAAACCTTTTGATTGAGTCATGTAGACTTATTCTTGTAAGTCCCCATTAAGGAAGGCACTTTTTACATCCATTTGATGAAATTTATAGCCAAACCATGTGGCTAGAGAAGAAATCATCCTGATAGTTTTGATCTTTGTTGTGGGAGAAAATGTCTCCTCATAGTCAATGCCTTCTTTTTGATCATATCAATTCATAACAAGTATTACCTTATGCTTGTCGAGATTACCATATACTTTATACCTCATCTTAAATATTCATTTGCATCTAATTGGATTCTTCCCTAGTGGAAGATCTACAAGCTACCATGTTTTACTTTTCATTAATGAAATATATTTTGCATCCATAACATCTTTCCAAGGTTTCAATTGTAGATATTCCTAAATTATAGAGGGCTTGATAGATTCAATAAATGTACTCATTAAGGCCAAATGGAGCTCACCACAAGCCATACTATGAATCTTTGGTCTAGTGGTGGATGTGTTTGGAACACCATCCAATTTTGCATCTATGAGTATATTTGTATACCATTTAAGCATACATTGAGTAGTTATTATGGGTGGTAGAGCTTCACCATTATTCCCATCATCATTACTATATTCATCTGGGAGATTACCATCTTCTATATTTTTTACGGGGCTAGTTTGTTTATCAGGATCACTTGTAAAAGGATTTTCTACTTCTTTCTTTTTAAAGAACTCAACATCCCTTCTAGTGTAGATTTGTCTAGTTTTTGGATCCATGAGTCTATAAGCAAGTGTTTCTTCACTGTACCCTAAGAACACATATTTTTTGGCTTTCATATCAAGTTTGGTATGTTCTACTTTGGGAATGTGTATACTTTATTAACATCCAAAAACTCAAAGATGTGTCATAGATGGTTTTTTATCTGACCAGGTTTCATGTGGAGTTACTCCATCAAGAGCTATATTGGGTACTCTATTGACTAGATATACGATAGTTTTGACAATTTCTACCCAAAATGCCTTTATTAAGCCCAAATCATGTATCATAGATTACACCATTTATACAATAGTATGATTCCTCCATTTAACAACTACATTTTGTTTTGGTGTATGTGGAGGTGACATTTGATGATGAATGTCATTTTATTTCAAAAAATGTTTAAACTCATTACCGATGAATTTCCCCCCACAATATGAGTAGAGGGTCTTATTTTTTGACCACATTTTATTTCAATAACCACTTTGAACTTCTTGAAAGTTTAAAAGGTTTGAATCTTTGTTTTTAGATAGTAGACCCAAATTTTTTTGGAATAATCATTAACAAAGAGCATGAATTAATTAAATTGAGCATGGATAGGTGTCATTAGTCCACATAGATCAATGTGAACTAGATCAAGTTTACCATTAGATCTATAAGTGCTTTTCTAAAATGGAACTCTATGTTTATTACCTACTATTTAATCATGAGATTTGTGTATACCCTTTTTAAGAGGTGGTAAGCCTCTTACCATGTTTTAGTGGTGGAGTGTGTCAAGATATCAGAAACTGATGTGATCAAACATTATATGCCACAATTATGCCAAGTTTATGTCCTTTGCTATGAGTGCTCGATTATTTTTTGAATGAAATCAAGATGAAACATATGGTTCACATTATATGCTTGTGTAATAATTTTGGAGTTTCTGGATTTGTCACTGATCAACCATAATTTATTTCCACCTTTACAGTCTAATTCAATATTTAAATTGTGGTCTAAAAGTTGACTCACTAATAAATTTTTTTTGGTTAACCCAAGTATATAAAGAACATATGTGATTCTACATATTTGCATGCATAGGGGTAAGGCAATGTTACCAATTCCTTAAACATTGTATGAGGTATCATCACCCAAAGAAGTAGGATTTTTGTTGGGTGTGTCCTTCAAAATGAAAAACCAATCTTTTATACTTGTCATGTGTCAAGTTACAACTGAGTCAACATACCATATGTCATTTTGTGATGTGGATTCATCATGGATATCTACAGAGTATATGTAGTCATCTTCCTCATCATTTTCTTCATGTTCAACAATATTGCCTTGTTGCTTTGATTTATTTTTCTAAGTCCCCTTTTTTTATCCTTATGGCTTACTGAATGAGCTAGGGGATGATTATTGGTTAGTGGACTTTTGACCACTAGAAGATCCTTTTTTGAAGGTATTGTACCAACAATATTTTAGTTCATGTCCTTGATGACTACAAATGAGACATCATTTTTTTGACTTTCCTCATGAATTGTACCTTAAATTATGTTTTGATGAAGATTTGACTAGTTTCTTGCCTTTATGTTGATGAAAATTCAATACATGTTCTTCTTGATTATCATGAGTATTGAAAGACTCTTCTTGTTTAAACATATTTATCAGTTTTTCAAAACTTTGTTTCTATTCTATGATAGTTAAATTAGTCATAAAAATCCTATATGAGGGTGGAATTTCTCTTAAGATAATAGGTACAAGAGAGTCTTTTGAAACTATCTCACCCAAGAATTGAAGTGAATCCCTTAGCATTGTAACATGTCTTAAAAAGGACTCCATTATTTCTATATATAATTTTCATTTCTATATACCATTAGACTGATATACTAGACCTTTATTTACATGCACCCTTCCTTTATACCGATTGATACAGAGAAGAAGATTACCCTTTATATATACCCAGTGGTATGTGAAAGATGCATAAATGTACACAAAAATTCTAATACTTGGTACCTAGATGGTAGTGAAAAGGGTTCATGCAATCACTAGCACCTACTTAAATGGATTTTTGCATACACACAAATAACTTCATTATATTCTTAGAAATTCCACCTGTCAAGATTTATGCATTTTGATTGTAATGAATGCATAAATGAAGATAAGGATATGAGTGCATGTGTCTTATTTCTCCTTGATGATTTAGAGGGTTGATGCTTAGATGTCATTATTGTAGCTATGTTAGGTATTGTATGCAATAACTCAAGCATGATGACGTTACCTATAAACTTGAGTTAGAGGTATAGCTATGAATAAACACTACATTGAGTTTAAAAACTCATGATTTTTTATTGTTTGGGATCTTTAGCCACTTTTTGATAATAAATTCACTTTTTTTTAAAATTCTTTTTCTTTTAAAAAAAAATTGTATGGTTTTTTCTGATAATTTAATTAGTTATAAATTTTTTTAGTTGATTGTTATATTTGGAGGGCTCATCCAAATTTTATATCAAAAGATTACTTTTGGGGGATTTAAACCTCCCACCTATGATTTACTAAAAAAAATTCTTACCAACTTGTTTATGCATCATTTCAAGTATTGAAAAGGACAAATAGGAATTTAAAGGCTATAAATGGCTCATTTAAAGGGAAAACCACTCCTTACCCAATACCACAAGTTGGCTAAATGAGTGGTTTTTGATAAAATTTGTAGTAAAGGAATAATTTTGGATTATGATTTTGGGGCTAGAAAGGCAATTTTGGTATTTAAAAGAAATAAAGATTGAAAACTATTTTTTTTTAAATTGTATAAAATAAAACAAACCATTAACCTTTTTTTCTAGCACTAATTTTATCACAACAAGTGGGTGCCAAGCTAGTTACTTAGATGCAATCTGATGCCCTTGATCTCAAATATTTCTCTTAGCCAAATTTTTAGTATCCTTAAGAAAAGATATTATGGCTTTAGAAGGACCACGACCAACTCACCACACCCAGAATAAAATATGTGTAGTATATTTTATTATGGCTGAGCTTTAATGGTGATTTTAGCTCTAACATTTCTCATTTAACAAACATATAAAGTTAGGCACTAATTTCTATTATCTATGAAGGAAACGTATGGTAGCTTTCTCCAAATATTAATGGAAAAGTTAACCATCATCACATCAACAAATGTCTTGAACTTTAGAATCTTAACACTTTATAGAACTATTGCAACACATTTCAAAATCCTCATATCTCTTTGGTGAATCCTTTTACATTAATATATTGGCAAAAACCTCACTTTATTTTATTAGTGTCAAAGAATACATTGGTAGATCTTTCACATTGGGAATATGAATGCAAAGACAAAAAGTAGTGAATAACCTTTATGGTCAAGGGAGTGAGAGCAGTGGGCTTCTTAATTTTTCCTCTATGGATTCTTCTTTCATTGCTTCTTTTGGTAGCTTTGGTGTGGGAGTGCACATGCTTCTCCTCATGGGCTCATAGAGACATTATAGCTCTGATATCAGATCTTGTGGAATAATGAAATTAAATTTATTCCAACCTCAAAAAATATTATAGATCTTCATATTTATACATGAAAATGATCTCGTAATAGTTCCTATAAAATAAGAAAGATAAAACCAAAGTAAATAGAAAATATCCCAGATATTACATGAGAGATACAAAATACCAATATTAAATGATATTTGAGATTTACTAACCTAAATAACCCAACAAACTATCTAAGATAAATAACCATATACTATTTACTAATGAAATTGTCTAAGATCCAACTAATAGAATCGAACACATGAACTACAAATACAAAGTAAATAGAAGTAGAACTCTATTATTGAGATTGAAATCAAAATAAAGAAAAATTATAATAATATTGCATTCATAACTTATTCTAAAATAGCTTAGATGAGAGGTGTATTTATAGGTACAATGAAGGAATAGAGTCAAGAAATTTGAAAATGTGAACACAAGATATTTGCCAAATGGTTTGTGTGATCCATATGTCAATATTGGTTGGTAAGGGTATCCTTACCCACCAATTTGACTACAATTTTTACATGTGCATATGCACCTTAATTATCTTATTTATGACACCTAAGTGACCTCAAAATAACACCTAAGCAAGATAAAAACATGTGTAGGAATCATCCATAATAATAAATACAATAAAAATAATATCCTACACTAACACCCACCCTTAAGCATAGCTTAGGTGGGTAAACAAAATTGGGTCCTAATAACATGGTCTGATGAGGTACCCAAGTAAAATTCAACACTCACAAAGTGGAGGAAAAGGAGAAAAAACATAAGAAAAAAGTCCCCCCCAAAAGAGATAAAAGAAGAAGAGGACTAGAAGGCCCCCATAAAGATGATGCTAATGCATCCCATACCCTAAAAAGATAACACAAATGAAGATACTTTATCTCAGTAAAGGTCTTGGTGAAGATTCTATAGTTTGACAAAATATGAGATCAATGACCTATCTATGAATGAGATCCTAAATGAAGTGCATATGAATCTTGATGTGCTTGGTCCATTAATGTTGGAATGGATTCTTGTAGATTTGGATGGTACTTTGGATATCATAAAATATGATTGTGGATCTCTTGAAATGTATACCAAACTCAATAAGAATCCCATAAATCCAAATAGCTTTACTAACAACATTGAAAAATCCTCTATATTCAGTCTCAAGAGATGATAAAGCAATATCATTTTGCTTCTTTCTAGACCAAATAATTGGTCTTAAACCAAGTGAAAAAATGTATCCAAAAGTAGACTTGTGATGTTGAATATCACCAGTCTAGTCTAAATCTTTGTCCCCAATCAAGTTAATACCAATACCTGCTCCATAGTGAATCCCAAAATTATGAGTACCTTAAATGTAGTGGAGAATCTATTTGGCTACTTTCCAATGTAGCGCATGTGGTGTTTGCATAAACCTAGAGACCATACCCACTACATATGAAATATTAGGTCTAGTGTGAGTTAGATAGATGAGGCTTCCAACTAGTTATCAATACAAGGTAGCATCAACCAACGGAGAAGAACACTTAGCCTTAAGTTTAACTCTAAAAAAAAAGGGAGTCAGAGCTAGCTTACAATCATCCATATGGAACCATGAAATAAAATCAAGAGCATACTTGGATTGTACAATGGTAATCCATGATTCAAATTGTGAAATCTCAATATCAAAGAAGTAATGCAATAAACCTAAGTCATTCATGAATAATCTATCATGCAGAGTAATTTTCAATGCTACAATGGAGGATGAATAACTCCCTACGATCAATAGGTCATCCACATATAGAACCAGAATCAAGAGTGAATTATCCTACCACAAGATGTATACATTTGGATTATAATTGCATCTAGTGAAACCAACTATGAGAAGAAATCAATCCATCTTGGCATACCAATCTTGACAGGCCTGTTTGAGGCCATAGATATATTTTTGAAGTTTACACAATAAGGAAGAATCTTCCATAAAACCTTTTGGTTTCTCCATATATATCTCTTATTCAAGGTCTCTATGAAGAAAGGCACTCTTCACATCCATTTGATGAACATCCCAATGATAAGTTATAGCAATGGAAAGAGTGAGTCAAATAGAATTCATTTTAGGGACTGGAGCAAATGTTTTAGTATAGTCTATGCCATGAACTTATGAAAATATTTTTGATACCAATCATGTTTTAAACTTATCCACCAACCCATCTACTAAAAATTTTATTCAATATATCCACCTACATCAAAAAAATTTCCTTCCCTTAGGAAGGGGTACTAGATCCCAAGTATGGTTCCTAATTAAGGAACTATACTCTTCATGCATAAATTTATCCTACTTAGGAATGATAGATGCCTCATTAAATGACTATGGATTAGAAGAACAAGCAATGAAAACATGTGAAACACCCTAAAATTATGATTGAGTCCATTTTACATCTAATGGATCACCAACTCAATCACCTGCACTCTATAGAATTTGTCTAGCCTAAAGAGGACCTAAAGTCAGAAAATTAGGAGGAGGTTCTTCAAATTTAAAAATATGACTATGAATGGAATGAGGTGAATCTCTATCACTATCCTCATCATCAAAATTAGAAGAAGAATCTTCATTAATAGGTATCTAATTTGGATGATTTGAATCATTTGAACTATCATCATATCCTAGAGATTCCAAAGAGGAGGGAGAAGTATCAATTGTGCAGTCTAATGGACCCTCTTGAAAGCATACACTCCTCTCAATAAAAAATTCATGTGTTGTATGATGAAGAAGCCTATATCCCTTAACACCATCTGCATACCCAACAAATATGCAAGTCCTACTCTAACACTCCATGGCCTTACATTTATTTTTGGGAATGTAGGCCATAGCTTGAGATCCAAATACCCTAAATTTATTAAATTTAGGTTTTTGATTACTCCAAGATTCAAAAGGATTGATAACTTTTAAATATTTATGAGGAACATGATTTTAGATATAAAAATCATAATTAATGGCTTTTGCCCAATATTGTGGTGTAATTGATTTGGAGTGTATCATACAGTTTGCCATTTCCTTCAAAGATCTATTCTTATGTTATATAAAACCATTCTACTAAGGACTGTATGGAACTATTTGTTGTAGATAAATCCATTCTAAAGTATAGAATTTCTCAAAGCGATGACTAACATACTTACCACCATTATCAGTGTGCAAAATCCTAATGGTTTTCCTTGACTATTTCTCAACAAGAGCCTTGAAATCCTTAAAATGGTCAAATATCTCAGACTTTTATTGAATAAAATACACCCAAGTATACCTAGATAATTCATCTATGAAGGTAAGCATGTACCTAGCCCTATTGAATGAAGGCTTTGGAAATGGCCGAGAAATATCATTTTGAATTAGCTCCAAAATTTGAGTGGCTCTTCATGATTTTCCTTCATCATATTTATCTTTAAGATGTTTACCAAGCATGAAACATTCACAAAAACCATTACAACAAATGAATATTATGTAACCATAAAACCACATCTTGTCGACTGAGTTGTTCCAAGTAGAGATAGTTTATATGGTCAAATCACTCATGCTATAGTTTACTCAACCCATTAGAATGAGTGAGTAATGCAATAAAAGGGTAATAAATAGAAAAATTTGAGAAGGAATATAACCTTGATTGGTGATTTCTTTCCCAATGTACACTATAGTATTATTATGCATCTCCTTAATGATAATAGAATCTAGAGTAAACTCAACTTTCTTGCCTGATCCAATGTGGGTGATTTGATAAATAGATAGGAGATTAGTTGATATTTATGGAAAACATAATACATTTTCAAATGTTCCATCATTAACTTCAATATATACTCTCCCATAAAATTCAATAAAAGTGTCATCACCTATTAGAATAGATGGCATAGAACATGGATCTAAGGATGAGAACAAGTCTCATGAAGAAGACATGTGATGTGAGGCATCAGAATAAATCACCCACATGAATGGCTGAGATGATAATATAATAAGGGACTTTCCCTTACCCTTACCCTTACTAATATCTTTTGCCTTAGAAGACTCCTATGCTGATGAGCTTGATTTAACTATATTAGGGACATTGATGTTATTTTCTGAAGCATATTTGTTAGTTGATCAATCTATTTCTTCATACATATTGTTTCATCATGGCCAATTCTCTTACAATAGGCACATATGATACTCTTTTTCTTGGGTTTACCACCTAAAGAGGAGGACTCATATGGTACTTTTAGTTTAGTATCTAATTTTTGAACCCTCTGTTGTTCTTGGTCCTTCTTATTTTGTCTGTTCTCTTTATTAATTGAATTCTTCAATTTTTCATGACTCAACAAAGCATGTGATTTGGAGGACTTAAATTTACCCATTTGGATGAGCTTGTCTTGCTCCCTAGTTAATTCTTTGGAAAAATCATCTAAGGATGGCATATTCCATGTAGTTTCTAGGGCACGTTTTGTAGCATAAAAAGTAGAGATAAAAACTAAGTAGTTAGGACCTAACTTGGAAATAATAGAGAGGATAAATTATTCATTATTTTTCTCTATGCCACATAATTTTAATTTCAACCTAAATGATTTAATTTTGGTGAAAAAGTCTTCTATAGTGTCAAAACTTCCTGGACTCAAACTAATGAGCTCATGCTCTACCTCATGACCTTTTTTAACATCTTGCTTCTCTAAGAGTTATTATAAGGTGTTCTAAGTTTAATGTGGTGATTTAGTAGATTTAATGTCAAAGAGTAAGTTAGGAGAAATAGACAAACACAAAATACCATATGCTTCATCACACCTATTATACCACTTAATTTTATCAGCACCAAGTTCTGATTCAGTTTCCATATTCATGGTTATCCTATGTAAACCTTTACTTATAAAAATTTACACTTTAGTTTTTTAGTCATGATAATTGAATGGAATGAGAAGTGGAACCAAATTATGATCCATGATGTAGTGCATGTAAAAATTGAATGAGCAATAGAGAAGGCAAGGCATAAATCAACCCCCACCTAAAAATATTAGAACCCCCCCCCCCCAATTACAGAGGTTTGACACTTTATGTTTTAGTGCTTATACAATCAACACTTTAATGTGTATACAATTGGCCCTTTATGTTTTAGTACATATACAATTATCACTTTAGGGCATATCCAATGGGCGCCAAATTTTTGCATAATAAATCCCATCAAATCTTAAGATATCATGCAGGGCTAAAGACATCCATAAACATAAGTATAGAGTTGATTCTTGAAGCTTCAACTCATGTAACAAGGGTATATGATGCATACAATGAAAATAAGATATTACATAGTAGATCTGCACTTAGATACAACGAATTTTAGGTAAAGATTTTCACAATAAACTACAAAGATATGGTTGATGTTGTTAAAGTGAATGATTTGGTGTAGTATTCACCATCGTATAATACACATAATAATAAGATGAATATCAGAGGTTTTTGAATGCATAATATAATGTAGTATTTACTATCATGTAATACACATAGCAACAAAGTGGCTAGCATATAAATGAGTGAAATATTTATAGTAAAGGCATAAATAACAATGCACACTCATCAAAAATGGATGTCAAACTCAGTCGAGAATGCATCCAAAAATGAGTCATCTATGTAATGATTACATAAGTGACAGTGAAAGATCACAAAAATGGACATTGGGCTTAGTTTAAAATGTGTCCATGAAGAGAAAAAAGAGTGTGAAATTATGAGTCAAGAAAAGGAGAGGATAAATTTTGTTTTTCTTGTGAGGGGGTTTGACTGCCTACCAAAACCAAACCTCACCCTTCATCTTCATGAAATAGAATAAAATATTACAAAAAAAGGAAAAATAACTCCTTAAAATATGATTTCCCAAAATAATATTATTTAAAAAAAACAATTAAAAAACTCCTTAAATTTACTCCATCATCAAAAATGTAAATTTTTTGTAGTTTTTTAATAGTACCATAGTTAGTAAAACTATGATAACTTTAAAAAATCTTAATTAAATTATGAATTTAAAAATGATAAAGAAAGAGAAAACCAAGCTGCATAGAATGAAAAAAATTTAAGTGATTATTTACCATGATTTCTTAGTTATCAAAATAACAATCATTTTTAATCAAATAATGGATTTGCAAAACAACTTGTAAATCTTGCCTCCTTATCAAAAAAAAGATTTAATCTATTATCCAACCAGCTTGAATCCTCCTTTCAAATCTACAAAAGGTTATTTATATGTCTATTACAATTTAAATAATTGCAAATACTGATGAAGTTCACCAATTAGAGAAGAAAAGATTGTAGATGATACACATAGATCTACAAGTTTCTCTTTGACAATATCAATTATAATATAAACTCAAAAAAATACTCAATATTTCAATAAATTAAAAAAAAATGGTGTTCATTACTAGAACCTTACTCTGATACCATGATGTAATTTTCCAAAATCTAATTGATAGAATCAAACACATGAACTACAAATGCAAAGTAAATAGAAGCAGAACTCTATTGTTGAGATTGAAATCAAAATAAAGAAAAATTATAATAATATTGAATTCATAACTTATTCTAAAATAACTTAGATGAGAAGCATATTTATAGGTATAATGGAGGCATAGATTTAATACATTTGGCAATGTGGAGACATGACATTTTCAAAATGGTTTGTGTGCTCCATATGTCAATATTGGTGGATAAGGGTATCCTTACCCACCAATTTGACTATAATTTTTACATGTGGGTGTGAACCTTAATTACCTCATTTATGACACCTAAGGGACCTCAAAATAACAAATAATCAAGCTAAAAACATGTGTAGGAATAATCCATAATAATAAATATAAGGAAAATAATATCCTAAACTAATAGTTACTAATTACAAATAAAGAGAAGTAATTAATTGTGACTTATTTATTTATAATAATGAATTAATCACCTTAATATTTCAAAGACTTATAATTCCTCCAAGTGGTCCCAAACCCTATGTTTGTAGGAACTCAAAAGTGGATTCTTGACTACACTTAGGCATCTTACCTATTTCACCACAAACTCACTCTCTCCTTTAGCTTGAAGAAGTTTGATGCCTCTCTTCCTTGCCCATTTTAGACCATGAATAAGATCCTCATACTATAAAATATTATAAATGTATATAAAATAAAACTTTAGGGTAAAATAATACCTTTTCTTTTAAGGGGAGACAATCATAACACCTTCCCCACTCCCATTCTTTGATCTTGACCCATCAAATAACAAGTTCCATACACATGCATGCTCTCAGTTTGTGATAGTGAGACTTGGCATGGCAGCTCCCTCTTCATGCATGTAATACACACATAATCCTACATATTCAATTATCTTGTAATGATCATAGACAATATTGTCTATTTCCCACTTATAAAAGAACAAATCTAATATGCCTTCTAGTGGTTTCATAGGATTTTGGTCATTGAGATGCTCATCTTCATCCAAGATGGTGAAATTAAAATTAGATAGGTTGGGAATGTAGTGTTATAAGTGGAACCTATAAATAGGTTCAAACCATATAGTAAAATTTGTCCCATACCTAGTCCTAAAGACCATGTATGACCAATCAGAAGAGAGATACCCTCCAATTTTAGCATTGAAATCTCTAGACAAGCATAAGGTAAAGTAGGGAGGAAGGTCAACTAACATCACATATTGGGATATGGTATAGTTAGGACAAGCAACCAATATGATATTAAAGTCCTTAAGAACACACATAGTCTTGGTACGATACCCATCCAATTATAAAACTCCTTATTCATTAGGTTCATATTTAAGCCCCAATATATCAACTATAGACTTAGGCATGATAGAAGTGCTAGCCCCACTATACATCATTAAATTATTCATAAGGGAATATCCTATGATTATTTAAAGGTATAAGGGATTTTGTTTTAATTCCTTAGGTGTTTGAGACTCATGAAGTTGACTTGAATTAGTAAGGACTGTACTTACTTTTTTCTATTTATTTGTCCAAGACATGAAGTTTAGAAAGTTCTTATTGAAGGAGGTCCTTTTTCCCTAGAATAAGAAAATCAACCCACATAGGGAGAGTAACATGGGACTTATTCACGTATTCCAAAATGATAAAATGAGGGTTGGATGCCTTAGATTATCACTTAAGGGTAAAAACATTTCTTGGAGATTGTGTAAACAGAGGCATAAAAGGAACCTTCTGACTCTACCCTTTCCCATATTGCATATGCTGAGTTGGTTATGTATTATGAGCTACATATTGAGTGGAATACCCTTTAGGTGTTTTATAAGGTAGATAATCTACTTTGTAAAGTCCTAAAATATCATAAACTACCCTTATCTTAGCCCTTGTATGGGTTACATCTAAATTGTCCACCTTGGCTACATTTTAACCTTGATTTGTTGCCACTTGTTCAAAGTAGTGTTCACATTCTTGAAAGTTGGAAAATATAGTTTCATCTGGTGCCTTATTTCCACTCTCCCCTTTTTGATTTTTCATCTCAGCTTGGGTCATGAATGGAGTGTCCCCATGAGGCATATAAGAACCTTCCTTGTGTTTTGAAGGAGGCATATTATCATGTGATGGAAGAATGGGACCCTACTACATGAAATATGTTTGACACACCTCTCCACTTGGAGACATTTACATGTCATGTGACTGACCCCATTGAGTTGACCATTGGTCCTCTTGTGCATAATTTTTCTAAGTTGGAACCAAGGCTCTAAAATTCATGGTAGTATTAGGATACTAACTATTGTAAGGCCTTGATTATGTAATCTACCCTTGGCCTTATTGATTGGGTTGATAGGGAGGCTTATTGTATTAATAGGGTTGATAAGGAGGTTGGTGATATGTTAAATAAGGCTTATAGGGTGGATTTTTATGCCTCTACAGGGCCACTAACTTGTTATTTTGGGCTTTGAGTAGCCCTTATATCTTGTCCAATAAAACCACTTGGCTTCCATCTTCCTGATCATGATTGGTTGGGGTTGGTAATGGGGAAATGGTAGGGATATGGGGTTGAATTTTTGAGAAAAAAATCATGAGGGGTTTATGAATGAGTTTGCTTGATTTAATTAGGAAATTTTCTTCCCTTATAACTATTTCATAGGCTTCTAACAAGGTGATTCCCCCATTGAATGTATCATAACTACCATATCATAGTTAAGGGACCTTAGGTAGTATATGAATTCATAACTAGGGGTGGACTTGATGATTATGGGGATCATATCCTAGGTTTTTTTAAATCTATAATTAAAGTTTACCATAAATTCTTGGGGGAGATTTTGATTGTGTTAAGTTATTCCACCAAGGAGAGGTAATCACTCCTATCATCAAATTTCTTACAAAAGTGCTCCCCAAACTCATCCCAAGTGTTGATGGATGCAGGTGCTAGGCCCTTATACCACCAAAATGCCTTACCATTCAAGGAGGTTGCCAATAGTCTCATACACACATTCTCTTGGGTCATATTATGGATTGAACACAAATTGTCTATGCCTTAAATATGTTATATAAATGTAGTTAAGTTATCGACTATGAAATATAGAAGGCTTTTGAGGGAAGAAATAGGTGTCATCAAACTAATTAAGGTTTAAGAGGCTACTATCATTAAAAGGCACAAAGGATTAAATTATAGGCCTAGAAATTAGGGGTATAGGATTTTTAGTAGTGTTTATTTGGGTATAATTAGGAGAGATAGGTGGTTTAGGATTTGGATTTAACCTAGGATGTCTCTTCTTCCTAGCAATGTCTAATGACAACTCAACAAACTCAATGTACTTACCTTTTGAAAAATAAATTTTAGCTATTTTTTGCATATAACTTAATTTTATATCTTCCAAGGATATACTTGAAGATTTAAAATTTTATCTTATGATTCCAAATCATGATCCAAGTCACTTGAAATATGGTCCCACTAGGTGTGCTAGAACTGTTAGCAACCAAAGTTTCACCCTTTAAAGGAGATAGTTCAATTTTTCTTCAAACTTGGACTAACATGGGATTGGCTTAAAGGTTTTGGGTGACCTATAGATAGACCAAAATTTTATATTATGGAGATATCTCCCATTATATATCAATTTAAAATCTTAATCTAAGACTTAATTATATTGGGATGAAAAGAGATATGATGAAATTTAGAAGAAAAACCTATTCTAGGGGGTGGTGATGCACCAAACTTTACTTATCCTCTCTTAACTAATATTTAAACACACTTGTAAATCCAATGAAATAAAAGTAAATAACTAGGCTTCTTAACATAGTCCTAAACATGACTATTTCATATGGATGTTAGGTGGAAGGTCTGCAACTTGAAGGCAAAATAATGGAGGTCTACACGAGACAATACCAATCAACTCACTCTTCAACACAAATACCACCTATCAAAAATTAACATGGCATATCATGACCTAAAAAATAATATTAAATTCATACTTTTATGAAAATAAACACTCATGACACATACTAATGTTGATGAATAAGTTTGTAATAGTCTTTTTCTTTATTGATTCTTAAGATGCAAGATACAATTTTGGTAGAGCTTTGCTACAATTTAGGGTAAAAATATAACACTAGGTGAAAGAGAGGACATAAAAAATAATATTAAATTCATACTTTTATGAAAATAAATAGTCATGAAACACACTAATGCTGATGAACAAGTTTGCAATAGTCTTTTTCTTTATTGATTCTTAAGATGCAAGATACAATTTTGGTAGAGCTTTGCTACACCCAGTCGAGTGATGAAAATAAAGGACTCATTTCCTAAATATATAGAGTTTTTCATAAGAGAGAGAGGAATATTTTTGTATATATTTTCATGAAGAGGCCATATTGATCATGTAGTAGTTACAATAATCTCCTTTACTCCCTTATGTATTGTTTGGTTGGCAAGGTGCCTTGAATGAGATCCTTAGAGGTTTAAGGTATAATTTTAGTAAATTTTAACTTATGAAGAGTCCATGTACACCACATATATTCAATTTAATCTCTCTTAATCTATTATAAAACATTGAAATCAGTTTAATTAGATCCTTTCCATGAGGCATTAAGTGGCTTCCCATACCTACACATTGGTCTTGATGAAGAAACTACCCAAAATACTTCATAATGGTCATTAATATGGGGTATGATCACATCAAGGGTAATTAAATGATGTCCTCAGATGGATCATTAACTCCAAAATGGCCTTATAGGTCCATTATTAAATTCATCTTATTAGTTAAGTAGGCCTTATGGGCTAGTAGCCTAGTCTCTTATCCATTCATTGTTTAGATGATTGTGAAAGTTAAGACATACCTTAAAACTATCTAATTAGGATTGAATAATACCTAAACCATCTTTTTAAATCATAAATTTGACCTTCTAAATAACCCCCACTTGTAAACTTACCCTTCTTGCATGATTAGGCCATCTTGACTAGCTTTTGCAGACTGGTTGGTTGGTGAAAGTTGGTAAAGGCACTTATAGGTAGGTAGGTGAACACTTAATGATTTTAGGAGGTGAAAAAGGCCTCAAAACAAAACCTCCAATTATTAGGAACCTATTTCCAAGTTTTTCACTTAAATTATTACTTAAAACACTAAAAACTTATAGTTTATGGAGGTGTTCATATACTATCTGTATAGATCAATACCCTAGAAGGAGCCTCCTTTAAGTGGAAAAGATGATCCAAGTGTTTCCCAAGTGGTTACAATGCTATTGGATGCATTTTATCCTAAGTTTTTTATTTAGGTCCTTATTAGGGTTTTAGGTAGGTTTAAGAGTGCTTAAGACTCTTAATGATGGTTCAAAGTGGTTAGGACCTTAACCCTTGAACTAATTCCACTAAACTATTTCAAAAAAATCCCCTCATCTCTCCTAAATTTCTCATCCTCCCATGCAAAATTTTTGTATAGTTATGAGGATGTGAAGTTTCCTCTCAAATGAGAAGCATGCATTTTGGGTAGTCTTGAGGTTTTTTTAGGCCACAATGGCCAATTGTGCATCTCCCCTATAAGTCAAAGTGATATCACACATTTATAAAAACATTATGATCATATTCATGAGAGTTTGAGGTGTCCTTTGGTCTTCATTTTATCCTCTACTTTGATATCTAATTAGCATTATCCCAATGGAGGTATTGGACCAACATGTATAACTATAGGGTTTTTGAGTTTTGGTCTTAACTTGGAGATGTGAGTCATCTATCCACTAGCTTTGACATGAAGATCACCCCTAAGGGCCCTTAGAGTACTTGTGTTGGACTCATCAAGCCATTCACCTTAAGTTTTATGCAATATAGTATCTCACTTAGACACCAAATTTTTTGTTTACAAGGGTAATCAGTTATAAAGGCCCTTATAGGTGATTAATATGATATTATTTGGAAAAATTGGGACCACTTCTCTCATCATAAACTCATGTTTTATGCAAATCCTTCTTGATTTATTTCTTATAATATTAAACTAGATTTTCAAGGCCTAATATGTAAAACATAACCCATGCACATTCCAATCAATAGGTCATTTGAGTGATCTTAAGCCTTGAGGAGACCTTTAGGGCCATTTCATAGCTCAAATAATCTATTTTAATGCATTTGGAGGCATAATTATATCATTGGGTACCATCCAAGTTTTAAGAAGGATTCTGGAGGTCCACCATCTTAATGATGGTTTATATAGTATAGACCTTCAAGCCAAAATTTAATGTCATGAACCTTTATTATATTAACTCTTTCATATCTCCTAAATAATTTAGGATCCCATGCAAGGTGTGTGTGGACATAGGAGTGATTGAAGGTGTGCCTCAAGCTTTCTACTAAGTCATTTGAGCAAGTTAACTTCTTAGTGTTCCTTCATAAAAATAAAATGCTCAAGGCCTCACATTATTTTATGTATTTTGAGTCCACAAGGGTTCTTAAGTTTCTATAAGATCCCTAGGCCTGGGTCCCTCTGTAGTGAAAAGTATGCATGCTTAAATATGCAGCTCGACATGCCTATTTAGTAAAATGGATCTTGGGGAAGGGATAAAACCATTATGAGATAACTCATTTCACTCCCCTATCTAAAATTTGTTCTCTAATGTTTGAGACATCCTCCCATACATACCACATTATATTTAACTTAATTGGAGATCTAAATTTTCTATTAAGGTGGAGGTAGGATCCTATACATGAGAGAAGGGCTTAGGCCTCATATACCCAGACTAGTGTCTAGGGTCATCAATCATATGTGGGTAAATTTGTGGTTCTCGTGTTACCATGACACCCTAATAAATATATTTTACACCTTATTCACATGTTCCCATCTATCTCCTTAAACCACTTACCAACCATACTCTCTTTTGTGGTCTACCTGAAGCATCACTGCTTAGTATATAGGCCTAAAATAATTGACATGACAATTTGAGAAATCCTTTTAGATCCTTATAAGAGTGTGGTCAGGGTTTAATAATCATGTTTCAAATCATGATCATAACCTTGAGACTCATCTCTCTTAACCTTGTGAATATATTTAAAATACATAGTCACACATAAGGTTTGTGTTGGACTGAGAATGTAATTCATACAAGGGTGCATTTGTAGTTCCAATGCTACCATGACACCTTCCTCTCTTTTGTGGTCTACTTGAAGCATCACTGCTTAGTACATAGGTCTAAAAAAATTGACATGAAAATATGAAAAATCCTTTTAGATCATTATAGGAGTGTGGTCAAGATTTATTCATCATGTTTCATATCATGATCATAACCTTGATACTCATCTCTATTAACCTTGTGAATAGATTTCACATACATAGTCACACATAAGGTCTGTGTTGGACTGCAAATTTAATTAATACAAGGTGGCCACCTTAGAATAACATCACCATCATGTGATGCCTTAGGGTTTATTTTTATTTATTTTCTCTGGGACTCTAACTTCATATGTTGTAGAATTGTCACTCTCTTTACCTTGGCACCTTCTCATTTTGGACAACCTTGACTGGATGTATATGCTCAACTAAGTTAAAAATTCACTCTTAAAAGTTTCTATATATTTGATAAGATGACCCCATGTTTTAATTATTTCCTTCAATTTGAATCTTTTTCCATTTAGTTATATAGACTATCTCATACTTAGGATCAAGGTATAAAACCATCTATAGTACTATGAGTACTAAGTCATGCATACTTGACTAGTAAGGAGCCTGTAGAACAAGTTTTTGAGTGAGGAGAGAGAGATCCATAGCATACTTAAGGTCCCCATGAATCTCTTATGTTCTAACCAATATCCATAATATATGAATTTGTCTATCAATATATTTTTCTTATGCTCAGGGCTCATCTGCATATGGTGACCTTGAAGGACTTTTATAAAGTGGGTCTAGGTGATTTCTTGTAGGTGACTATTAATCTCTCAATAGGGTATATAGTTATGTGGCTCATTATCCATGACCTAATGGTTCTTGACAACCCTAAGGATTATTTAGGCCTTGATCCCATGACTTGGACTTGCGTAGGAGGTGGATGGCCTATGGGTGATGATAGTGGGGTTGTATGGAGCTTAAAACTTGGAGAGAGGGCTTAAACTGAAGTAAAATGATAGTGTAAAGGTAGTCAAAAGGTAGAAACTCTTTGAGGGCTTGAAATGAATTATAGACTCACCCCTAATGTGACCTATAAGGACCTTATACACCTTTGTTCATATTCCTAATATAATATAACACTTTGGAGGCCATTAATGAGGTATACATGGTGAAAATGCAACCTAAGACTTTCCAAATAACCTTAACCTTTGTTAAAAAACCTTAACTTCCAATAAAAGAGGTGTGAATGTGTTTGAAGGTAGATTAGTAGTCTCTAAGCTTCTAGGGGTTATGGTGAAGCTTGAGAATCCTATAATTAGGATATATAGATGTGAATGCAACACTCCATGATGTGTTTTACTATTTTTTCTCAACCATCAAGCCACCATTATACAGTATAGTACCTTTCTATGCAATGAAACTTAGGCATGTAGGTAGTATTCACTTAGAAAAACCAAGTGAGAGTTATATTTATATATGAATACCTAAATACTAAGCCAAATAAGAATGAATCACTTCAATAAACTTTATTGAAACTCTAAGATTATTCACTTTTAGGTGTATACATTGAATATTGCTTCTCACCATTACAACCTTGCTTATAGACTACAAATATTGGTAGTTTGGATGCTTCTCACCTATATATGACCACACATATGAGATAAATTCTGAGTATGCCATGAAAAGTATCTTCAAGACTTGAGGAACTAGTAACAATCATCATTTTGATTAAACAAACCATAAATTCAAAGAAATTATCCTCCTTTTGCCTTGTGTAGATGAGGGTAGTAACCAGATCCCTTAAATTCTTAATGAATGTTCATAGAGCTTAGGGGACTAAAATTTTAACCAATTCCCATGATTGAAAGGTGACCAAGTTTATTTTATTTGTCAAAGATCTTGGACCCTTTTTCTTTCTCCACTGTACAGACTACACACAAACCTAAAGTGCTCTCCATGTTTGCCAATGAGCTTAATGGTGGAGATGAATCAATTTTGGGATATTAAAGCACTAAAATAGTATAATTTATTCCACCCATGTAATTAGTAAACTTCACTTACCAAACCTTGACTCCATAAGACCCAATTTGTACTATATGGATCTATACCACTCTCCTAAAACCTACAAATTCCTTATGTTTTCTCATATTTCAGACCATGCATCATTATTAGCAAGTAGGATTAGGGAAAATAGGGTTCAAGTGATGTATTAAATTCTTTATGATAGGGAATAATATATTTCATGAAGGTTCTTGAAGGCATGGATGGTGGTTTAGTGGCCTTTCTAGGTTAAGTGGTGTGTATTTAAGGTCAAATATTTTCCTTTTAGACCATATACATGACATAAAAAGGGGATTTAAATTGAATATCATTTAAATACATATGACATACCTTATTAAATTATAATTAATTCAATTAGGCTGTCATACACCTTCACAAAATTCTTAAAATCTTGGAATTAAACCATACCTTACATATCTTGCATATACAAGAAGTGTTCATGATGACTCACTAGCTACAACATTCAATCATCTCCACCATGGAAATTTTGAATTTTTGAGGCCAATTCAAAACCTATTATGGACTTTCATACATTCTCAAATACTATGAAGACACTTGACATAAATTTGAAACATGAGGTAGGGGTAACCACTATGAGTTTGATAACATGAAAATATAGTAGACCTATTGCATTTGAAGTGACAATTAGTGACCTTAATTTGGACTATCCTAATTCACCAAGAGATGTGACAACTATGAGGTCTTATGGTTGACTAAGGTTCATAGGGATTAGGTTGACCCCTTTCTAGGCCTGAGGAAATAAAGTGGTCAATAGGTACAAGATACTCAATTGATATACCAAAGGTACCAAAGTTCAAAGATCTCATACCATTACCAAAATGTCCAAAATTTAGTGATCATGAAATTTCACTTGTTATACATAATTATGATGATGCTAACATTCCTATATTATTAAAAATATTTGGTGGATTTCAACCAATGATAACACCTATGATGAACACCTCTATCCCTATAGAATATCTAATGTCTATGATGACCACTATTGGGGACCTTTAAAAGCAACTATCTAAACTTTAAATGAAAATGTATTTCCATAATGATAATGAAAATATTACCCCATTCAATAACTAATCTCTTATACAATGTATACTTGAATATCCTTGTCCACAAGATTTTGAGTTACCAAATTTACCTCTCTTTTTGAGACAATGAGCTATTCGACCACATGATTATATATGTACATTATTTGGTCCATGGGCAAAAGATGAAAAACTATTTCTAAATTTTTTCCATATAAGTATTTTGGGTGAGGCTCAAAATTGTTTGTATAGTTTGCCAAAGGGTTCCTTACATATTTTATTACAATTGGAAGATGCATTTTTCATGGAATTCAATATCCACAATGTGCCAAAACATATATTAGAACATTTGATTTTTTTTTAAAAACATGATGATGATTCCCTTCAATATTATACTATTGAATTCAAAACTACATCATATTAGCTAGCATTTGAACCCTCAAATTTGAAATTGAAATTTATCTTTAGTGGAGGCCTTCTTTCCCCATTAAAGGAAAGGGCATTGCATAAACAATGCAAATAATTTACCCATTTATATAATGATGTGCATAGATATGTTTCCTTAATAATTAATCATTTCAAAGTAACTTAAAATATCTCCCTCCAAATACAAAAACTTTATCCCTAACATGAAGGATGGAAATATCTTACTTAAGGAATATTATAAAGAAAAATGTAGTATCCCTAATCTCTATATGACCAATTCACAAATGTTACTCAACATGGGGTAAATCCAAGGTCCACATCTTATGCAATAATATCAAAGTGAACAACACATAAAAAATCCATGCTAACAATATTTAACAATTACCTTATACATGAGTGGTGCTTATTTTTGGCATAACCATATTGATCCTACACAAGAAAAAATTATTTGCGATGTAAGACACAAAAAATGGGATTCAATATTAAAAACTTAAAAATTAAAGGAGATTATAAAATCTCCTTGGGTAAAATATTAATACCAATTTCTTACGGTCCTAAATTAATTTAAACATGGGATGGGGTTATACCTACCACATCTCCATATGCATTTACATTAGGAACTCTTTGGCTATACCAAACGAAAGTAAATATTGATCAAAATCAATAATGAAATTCCTTTCCTCATGAAATCACATTAATACATATTTCAAATTATAGCATTAATTCTTACACCACACATGAAAAATGTGAGGAGGAACATGCTATTTACATTTTCAACCTATTCAATCATAATGCAAACAATGTAAAAGATCCAACTTAAAGTTGTAAGGTTCATAGTAGGGAAAAATCTATGAAAATCTATTGGATGACATCATAGGATGATATTTACTCTTTAAAAATTCAATAAATACCAAAAATAATAAAATTAAAAACATTTTAAAAATACATAAACACTTTCGACAATTAATCCTACGTACACATATGTGACACACTCCTTGAGTATTATATTCATACATAAATACATGATAAATTCCCATTTTGAATGTTGGGCCTTCCCTCTACTCATATCATATGGACATTGGGGGCATCCTCTTCTTTGATATTGACACAAGTTATATGATTTGATAATCACTCTAAGTTACCATGTTTGAGCTTACATATTTACTTAAACATGCCTTTATCAATGATTATATCTTACACAGGGTACTTCATATGATATACATTTTCCATATTATTCCTAACACATTAGATCCATGGGATACTATGACATGCTATACTAGTTGCTTATGATTTACTTTATGCACTTCCTTAAGTATCTTGCCTTCATATTGTATTCCTTACTTGAGAATTTGAATATGTTCCTTTGCTTGTGTCCCCCATGCCTATGTATACTTTTATTTTATGTCATTATTTATTTTATGGAAATTTGAATATTTCCTTCTTGATTTTTTGGACATTTTCCTATGTCATGTCCCTTCAATTGTGCAACATTTGAACATGCCCCTTATTAGTGGTCTCCTTAGACCATTGCCTTTTGACTTACTTTTGAGTTCTCTTGTGCATATGTGATTGTTTGTTTTTTGAGATTGTACTATTATTATCTAGACATTTATATTATATTTATCATGCATCTTAGTCCTACATGTGATCACATTTTCTCTATGAACTTCAATGATACATTTACCTAGACATGTTCCATTTTATATGCTACATGATTATATTCATAGATTATGTGGTTGTCTTCTCCTTTTGAGGTGAGGCAACTACCAGTTCCTATCTTTCCCTCACCTCAAAGGGGGAATATTAGTAGGGGCATGTCATAGGGACATGTTATCCACACTTGGCATAGTTTTCAAATTTAGTAGGGGCATGCTTTAGAAACATGTTCTCCATAATCATTCAGTATATGATACTTATATAAATTTATAAATTCAATGGGTGCATGCTTTAGAATCATGTTATCCACACTCATTTAGTATGTGGTACTTATATTAGGTTTCAAATTCAATGGGATCATGTTATATGGGTATGTCTTCCACACATTCATAGCTCTCAGATTCAATGGGGGCATGCTATCAAAAACATTTTCTCCACACCTATTCAATATTCAACATCTATAGATTATAATGGGGCATGTTTTGAAAAATATTTCCTCCACATTGTTACTTATATAAATTTTCATATTTATCCATATATAGTGGAGGCATGATCTAGAATCATGTTCTCCACACTTACATAGTTATCCAAATTGGCCAAAACACATTATTATATGATTCAGATTCATAGTTGTGGTATAAATCTATACATTGGTATTATTTTTGTATAGATTTTTAGCATGAGATGTATATAAGGTGTATATGATATGTAACATGTGACTAATATTGAAAAATCTATATTAGTTTTACATTCCAAAACACTTTCATGGATCATTACCATATCATAGTATTTTTTGTATAAATACCTTGAGGATTTTTACAAAATTTTATTGAACCAATCTACTTCAATAGTTGGTTCACCTTTGGGTATGGTTAAGGTGATAAAATAAATCAATATTTATAAGTTATTAGGTTATCCTTGATCATCCATACTCACTAGGTTATAAGTATATCTAGGTTGCATGGTTGAGTTAATCTTAATTACCAGGTGGCAATTCACTTTTGCTCCAACTTTGCGGGTATGTGTCTTCCTCTGTGTGTGTGTGTGTGTGTGTGTGTGTGTGTGTGTGTGTGTGTGTGGTTCATTTTGGTATGTTTAAGGTGATAAAATCAATCAATATTTTCAAGTTATTAGGTTGGACTTGATCATCCATCCTCACTAGGTTATAAGTATCACTAGGTTGCATGGTTGAGTTAATCTTAATTACCAGGTGGCAATTCACTTTTGCTCTAACTTTTGGGGCATGTGAATTCTAATATATATATATATATATATATATATATATATATATATATATATATATATATGAACTTTAAATATTTATCTATATGTATCCTAATCTTAGTTTTAGAGCCTTATTATGATACATCTTTTGCAAAAGAACTTGTCAATAGGCAAGGCAGTTACATTGACACATAGGTGTACTCCTAAACCTTGCCATTTAAATTTAAATCTATTTCAATTACTTTTAAACAAGATTATATGCATTGATTTTACACTATAACATGCTATTATTTTTAGGTTAGTCACTAAAAAAACACTCAAGTTGGGCACATGCAAAGAAAAGGTGTGCATACACACCTAGTTATGCATTCTTTTCCTTTAAACTAGAAATTTCATTACTATTAAAGGGGTGAGGTAAATGTAGATGAAAATTTATAATTATATATCAGGTCAATCTTGTACACTTATAAAAATTATACCTTGGTCATTCCTCTTAGTTCTTTACCTTTCCTTCTTTTGTAGGTCTCACATCTACTCTATCATTGTGCCCCTTTGGCCTATATATGTTAGTCCAACTAGTCTTGTGTTAATGATATTATGGGTACAAATCACTAAGAGGGGGGGGGGTGAATAAGTTGTGGCAAACAATATAATTTAATTTATAAACCTTTCAAACACTTAAGCATTAAATACAACCATTAATGAAGCATATAACATGTTTATATCAATGAAAAATGAAGATAATGGAAGATCATGCACACAACACAAGATCTATGTGGGAAAGCCTCTTGGGGAATAAAACCCACTCTCAAGCCTATAAACATATCAACTACTTGTCCTATAAGATGATAACAGACATGATACTGGTCAAGTCCTTCTAACCACAATTTAGTGAAATACCTATTTCACAAGGAACACCTTCCCTTAGGATGATCAAGTCCTTCTGATCACCTATTGGTCAAGTCCTTTTAACCAGCTTTAGTAAAACACCTATTTCACAAGGAGTACCTACCCTAAGATGATCAAGTCTTTATAACCTATATTTTAATCACCCTCCCAAGACTTATGAAATGAACATCTCCTAATCACTGATTACCTACCAATCTGATGGAGATAAAATGTATATTAGATTTATTCAACTCTACACACTACATAGTCCACACTTTGATCTACTTTTCAAATCAAACCAAGATCACATAGACATCATATATCTTTCACTCATTCTCAATCTTAAAACTTTCAAGATCACTATCTTTGAAATCAAAAATATAACCTATAGGTCATACACATAATCATCAACTTGTTTTTCTCTACAACTCATCCACTATGTAGACACCCTTTCTTCTTTCCTTCACTCTTCAAATCTCACATACACATTTTCTCTCAAGTCTAGAAACCATCACCTTTGATTTCACTATTTATAGAGCCTTCATGAATATCAACTTCTTAGTTAGACATAATACTTGCCTTAACACTTAAGGCATATAACATATCTCAATACCATTCATATAGGTCGGCCAAAGCATCCATGGGTCACACTTTAGTGGCTACACTTTTCAATTAGGCCTTAGTATCCCTTAAAGGTCTCATAGAGACCTATTCACCCCTTTGGCACGTCAACAAGAAAATTAGAAACATAAGACCAATTCAAAATGCATAGGTCCACTCCACATGACCCCTTTGACATTTTCAAAAGTTTACAGTCATCATTACATATCTCTGCTAAATCCAAATAGATCAATCTTTGACCTAATACATAAAAACACCATGAATGAACACACAGTCACATTTTAAGTATTTATTCATCCTTAATATGGATTGGTAAAACCTCAAAAATTGATATAGATGATCTTCATGGAGTCTACAACACTCTCCAACATCTAAGTCACCTTGAAACATCCAAATACCATTATTAATAACTCAATTATCCTTCTTGGGTCACTTACATAACATGGTCAAACACACAATCAAATTTGGAGATCAATATTTGTAACTATATAGATATTCAGACCTTGTAACCAATTTTTATGGATGTGACTTGGAGTCCTTTATAAATTTTCCTTTTAGACCATGATCAATCTTTGTATATATCAAAATTTATAGCTTAAAAATTTTAGGCTAGTTATCCCTCACAAATTTGAATATTTGAATTCAAATGGTCACTAAACAACTGTTAAAATTCAAAGATTTTGTCAACATATCATGCCCTATCATATCTTGAATGAATATGCATCATTGATATCCATTAAAATTATCTCAGTGTTTACCTTTGATTATGATTAAACATCGATCACTTATCATCATCTCATTGCTTCTTGAAAATTTGGAACAAACATGCTTCATTGATCTCTACAAATTAACCATGTCTTTATCTTGAACTGCTCATCACTGATCTAAGATTTGAGATCCCATGATTGTGCTAATTTTCAGTGCCATATGTATTTTATATATTTGACTCATTGAATTTAATGTGCACCATTGATCTTCTGACTACATGATCATATGCTTGTCATTGATCTTCTATCCAAGCTCTATGAATATGATATATATCACTACCATGTTCATTCTTTGACATATTGAATTTTTTGTGCACAATTAGATCAATATATATGATTTAACATGAATCATTATATATATTAACTAGATGACCTCAAACTTCAATTTAGTTTACCTTGATGATCTCTAGCCCATCACAGTTTGCTAGAGTAACTTTAAAGCTTTATAACCTGAATTAGAAATCACTTCAAGACTCCAAAATTTTAGGGTAGATTCTTGGAACTATAGAAAACATATTCATGAAATCCTTTGACCTTTTTTTAATTTATAGGTTCCTAAAATAAATGCACAAACTTTTTGTTTCATTCATATCTGCATGACGTGTAGTGATGGTCTGGCTAAGTATAGAAACTTAGTGAACTTCTATTTGAGAGGCCAACTTTACACCCACATATCTTTAGTTACACTTAACATCATGACATAAAATTTTAACCATAGTAACTTAGGAATAATATTATCAAAAAAATATAACTAAATCCTCATGACTCATCCATATGTGGCAATGATGACATCAACAAACTTCCTACTCAGCGTTTTCTACGACTAGACCCAAAATGTCTAGATGAAAAAATATGAACTACCAGATGAATTCTAATCATGAACATAATAATTAAAAGAATGTAAGACATCTTATGGGACCTATTTCATAGCCTCAAATCATGATACTCATTCCAAAACATTCCTAACCATTACAAAACTAAATATCAATGAAGCCTACTTCAAGGATACTAGGACAAGCACATTACACACTTTATCATTGACACTTAGAATATCAAGACACTTCATCCAATCACCTTGAAATCTCCATCAAATAAATTAAAACTCTTTAATAATCTCCACCTTTGTCATTTATGTCAACAACCATCATATAACTCACCTTCCTTATCTCTTTTCAATCACTCTCATAATATGAACTTTCTCCCCCTTTGACATAGTGATAAAGTGGGCACAAACTGATCCTAAGGACCTAAAAAGACCACCAAAAAGAGAGTATCACCTTATAAATATGATACTAACTTACACTTATGTTGAGACTACCTCTTATTATCTTGATAACTTCCTCTTGCTACATGCTAACACTCTTTTTCAACCAATCACTACCACTAATGAAGAAAGAACACACAAAAGCATTGAAATTTGATGGAACTCACCAATAAACATTTGAGAGGAACTCCCCCTAAGATATCTGAGCCATTTCACCTATTGAGTATATTTATATCTCCACACATGATAAATAACCACCACATAGGCCCACTAACCTTCTCTCTCAAGCTACCTCTAGAGTAAGCTCATGAACTTGTTACTCCCCATCAACAAAAAGACCTATTAATTAAAAGATAAATAAATAAAACCTAAGATTTGTCTTAGATACTCAAATTTAGCTTTTGATAATGGTTTAGTCATGATATCTACAATTTTATCTTTTGTAAGACTATACTCCAACTTAACACTTTGATTACTCACTTGTTCTCTCTAAAAATGATATCTAATAGGAATGTGCTTAGTTTTTGAGTTCATCACAAGATTCTTTGAGATATTAATTACACTAGTATTGTCACAATAGATAGGACAAGGTCCATTTTTATATTACCTTATAATCTTTCAAAGTTTATTTCATCCACATGAATTGTGTGCAACAAGAGGTAACTGCTATATACTCAGATTTTACAATTGATAGAGACACTAAGGCTTACTTGTTACTTAGCCAAGACACCAAGCATTATCCCATAAAAAATAACCCACCTCTGGTACTCCTCCTAATATCCACACATCCTACCCAATCTATATTAGTATATTATTTCAAAGTTAATTTTTTACTCATGGGATACCATAAATAATACTCTATTGTGCCTTTGAGATACCTCAATATATTTTTTTACTAATTTTAAGTGAGTTTCTCTAAGATTATCTTGAAACCTTCCTATAAGACCAATTTCTTGCATGATATTAGGCCTAGAATTAGTACAGTACAAAAGACTTCTAATCATGGATCTATACAAATTTTGATAAACTTTTGGTGAGTCATCTAGTTTACTTAACTTGTATCCTTGATCATTAGAGTACCCATTAGATTACAATCCATCATGTCAAACTTATTTAGCATATCCTTGATGTATTTAGATTGTGAAATGAATATACCTGTATCACGTTAGTTAATCTACAATCCTAAGAAGAAATAAATTTCTCCCAACATTGACATTTTAAACTTAGTCCTTATAGTATTTTCAAACTATCTACTCATATTATCATTATCAAATCCAAAAACTATGTCATCAACATATAAAACCACTATCAATTGATGATTACATTTTGTATTAATATATAAATTACTATCATCAACCCTTTTTTTAAAACCTTGACTCAAAATATACTTATCCAACCTATCACCTTCTTCATTTTACATACAAAATATTGATTATTTTACATGAAGTATCTTTCAGGTAACTTAATGTAGACTTTCTGTTCTAAGTTATCATTAAAGAAAGCATATTTCACACCCATTTGGTATACATTAAAACCCTTGAAACTTGCATATGCCAAGAAGAGTATAATTACTTCCATTCTTACCATAGGATCAAAAGTCTCATCAAAATCTATTCATTCAACCTGAGTGTAACCTTTGCAAACCAATCTAGCTTTGTTCCTTATGACTTCTCCTTTATCATTCATTTTATTTTTGAAAACCCACTTGGTACCTATCACATTTTTATCTTTTATATTAGGAACTAAATCCCATGTTTCATTCTTTACTATTTGATGAAGTTATTCATCAATTGCACCATTCTAACTTTCATCTTTGCTAGCTTCCATGAATGTTTTGGGTTTAATCATGGATAACAAAGTTGAGTATTATTGATTATGATTGATGAACATTCTCCTTCTAGTCTGAAAACTTGCACTAAATTTTCTAATAACTTGAGAGATTGGATGAGCTTTCTTATTTCTTTTAGATAGAGCTTTAGAGTCTTGGATTTCTTCTTCCTCTTCATCTTCATCATTTGTTTGAACAAATAACTCATCATTTTTTGCAATAAAATTTTGGATTAATTCACTTACTTGCAATTTTAGCTTTTTAACTTTACTTGTCTCATCTATCCTTACATTTTAACTTTCAAAAATCTTGTGAAGTCTCTTCTTAAAGCACCTATAGGTAGTACTAATAGAAGAGTAACCTAAGAATATGCCCTCATCAGATCTTAAATCAAATTTGCAAAAATTCTCTTCATCTCTTTTGATGAAGCACCTGCTCCTAAACACTCTAAAATGTTTGAAATTATTTTCTTTATTCTTTCATAACTCATAAGGAGTCTTATTACCATTTATTCTAATTTAACACCTATTTAGAATGTAAATTGAAGTGTTGGATGCCTCTTCCCAATAACCATATGATAATTTGGCATCTTGAAACATGGTTCTACTCATCTCTTGAACAATCTTAATCTTCCTTTCAACAACACCATCCTACTATGGTATTCTAGAAGTAGAATATTATCTCCTTGTCCCTTGTTTCTCACAAAAATCATCAAATTCATGAGACCAAAACTCACCACATCTATTTGACCTTTCACACTTGATCTTTGACCTTTTATCATTTTCCACAAGTGCTTCAAATGCCATAAATTTTGCAAAATCTTCTAATTTTTATTTAAGAAAACATATCCAAGTCATCTTAGTAAAATCATTAATGAGAAGCATTAAGTAGTTATTATCTTGATTAATTTTAGTTCTCATAGGTCCACATAGATCAGTGTGGATCAACTTTAATGGATTTGTAGTGGATAACTAATTGGATTTATATGTTATTTTGGTTTGCTTCCTATGAATAGATGACTTTCAAAGAGAATGAGGAATCTTATAAATCTTGGGCATATGCCTTACCAACCTCTTTAAATTAATCTTTACCATATTACCAAAATTTATATGTCAAATCCTTCTATGACAAATCCAAATTTATTCCAATTGAATCATGAAGCACTCCTCCTTATTGGATTAATGGAATACATACATATTGTTATCTATTTTATAAACATTTCCAACTAATATGTAAGATTTTTCCTTTCTTACTTCACATACATCATCATGAAAAGTTATAAAATTTATTTTATTACAAATTTGGCTCACACTTAAAAGATTATATTTTAAACCTTCTACATAAAAGACATTCTTAGTCCTATTATGACCATTGTCTAAACTCATAGTACCTTTTCCAACTATGTTAGCAAATTTTTTATCACCAAACCTCACTAAACCTAGGTTGGTCTTCTTGAGAGAGATAAACTTGCTCTTATCTTCTATCATATGATTTGAGCATCCATTGTCTATTAAACATCTCTTATTCCCATCTTGTTATGTATGTAAGGCTACTTAAACAAACATTAACTCTTCATTCGGTGGATCACTTGAATTCTACTTATTTTCTTCTTCAATCTTAGACTTATTTTCCTTGAACCATTTGATGGTGTCAATGACTTATATGTCCTTTTTCTAGAAAGATCTTTTATAGTTCTTGGCTATATGACCTTGTTGTTACAATTGTAGCATATGAGATCCATTTTGATCTTTAAAGAGAAAGAACAATACCTATACCTATGATCAAATTGATTAAAGGAGAAGGAATACCCATTAAAGACATTATTGATATTTGACCTTCCTTTCTCTTGACCATTACTAATCCATGAATTTTTATTTTTGACCCTTTTGATGGAGTTGAATTCCCTTTTATCCTTATATAAGAGTAATTCATGACCTTATTTTCCAATTGTTCCATCCTTTGGTTGAGACATTTATCCATCATGACCTATAGATTTTTTATTATTATTTCTAGATCTTTCACTTGCATCTTCACATCTCCCATTCTTGCATTGACATTTGATAAAGCACATACTAGTTTTTTTTGAAGATAAGCCACAGTGTCTTTGTCAACCATTATACCTTTGATCACCTTCAAGTGGTTAAAATCAAAATAAGGACCTACTCTGATATCAATTGTTAGAGGTAAAAACCACTAAGGGGGGGGGGGGTAAATCAGTGGTGTTAATTAATCTAATTCAATTTCCAAACACCTAATCATTCAATAAAACCATTTAATAAACATACAAGATGTTTATAGCAATAAATAATGAAAACAATGCAATATCACACACACAACACAAGATCTATGTTGGAAACCCTTTTGGGGAATACAACCCACTCTCAAACCTAAAAACACATGGACTGATTATCATATAAGATGATCAAAAACATGAGACTAGTTAAGTCCTTCTGACCAAAATTTAGTAAAACACCAATTTCATAAAGAGAAATTACCCCTAATATGATCAATTCCTTCTAAAAACTTGTTGTTGAATTCCTTCTAATTGACTTTAGTGAAACACCTATTTCATAAGGAGCACCTACCCCTAATATGATCAAGTCCTTCTAACCACTTGTTGGTCATGTCTTTTTGACCTAGATGTTGAGCACCTTCCCAACACCTATGAAATGAGCATTTCTTGATCACTAATTTCTTACCAATCTAATGGAGATATAATGTATATTAGTTTTCTTTAAATATACACACTACATAGTCCACACTCTAATATGTTTCTCAAATTAACCATCAAGCTCACACAAATATCATCTATCCTTCACTCATCCTCAATATTTAAACATATAATAGTATTATCTTTGACATTATAAATATATCCTATAATTCATATAAATATTCATTAACCTACTCTTCTCTACAACCCATCCACTGGGCACACACCCTTTATTCTTTCCTTCGCTCTTCAACTCTCACATAGACATCTTCTCTCAAGTCTAGAAACCATCACCTTTGATTTCATTATTTATAGAGCCTTCATGAACATCAACTTATTAATTGGCCATAATACTTTCCTCAAACCTTAATTCATCTAACATATCTCAATACAATTCACATAGGTCATCCATAACATCCATGGTTCACACTTAAGTAACTACACTTTTCAATTAGGCCTTAGTATCCCTTATAGGTCTCATGGAGACCTATTCACCCCTTTATCACTTTCATGAGAAAATTATAAACAAAAAAACACTTCAAAATGCATATGTCCACTCCACATGACCCCTTATATATCTTGAGAATATTACATTCATCATTACACGCCTCTTCTAAATCCAAATAGATCAATATTTGACCTAATACATAAAAACACCATGAATGAACACACAATCAGCTTATAAGTATTTTTTCAAATTTAATATTTATTGGTAAATCCTCCAAAATACATAAAAATTATCCTTATGGAGTCTACAACACTCTCTAATATCTATGTCACCTTGAAACATCCAAATACCATCAGGAACAACTCAATTATCCTTCTTAGGTCACTTACAAAACATGGTCAAAGACATAGTTAGATTTGGATCTTAATATATGAAACTATAAAAACATTCAAACCTTATAACAAATTTTTATAAATAAAACTTAGATTCCTTTACAACTTTTCCTTTTACACCATGATCAAATTTTGCATATATCAAAATTTGTACTACTACATGGTGGTGAAATATATGGTCAATAGAGCCCCTAAAAAATAAAATAAAAATTAATTATCCATTTCTAATTTTTGAGTATCATCACCAATGTGACACCAAAGAAAGAAGATACGCAGGCACTACTTAGGTAACACATAAAATTATGGAATTATTTCTGATTCTTAAGTATAATCACCAATGTGACACTAAGATACGAACATATGAAATTTTCATAATTACAAATATAATACTAAAATTAAATGTGATGTAATTACTAAAAATTTTGAAAAAATGAAATTGAAAGTGTTAGCAAAAGAAATGAGTTTTTGTTTATCCTTCTTATTGATTATCTTTGACAAGCATTCTAAAAACAAATGGTTATAATGTTTGTTTAGGCTTGGTACAAGGCAAACTATAATGGATCAAATAAAAACCATAAAAATAAATCAAAAATTACCTCTCTATGACAAATTCGTAGTTATGCATAAATATATAAAAGTGAAATTGTAATAAATCAAACATAGGAAATAGATAGAATATAGAAAACATGAATGAACAAATTCTTACTTACAGAATGATTTCATTACCAAAAAATATGAGTATATAGAGATGAATTCATTGGCTAAAATGACAAAAATGTGATTTTGCTACACAAAAGACAATTATGATACTAAAAGCACCAATTTCACCATTGTAAAAAAAAATCATTGTTGATCCTAAAAACATAAAAATAGAAATTACAAAGGGACAAATAAAATGATTTCACTACTCATAATAACAATTTTGCTACTGATAATGATGATTTTGCTATTAAACATAGTGATTTCACAAAAATGTATGCCAATTTCATTATTTTCTATAGCAAAAAAATATAAAAAATTAAAACATAAAAAAAATAAAGGGTAAAAAAAAGCTAATGATGTAGATAAAATTAGGAAAGAGAGACTAAAAATGGGTCCAAAAATGATTTCATTATTATGGTGTATAATTTCACAATTGATGTTTCCAAATTCATTATTATTTAGTAGACATACATAATCGAGCAAAAACATCTGATAACAACCTGTAACTTCAACTAACACTCACAAAGATAAGATTAAATGCATATGCAAATTTGAATACAAATAACATAAATTGAATGAAAAATTCTTTCTAAATGAAAATATGATGAATGTAGGATGAAAAAGATGAGGGAAGCTTCCACTGGGCATGTCAAAATGTGTGAACTAAATATAAAAATGCTAAACAATCAACTAACTATGCAATCTTAATCTGAGATAAATTTAACCTAAGATAAAGAAACAAACAAAGAAAATAGTAAACACAAAATTATAGTTTAAATATGTAAGTTTCTTCCACTACGATGTAAATTTGATTTTCTCTTTGAAAATGTGGTTGTTCACTCTTCCAATACAAAGGATAATGGGTAGTGTTTTGTTGTAAAAGAATTTTAGATGCTTTGATTCACTTGTAAATTGGATAGCACTTCATTATCATAGGTCAGGATGGATGAAAATGATGTTTTTCAATCTCATTTATAGTTTTCTAGATGAATATATAATGGTGAAATATTCTTTCAATTTATTAAATGATCTAAATAATCAATGGTGGCTAATAAGTCCTCACCCATGAGGATGAATACTATTTTAAATGGTTGATATAAGAATGAGATTGGTTAGTTGAGTCAATAGGAATGAGTCAAACTTCTTGAGAACTCAGGGAATGACTCAAAGGAGGTTGATAAAGTTGTGTGTTTGGTTGAGATGAGTCAACATGTGAGGGATAATAAGGTGGAAGATGGTGTATGAGGTGTAAAATGTGGATTTTATATTTAAAATAAGGATTTAAAGTGTGCACAATTGACTAATTTAACTTATTCAATTTTTTGAATTTGGAGGGAAATGTGATGAATTATTTTAAGAAGAATTATTAATAGATTTTAGGTTCATTTTGACATTAAATGTAATTTAGGTGTCTACAATTACATATCTCATCAATTGAATAAGCCTAAAATTTTTCTTACAGTTTTGAAGAAAAGGGCAAGGCCAAGACTATGATAGAAGATTCAAAGTCTTAGACTAAGAAACCATATAAATATTCCAAATAAAATTTAAAAGCATGGAATAAATCCAAGAACCATACACATAATAAGTAAAAATAATAATATGATTATAATAAGTAATCAAATATCGATAAGTGGCCTTGTAAGCAATGGGAAATGAAACATATATATAAATCAATCCTAGCTCACAGCAAATAGATCCTACTTACACTTGTGACTGAGGATACATTAGATAATTAGGGTCATGAACAATATGGATCCATTAAACCTAATCAAGTTATATCTTACCATAATAATATCACTAAGGAGGGTTCCAAAGCCTCTAGTCAAGCAAAACTATGCAGTAATACTAACTAGGTCCTATGTTTTCATATTCACTAAACTAATAACAAGTAAAATAAAAGTCTAATCTAGTGTTCACAAAATCTTATGGCACAATATGGGGTTAGTAAAAATAAAATTAAACATGCATAAGATAATCCTAATTAATCTATGTATAGGTAAATCCCTAATGCATGGAGAGATTAATATTATTCAAAACTCATTACTTATGTTACTTCTATCTACTAAAAAGAGGAACAAAGTTAGAGATACTTACCTAGAAGATGAACCTATAAAAACTTAATCTTTCCCTTGGCCAAAGGTGATTTTCAAGAGGGTTTTGTGGTTTATAAAGATCACTAATAAAGGCCAAAGAATCCAAGACTTCTCCATAAGATAACATTCTTTTCCAAGTAGAAACATTAAGCTAAGAATCTTCAAGTAGAATGGTAGAAGAGCAGATTGTAAAGAAGCATAATGAATAATTAATTCTTGTTGTCTCTCTAAGAATGTCAAAATGGATGTTCTTATATAGGCATATCTAACCTTAAATCCTTATGAAAGTTTCAGGTAACAAGGTTGACCCTATCAACCTAGTATTGTAATCGATAAAAAACATACTAGATAATGAACTATGTTATCCATAGTTGACTTAGTTTTTAGTAAGCTCTATTAATAAAATATAGGGTTGATATGGCCAACATAGTCAGGTAAACTATCAAAAATGGATTTAGGTTAGGTAAATGGATAATGAAGGTGGCAAATGACTAAAGGAGTGCGTAAAATAGGAGGCAAAGATTAGGAAAATATTTTTAGGAGTTGGTTGGATTGATAATAATAGGCAATAAGGGATAATAATCTTATGAAGCACTAATGGTCTACCCACCCCTTTCCTAGTGCACCCCTTAGGATATGCACTCAAGGAGATTGAGACTCAATGGGTTCTTTCAAGATAGGAAGCATCAATAATTGATAAAGTCTAAAAATATTATATGTATACATATGCCCCACTCAAATATCATCACATGTCACTTAGTTGCAATAAGGGATCGTGCTTTGAGAAAATAACATAACAACACACAATGCTAAGGCTAAAAAAAGTTGTAGTATTTTAAAACAAAAATAACTAGAATTAAATGATTGAAATGGAAATAATTGAAAAGTAAATGTAATTCATACCTTGACTTACCTTTATTGCTAGATGGTTATCTATTATATTTTTAGTTTTGATCATGGATGGTGCAAATACTACTTTCGACAAACCCAAGGATATAAAACTAAAGAGAAAAAAAAACAAACGTAAGAAAAGTAAGATAATTGGTGCTATGTAGATAGGATATACATGGGAATTTGGAAAGCTAGGGTGACAAGTGTTATGATAGACCAAATGACTAAGTTAAAATTTAGAGTAAATTGGGTAATAAAAAAGCCAAGGCTACTAAAGACCAAAAACTCTCAAACAAGTAAACCTTAAGTAAGAAAGGCAAACTCACTGAGTCAAAATAAAGATACATGTCAAAAGGTTGGTAATCAAACATCTTTGTGAAAGCAGTAATGATCCTTACTTAAATATATATGGGAAATCAAAAATGGTAAGAAAATATTGATGAATAATCAATAACAATTCTTACTCAATCATCAATGAAAAAAGGTGTATAAAATGGAAAATAATATTGATGAGTGAGAAGTAACAAGCCAACCTGACTCAATAATGGAAAAAGTACATGAAAGTAAAAAATAGACTCACGTATTTGAAAAAAGGGTATTAAAACAATAATAAATGGTAAAATAAATCAAGACAAGTCTAGAAATGTAGAGCCAAGGTGTAAATAAAATGAATCCTAGTCACTCAAACCTATTGTTTTGTTTTAAGGATAGATAAAAATAAAATAAAGTAGTGATAGCATGTTTGTAAGATGTGAATAAGAAGGAAGTAGGGAAGAAGGGAAAAAAAATTAGAATCACAATTTTCCTATCAAGGGGGAAAATGAAACGGGTGGAGGGGAAAATGAAGGAAAAACCAAGGTAGAGTAACTGTTTATCAAAGTCAAGACACTCAAATTAGGTTTGTCAAAATAAGAGGAATTTAAATCTTAAGGACTTTGAAGAACTTATCTTAGCCACACAAGTCTTAGGTCAATAAATGAAGTATGTAGATTATCCCATGAAGGCTATATGCATGAAAAGTAAAATGGACCTACCCTCCTAAAATGTGTTCCCTATTCCTGAGGACCCCTTATAGAGTTGTCAATCTACTATGAAGATGGGGTAATTATGTGAGAAAGTAGGTATAACCATAGATTTTATGGAATTCTCTTATTAGAATCTACTAACCTACCATACCCTAATAGACCTTGGTTCTATTATGAAGTCAACTATGGAGTTTGAGATTTGATTAGTGATAGGAGATGTACTTGTAATTACAAATTTTGATTTGATATTGACTTTTGAGATAGTTATGTTTCTTTTTATATATCATTAAATTTTATTTCAAATGATTTGGATTTTAAATTTCTTGATGGATTTTTTTATTCCTCCTCCATACAAATTTGGAAAACCAAACATGGGTGATAAAGATGAGTTTTATTTGAATACTTGGGACTTGGTTGATAAGAGAGAAGTCAAAGAGAATGGTGTCTATGAGTCTTGTAAATATAAATAAAATAAAATTTCTATTTTTAATTTTACCTTGTTTTATCCAATTTCGAGTGAAATTGATCTAATTAATATTTCAGGCAATAATTCAGGTGACAGTTCTACCCCAATTGGTGGCAGAACTTTTGGGAGCCATAACTTTTGCACCATAGCTCTGTTTGACTCCCCATTTAAACTGTTGGAAAGATAATAATGAGGGTAACATCGTGAGATGACACTAATATCTACTTAGTGGGGTTTGAACCCCAAAAACAAAATGTAAGTGCCCCAAATTTCAATTTTAGTAGTGTAGTCTAAAAATAGTAAGTTTTTAAAAATAATAATTCCTCAAATTTTATATTGTTGTAAATCATGAAAGTTAAACCACTTAATCTCCCTAAATATTTGTGACCTTCCAAATCCTCTTCCTACCTTAAAAATGTGTATAAATTAGTATGTAACCCAAAATGTAAATTAGACATCTCTTCCCAAAGATAGGCATATGTTGTATCTGCAATTTTGAGCAATAAAACATCTCTTCTTAGAGATAGAATTATTACAATTGAATTGTTATTGTTATTGAATTATCTTTCAACCAAAGATTTTGAGTTTTATGATATGTTAACTTTGACCTTGTTTTATCCAATGTGGAGTGAAATGAAAGGAAATCAAGAGGAATATGACATAAAACAATTCTAATTACTTCAAATCATAAAAAAATGTGACATAGGGTGAAAAAAGGATAAAATGATAGAAAAGTGTGATTTATTATTATAATATTGATGTAAATTTAGGAAAACATGATAACACAAATTGTTGTGAAAATTTCATTGATCAAAAGAAGTAAAAGCTAAAGCTGAGAACAAAGATCAAGAACTCATAACCAGTGCAAAACACATTCTAGAAAAGGAATGAAAGATGTTGATTTGATTATGAAGGACATGTCCTATCCATAGTCTTACACTATAACTCATAAAAGAGAAACCCAAGGGGGTGTAAAAAGTATGTGAAAGATAAATGGGATAAGAAAAAGATGGAATTTATGAGGAAGGCTAGGTTCTATCCATGGTCTTACACTATAACTCATAAAAGATAAACCCTAGGGGCACCAAAAAGTGTAAATAGTATGAAAACAAAGAGGATAAAAGTACATAATAATTAATACCAGGTCCTATCCATAGTTTTACAAAGCAAATCATGAGAAAAATGGAAATAAAAAGACCAAAAGAAAGGACTAAGGTTTGTGAAAATAGAGAACTATTGCAGAGGGTGAAAACCATGTAATTATCCTAAAAAAAGTGTTAGATAAAATATATAAAATGTGAAAAATAAGGGAAGGGATTAGGAAAAATACTTCTTGAATAATTGTGCATTGGTGGGCTCTTTAAAAATATGGCCTTCATTGGTTTGAAGGTGATAGGTACTTGGACCAATAATATCATTGAATAAATAAGTGCCCCATCATTTTTGGGTGTATTTACCTTCTTTATCATGAGTATAGTATAATTTAAGAACAATATCACCAACATTAAATGTGTGAACTTTAACTCATTTGTTATTTTGTTTGGAAATACAAGCCTTATATTAGAAATTATGTTGTAAACCAAAAAGATGGTGCTCATCAAGGAGATTGAGATCATAAAGGTGAGTTTCACATAATTATTCATCATGGATAATACCATGAAGAGATATACAAATAGAGAGAAGATAAAATTCTAATGGAAGGACTAATTCAAGACCATATACTAGAGAGAACAATATACCCTAGTGGTAGTGCATATGTTAGTGTGATAGGCCCAAAGAGAAGGATAGAGATGAAAGTGCCAATCCATGTAGGTTTTATAGATTGTCTTTTGGATAATTTTATTGAGAATTTTATTGGTGGCCTCATCTTGGCCATTACATTGTGGATGATAGGGTGTGGATAATTTGTGATTGATTTTGTATTAGGAATTTGAACACTCCAAGGGTTGGGTTGGCCTCATTCTTATAACATTTACCATTATGTAGGAATATAATGAATTGTATATCAAAAGAAGCACTGGCCCTAATTCTATGAATCTAAGGGTGATCGAGGAATATGTGATGATATATGGGTAAATCAAGGACCATAAGTTTAGTTTGAATAGTTTCAGGTTTGATTGTTATGGGAAGACAAATACAACCAAGTAGCTTTTGATTAGTTTTATCAAATCTATGACAATTGAGGCAAGTTTACTTGAGATGATCCTTATTATAGACAAGTTTTTAGATGAGCCACAAATATTTCACATTAATACTAGACCTTCATCAACTAAGACTTTATGAATAAGGGTAGTATTAATGGATATTTTAATGAATAGAGTTGGATCATCAAATCAAAAAAGTATTTTGTAATTAATCATGTCCTATTCAATAAATTCAATAGATGGTTGAAATAAGGACACATGGACTCAATGGTATGCACATTGGTAGGTTGAGGCTTAATAGAGGGTGGTTCTTCATTTATATAATAAGGATCTTCAATTTATTTTAATTATTGCATGAGGAACTTGTGATGATAAGGGGAAGTATAAAATAACTCCATAATTGGAATATTACAAGGCATGGAGTTAAGTTCTTTGAGAAAGTTCCAATGAGATTTAGAAGAAGAACTAATGTGAGGTTTAAAGGGTAAGGTAGATTTTGAAGGCATAAAAGTTCTTAGGGGTTCAAAAGAAGGAGGTGGTTCCTCAAGAGATTTTGAAGCTAAATTAGTGGTTGTAGTATCTTTGAGAAGTTGTTCTTCCAAAGATGGTTTATTAGATTTTGTGATAGGATCTTTGCGAGATGGATTGCTATGATAATTGACCTTAGCAGCATTAACATATTGAGAATTATTATAATATTTGTCATAGTCGACATCAATAACAAATACATCCTTGATATTTTATTGATGATTAGATGTGGAAAAATATTCTGGAGCTTATCATTATTGAGAAGAAGTGTGGTACTCTTAACAATGGAGTTGGATCATGGCTTCATGATTTAAGGAATCACCAGGCATGTAGGAGACAACAAATTTAGTAAGCCATTGACAAGTTTCATGGGAATGACCAATGTTAGCATAAAACTAAAAAAAATGACTAGGGGAATACCATTTATGAGGATTATTAGGATAAGTAAAGGATTTAGAGGGTGGTAAGAATTACTTCATTTGCTGTATAGTTAGCGGTATGTGAGAAAATGGGGGAGTGTCAACTTTGGCAAATACTAATTTAGTTTGAGGAGTATTTTTAGTGATGGCATTAGTATATGTTTGAAAAGATTCTTAAGTAATTTTGTATTATGTTCAAATTATTTCATGAGGATTTATTGATGTTTAGCTTGGTCAAAAGCTCTGTTAAGCATTTGAGGAGCAAAATTTTGAACCTTATATTGAAGTGAAGGATTTAAAGTAGTGATAAAGAGTTTAAATAAATTATCATTAGTCATGTTATATGGGCTAGATATTTCCATCATTTGATAAAACCATGAGCTAATTTGGTGGGAGATTGATTAAAATTGATGAAATGGATAAGGTAATTTTTGGGAAGATCATTATGTTGAAACTCTTTAACTAAAGGATTGACTAAATACTCAAGTTGCTAAATGGAATGCTGGGGAGGTTGGTTGTACCATTCTAAAACATTGCTAGTGAAAGTTTTAATTATAATTTTGGTAATGGTAAAAGTATTAGTTTAGATCCACTCTTTATAAATATTGTCAAATGCTTTGAGAAAGGATGCATGGTAATTATTCCCATCACACTTGATAGTTTGACATATATTACCAATATCAATAGACATGATGAAATGACCTAAAGGCTCATTTAGGATATTTAAAAGAATTTTATTATTCATAATAGGTTGAGCAATAACATTTCTTGAGGCACCTCTAAGAGGTAGAGGAATAAAATTTAGATTGGATTGAGGATTGATAGCTAGAGGTGGATTATCCATATTGATCAAATGACATTGTAATTTCATCATTTGAGAGGTGTTAAAATTTTTCATTATGTTTATTTGTTGTATGAATTATGAAAGAAGTTGAGTCATATCAATTGGTAGGTTGTTGTTTATAGGAGAACTCCCTAGATTGGTATTAGGGGGAGGGTTATTGGAAGGTGGATTACCAATGGGATCATTGGATAGACTTGTATCAATGGATCCCACATTATGTTCAAAATATTTAAGATGATAACTATCTTTGTAGGTACAAAAAGGATCAAAACCACCTACTTTGTCTTGTAGTGTGATTTGAACCATGTTACAATCCAAAGATAAAGGAGGGGAAGAGGTGATCCAAGAGTGAGGGTTCTCTTAGGAGGTAAAGAGAGGGAAAAAATAATACCCCATATAGTGTCTAAATGGATTTAAATTGTCTAAGAAGATTCTAATAGGGGACTTCATGATGTTTTGAGGAAATGAATAGAATGCTAAAGATTAAGAAACAAAGAACTAGGTCATCCAAATAAGAGAGAAGGGATAGTAATCAGATATAAAAAGGAGATGATAAGAGTACATATTTTACCAAGTTGACATGATACTACTAGACAGAAGGCAAAAGAGTATAGAGTTGACTAGGTTGACTGAGTAATGTTGGATAGAATGTAGAAGAGTACAAAGTTGACCAAGTTGATTAAGTATTATAAATAGGGAAAAATATAGCCTGATAAGGATATAGAGTCAACCAAGTTTAATTATTACTATAACCTAATTTGTAAAAAGAAGAACTGGGTTAACTAGGTTGACTTAGTATTATAAATAGGGAAAAAGATAGATTGATAAAGATACAAAGTCAACCAAGTTGACTTAGTACTATAAGTTGATTGGAAAAAAGGAGTACTAGGTCAACCAGGTCAACTTATTACTACAATCAAGGAAATAGATATCCTAATAAGGATATAAAGTCTATTAGGTTGGCTTAGTACATTAACCTGACTGGTAGAAGGGAGTAATAGGTCGATCAAGTTGACTTAGTATTATAGTCAAGGAAATAGATAGTCTATAAGAGATTATGTCGAATAGAATGACAATGTGCTAATAATAGGTAAAGTTTTTATAATTTAATTGAAGCAATAAATTGAAGTAAATACATAAATAATTAGATAAATGAGAATGATCCAATTGAAACACACAACACAAAACCTTGCACCAACACTACCCAATGCAAGTTTTTGCTAACAACATACAACAAGCAAAGAGCAAGTAGTCAATTAAAAATAAAATGATAACTATGCGGTCATCCTAAGTGTTTTTATATTATTATAAAGTTTTATTTTAAGTGTGATATGGAAGTTGGATAAAAATAGGGAACTAGAAAGTAATTTATGGATGTTTTCAAGATATTTAGGTTGAAAGTGATCTATGTTGGCAATGGTATTGGCTTAGTATTAGGGATTACCCCCTCACTTCATAATCCTGTAGTGATAAAGGTGATATGTTCTTAGCTAATATATACCATTAACCACATGTTTATACTTGGATAGAAAACCAAGTCAACTTTCTCCTTGGTGATGAAATCTAGTAGGTAGGACTTCGGAAGATAAATGTTAAAGTGTTTTGAGTATTGTGTGATTTGGTAGTGTGTGAAACAAGAGAAAATAGTGAAACTAATAAAAAAATTGAAAAACCACCTATTTAAACTATGTGAACTACTTTAAGCATGTAAACAAATAAAAATGAAAGTGTGAATTAATTACTAAAAAATAGTTATTAATTCCCAAATTAAGAATGGTACAGAGTTAGTTTAGATGACACTATATGTAAACATTATATAATAGAGTTGATTAGGTTGATAATATTATATATAATTAAGAGTATTTAAGAGCTAAGTCAACTAGGTTGACTTAATATTTTATATAAAAGATATGATACATAACTAAGTTGACCAGATTGACTTAGTTTGTTATAGGATTATAGTTTTGAAGGCTGAAAACTTACACAAAATAGAACTATAATGAAGTAATAAAATGAAATAGAGATAAAGAGAGAACCTTAGTGGGTTGGAAGATAATTATGATTGCAAATTTTATACTATATTTCCTTGAATGCTACTTGTAAGTTTTGAAAACTAAGTTGATTGGATCAACCTAGTTCTGTGAGACCCTATTTGCTAAAGCTTGATAAGATGACTAAGTAAACTAGAGTAACTTGATTTTTTATCTATATGTTGACTAGAAGACTAAGTTGAGCAGCATAACTTATTTGTTATTTTATATGTTGACTAGAAGACTAAGTCAAACTAGTCAACTTAGTTTGTTATCTGGAACTGAAGAAAAAATCTATGTTGATCTATTCAATATAGTAACATGTATCTAATGAATACCTACACAGAAAGAATATAGTCATTCTGATATAATTATGTGTTAAACCTATTCATAGAAGTTATAATTATACTAGCCTAGTCTACCTAGTATCACAAATATATAAAAATAATAAAATGATAGAAATAAAAACCATGAAAGAAAACCTACAAGGGTTATATTCACATCAAGTTCACCATAATTTATGTAATGAGAAATGTAATATATCTACAAATCAATCCTATATCTAAGAAGATATATCCTACTTACACTTCTGATTTAGGATACATTAGATGGTTTGCCCATCCCTTTCCTAGTATACCCCTTAGGGCATGAACTCAGAGAGATTGAGACTCAATGGGTTCCTATAAGATAGAAATCATTAGTAATTGATAAAGTGTGAAAATATTATGTGTATACATGGTTTAGTTCATAATTATAACTATCAATCAAATGAATAATGCTATACTATGAGGAATATATTTACACAACTAAAAGCAACAAGTATTAAAAAGACATTATTAGAGAAAGGTAAACATATAATTGATACTAAGCTTAGTGTCATGGTGGTTATTGAAAAAATATCTACTACCCATGTTGAAATATAATAATAATAATATATATTATTCAATTCTTAAATGTGGATCAATGCTTAGCTTGTAGGCTTCATTCTTTAAAATGGAGAGTTAAAACAATTTGATATATCTCAAAGCATTTCATAGATTAAACTTGCTTATAACATCTCACACATAACCATAATATATCATATTACTTAGTGAATGATCCAAGAAATTTTTCAATCAATAGTGTTAATTTGCATAAAATGTTAAGAATTTTTAAGATACAATCCTTTGCAATGTCACTCCATTATAGGTATGTGATGTTTTACTTGGTCAACCATATATTTACCATCGACATGTAGTTTGTGATTAAAATATTATAGATGTTGTATTGTATTTTGGTGATGTGAGAGTCCTAATATCATAAGTATTTATTGTATAGAAGGTAAAGTTAAGCTAAGATACAAATCAATCCTAGATCTAAGAAGATAAATCAAACTAGCCCTTCAACATGTTGCTACATTTAGATAATTGGGGTCATGACTAATATATATCTGTTAGACCTAACTAAGTGGTCTCTTACCACACAATATCACTAGAGAGGGTTACAAAGCTTGTATTTGATAAATAGCACACATTAACCCTAGATAGGTTCTATAATTTCAAACAATGTGAATAATAAAGAAAATTAAATCTAATGTAGTGCAAACCAAAGTTTGTGGAAAAAATGGAGGATAATAAACATAAAAGTAAACATGAAAATAAGAAATGTACTCAAACCAATGTAGAGGTAATCATAATGCATGGAGAGATAAATGTATTCATAAGTGAACATATGCAAATAAATCTACTAATAAACAAGGAGCAAGAGTTAGGAATAGTTACCTTGAAGATGAACCTATCGAGCCTCAATCTCTCCTTTAGCCAATGTTTATTTGTAAGAGGTTATTGTGGTTTTTAAGGATAACAAAGATAGGTCAGATCTAGGCTAAAATACTTCTCCTATGCATCCAAAATAATTTTCCTTTAAGAAAATATTCTTCTCTCCAAATCAAGTATGAAACCCTAAGCAATGACTCCTCAATTAGAATGGTGGATAAATAGATACACAAATTAATGATTCTATCTATCTATATCTAATGAAAATGTCATGAAGGATGTGTTTATATTGTTGGGTCTAACCTTAAAACCTTATAATTTTTTTGTTGACATAGTTAAACCAATTGACCCAATTATTTAAGAAATAAAGAAGTTAGGTCCCAGACTAAGTTAGCTGGGCCAAATTAATCCCATAATGTGCTCATGTCATAGAATAGGGTTGACCCATTTGACTATGTTTGGAGGATGACAAAAAGAGGTTTTAGATTAGGTGTGGGATATTAGAAGTGGTGAATTACTTGGAGGAACATGTAAGTGAGGTGTCAAAACTTAGGAAAACATTTATGAGGCTCTTGTATTGGTTTTAAGTGGTGGTATAGTGAACTTCAATATTTTGAATCACCAATTATCTACCCACCCCTTTCTTGCTGCACCATTTAAGGTGTGAACTTAGAAATATTGATACTGAATGGGTTCCTTCAAGAGAGAAATCAATAATAATTAAAAAAGTTTTAAAATATTGTGTGTATACATATGCCCCACTCAAATCCTATTACATGTCACATAGTTATAACATGGGATGGTACTTTGGGAAAACAATATAGTAACACAAAATGTTGAGCTAGTTAAATTGAAGTAAGAAGTGAAAAATATAAATGAAAGGATAAAATTGAAAAATACATACCTTTACTTACGTTAGTGTTGTAGAGTAGAAATGAAGTGAGAGAAATGCAAAGGTGTCTAATGCACGAAACATTAGGTGAACTTGTAAAATAAGTGAAAATTTGAAAATTTTGAAAAATATACATATAAAATGTGTAAAAATTCTCTATGATGTCAGGATTCCATAACATATTTTGGTTTATAAAAAGAGATAGTAGAAATAAAGTTTTAGGAAAAAATGGAATTTGATGGTAAATAATTGATAGGTAAATAGTTTTAAATAGTAAATACAAATAGGGTGAAAATTAATTCATTTATAATTTTTACTATTATGATAAAATATTTCTCTAAGAGACCTAATTGAGCCTAGAGAGTGACCATGGTGAGGAGATGACAAATATGACATGGAGGACACCTAATGGTCGCAACCAGTGCAACTCAGGTAAGTGGTGCATTAATTTCATTTTTTCTGGTAATTTGTTTTTTGAAATTAAGATAGATACAAAAAATGGATATTAGGGGAAATGGATATACCAAAAATTTCCCTAGGAAATTTCTAGGTAAACTAGGAACAAAATGGGATATTAGGTAGGAAAAAGTTAGACTAATAAATGCCTAAGGCAATTATGGTAAATGATTGAAAAGTCATCACATATTTTGAAAAGAGTCAGCCCTAATGACTCAGTTAGAAAAGGAGAGAGGAAACAAGTTGGTTGATTGTATAGTAGAGAGATTAATTAATAATGTTTGGGATGGTTGATTATGTATCAAAGGGTTGACTCAATTATAAATATGGATAAGGTAGACTTAGTGAATTTTGGATGATGTAATATTTAGTAGGGGGCTGATATAATCTATTAAATGGGGTCATCTATATGGTAGAGGGATGATATAGTATGCATAAGATGGGAAAATGGATGATTTAATATCAAAAATGTTGATTATGTTTATCTAAATGGGTTGATTTCATGGAATAGGGATGATATAGTTGGTAAACAGGGTTAACAGGGTTACTAGGGCTGATTTAGTATCAAAAGGGTTGACTATGTAGGAAAGAGTGAAAAATAGAAAATATAGGAAGAACATGTTGATGAAGTAGTTAGTTTTTAGTAATTTAATAATTTTAATAATTTATTTTTATTATGTTTATACTGAGATCTAATACATTATATGTTTTTTGACATTTTGCAGAGATGCCAGAAATTTTGGCTCTTGGTGGATGCATCATGGATATTAGAATTACTAGAGCGGTTGTAAGATGTGGATAGATAATGGTTGGTTTCCTTTAGATTTGGAGGCATCATCGATATGTGGAGGATCCCTATTAGTGTTAATTTGGTCATCATGTTCCTAGGATCATGGGATCAACTAACCAACACTTTTTGATGGGAGGTGGAGGGATATCATAAAGGTAGGCATCATCTTGGAGGATGTCCATTCCTTACTTAGACTGCCCATGTTAAGAAGTGTTGTCATTGATGTCAAGGTTTATATAGTGACTATGAATGGTGAATGGTATTTTAGGTATGATCTTTTGGGATTTATGTGACAAAAGAGTTGATGTGACAAGAGAGAATTTGAAAGCAACCTAATGTCTTTTTTGTTGAGAGAGAATTTGAAGATAACCTAATGTCTTTTCTATTGAGAGAGAATTTGAAGTCAAACTAATGATTATTATATTTATTTTTTATCAATGTTGTTGTAGTGGTGTGACATTTATGTGTGGTGAATGTTCTTGTTTAATAACATTGAGGTAAAAAGGTTTAAGTACTATTTCTTGAGTACAAGGTGTCTTGACAAACCTAGTCTAGACCTTGTGAGAAGGTGTGCATAGTAAAGTTTGGTGAAGTAAGTAATCACAAGATTTTTAGAGGTTATTTTTCATCGTGTGATCATGTAATTCAAGTTTATATATCTTAGTAAGTGTTTTAAGGTCATTTGTCAAGTTTCAAATACCTAAGAAGCCTAGTCATGAAACTAGTCATAGCATGAAGAGACCTAGTGAGAAACTATGAATATGATGTCTTGGTAATATGAGTGCACAAAGGAATGATTAGTTGTATTAGTTTTATTGATAATGTATGTGAATCATTGGATCACTAATGAGAGTCTTGAGGTAAGCCTATAGGAGAAGGACCTTTAGACCAAGTTTGTATCTAGACCACTTCTAGACTCGACCTAGCCTAATGAGGCATCATGATCTATTGTCAAGACATATGAAGTATGTATGGAAATATTTATAAATTATATAGGTTTCTTGAGTATTTTATTATGTTTGAGAGTGCATATAAAGAGGCAGTTTGAAGACCTAATGTGGTTTGCAGGTCAAGATCTAGAGAGCAAAGATAGAGTATGGTCTAATGAGGTATCAAGATTAGTTTTCAAGATAATTTTTAATATTTTAAATTTTATATAGGTATGATATGATTCGTTAATCTTGTTAACAATGTTTTAGGTCATGGTTTTTAATAAAAACTAGGAAAAGTGGGTTTAAGGTCTCTTGAGTACACATAATGAAGGCATGCAAACTTGAGAAGAAATTTTAGGTGTTCATTGGAATGTGTAACATATAAATTTTAACATAATATATTAATTATATATGTGTAAGGGTCATATATAATAACTACATGCATTGGTTTTGTATTTAAGGGGAAATCATTTATGAACAATCATTAACACCAAAACCTATGTTAAACCTCTCTAAAACCCTAAAAAGGACTTGATGTGAAAGATATTATTCAAAATAGAATATAATGATCAAAAATTACTATAAAAAATATTGGATAATATATAAAACACTCCAAGGTACCTCCAGGTGGTGGTGGTTAGTCAGATGAGAGAGAAAATACATAGATATAGGTTTGTTTGTGAAGAATTTACTATAGAAGTCAAAAGTTTCATCGGTCAAGAAAGGTAAATGGATGTAATATGAATTTTGAGACTCATGTTTTATGTACATGAAGTTTTATATACAATTTAATACCCTAAATCATGCTAAATTGGTCATCCAAGTTAGTCAGTCACTAACAGACCTAAAGGTGGAAATAGTGAAAAAAATTAAGCAGTGAGAAGATGATTAGGAATGTGTTATCATGATAGAGTGATAAAAAAAAGTGAATGAATATGTTTTTTAGGAATTTTATGTCATATTAATTATTTTTATAAAAATTTTAATATAATTATAGTGGTAAAAATGATGAATCCAAAATGGTTTTTCTAGCTTAGTGAGGTCTATGTATAGTGAGGTCATAAGATTGGTTTACAAGAAAAATATTTATCATTTAACCATATGATATTTATATATGAAAGTGATATAATTATCTCATAGGATCATACTATTTAATAATATGTATTTTAAATTTTACATACAGGTTTTGAAGTTCATTATGATCATGACTATGCTTTAAGGTAAATTGGCAGTTTTGGATAAATAAGTTGCAGTGATGAGTTTGAGGATATATACCCTAAGTTTAAGTATATAATGCACATGATATTGTTTTTTTAGAATTTTATGTACTATAATTTTTTTATAAGGTTTTATAATTAGTTAAATTGGTTGAAATGTTGAAGCCAAAATGGTTTATCTAGTTCTGAGTTGATTATGTGTAGTGAGATCAGAAGATTGGTTTGCAAGACCAATAATTGACAATAAGCCTTGTGATTTTTGCATTTTAAATTGGTTTACATATGTCAAAGGATATTATTAAATTGTAATTATTTATATTAAGTGTTCTTTTAGGTGTTTAATATCATGTTATTCATGACTGGGTTTTGGAGTGTTTTGGTAATCCTGAGTGGGTTATTTGTAGAGAAGAGTTTGAGTCCTTTTGCCCTAACCTTTTAAATATAAATTATATGGTGATGAACCTAAGGTCATTTAGTTTATATATTTTATCTATTTACATTAATGTTTAATATAATTTTTTTTAATCTTCAGTAGCTCAAGACATATTTTTTATGTATGAGAAGGCTTAATTGTGAATAGTACAAATGGTGTGCTTCAAGTGGTGCTTGGTTATAAAAAGTGTAATGGATCATAGATGAGATTATTATAGTTATATTTTATTTTTATATATGTGTGGAGTTTTAAAGTTTTCCAAGGAAGGTAAAGTATAATGTGTCCTAAATTAGACCTAATGGAATTAGGTCTCTATGAGACCTAATGGTGAAATGAGACCTAATTGAGTTATGTCAGACCTAAAGGGACTATAATATAATTTGATTCATGTTTATGATATGTAATAATACCTATTTCATGTTTTACCTAAGAGGTTAAGGATGAATATTTTACTAAGTGGAATATGAAAAAGAAATAGTATATGTATAAGTTAGTTTTAGGCCTATTTGTGAATGTGTAGTGTATGCAAATGATATAGTACATTTTTGAGTATAAGGAGGTATTATAGAACATAATGGGAGTTTATAATATCTTATATTAATATATTAAAGTGATTTTTCATATGAATATAAAATTCATATGACCTAATTAGTCTTGAAGAGACCTAATTGAGTGAAGAGGCCTAGAAGGCAGTTTGAGAGGGATAAGAGCATGGAGAGCTGAAGAGGTGGTCATCATAATTTGGATAAGAAACAAGGTGTTATTAAGTTTATAAAATAAATTATGTGGTTGATTCATTTTTTATTCATCTATGGGGTTTGTGCCTCTTTACAAGTGTGTGTTTGGTTAGTTGGGGTTGGTGCTCCATGTGAAGTTGGTGCTTCACTAAACATGATATTTTGAATTATAGGACTATAGTATATTTGTAAGGATTAGTTTTTTTTATTATCCTTTAGGTTTTCCCACATATATGATATGTTTTATTTTTTAATATTGCTTCATTCTCATATAATTGATTACTTTTGCATTGCTTGATCTATATTTTGATGTGATGATTCATGTATGCTAAGGAGGAATTGAAATAATGGTTTTAAGACATTGATTCAACCCCACCCTCTTAGTGATTTTAATTAAAAAATTTTGTATTAGAGTAAGTCCTTTGAATTGGACCTGATAGCCTATATTAAATCCTAGAAGTAAAGATGGCTAGTCAACAAGCTCAATGTGGTTTCTCTACTAGTAAGGATCCATTATTCAATGGGACTAATTATGCATTTTGGAGCATCAGAATGATGACATATCTAATGTCAATGGGCCATTACATATGGTATTTATTTTTGGATGTATACACTTCACCTCCTACACTACCAAATGATACAATCAACAAGAATGAAAGTGATACCAACTCCAAGGTAATGAATGCCATTTTATATAGTGTATCAGATGTAGGGTTTGTGAAGATAATGTACTGTGTGTTAGCCAAATAGATATGAGACAAATTGAAGAATATATATGGAGACACCAAGGTGAATATGACCAATTTTTAGACCCATAGGAGAAAATTTGAATGTTTGAAGATGAATGATGATGAAACCATTGCATCCTACCTATTGAGGGTTGATGAAGTGGGAAATATCATTAGAGGATTAAGAGAAGAAGTGAAAGAGTATATAGTTTTTAAAAAGGTATTGAGATCACTAACTCTTAATTTTTATTCTAAGGTGTCTTTCATAGAAGAGATGAAATATTTAGATAAAATAGAAATAGATGGGCTTCATGGCATCTTGACTGCCTATGAGATGAGAACAAATGAAGGAATACCTCCCAAGAAGGAAGCAACATTCAAAGCTATGTAGAAGTCAAAAATTAAGAAGGTCAAGGATGAGGTATGTTTAGATGTTGATGATGATTAACTAATAGGCATATTTTCTAGGAAATTTAGGTTTGGATTTGGTAAGTATAAGGGTAAGTTACATTTTAAATAATTCAACTATGGTAAGAATGGTCACTTTGAATCTAAGTGTGCTAAAAAATATAAGACTGAGCATGATGAACATCATGGATATGATAATAAGGTCTATAAGATTGATATAAACAATAAATATTTTAAGAAGTATGAATGTAGGAAAGGGTCATTTAAGAACAAGATAAGTTTCTATACCAAAGAAGATAATAACTCATCTGATGTAAGTGACACAAGTACATCTGATAGTGATGATTAAAATAATGAACATGAACATGACAAAAAAGAAACATTATTCATGGATATATAAATAAACCATGAATATTTCTCAAAAGGGAAGGGACTTATGGATGATAAAGAATTAGATGAAGAAGAGGCTGAGGTAAACCTTGAGGTAGAATTATCTAGAGGAGTTAAAGTTCTAAATAAATAAAAATCACAAGATAAGATCATTAGTTAAGGACTATGAAGAATATGTTTGTTTTTTTAAGGAGATATGGATTATTGCATCCAAAGAGTATGATGGGATCATCAATCATATTGAATCATATATGGAGATAGTCATTGCTAGCTTTAAAACTAAAGAGGTAGAATGAAGTAGGTATGGAACTAAAATGAAATCCTTGAAAGATGAGTTAGATCAATCATATAGAAGGTTGAAGACCTTTATGAAGTTTGAAAATATTATTAATGCTCTAGATAACATCTTGAGTATTCAAAAGTTTGCAAGTGATAAGACTAGTCTTGGTTTCAAAGAAGACCAAAAGGAGGTATCTCAAGTCAAGGAAAAGGTTAATGAAGACAAGAATGTAAACATAAATATACCCATTAGACAACCTAATAATATGAGGTATGCTAAGTCATTAAATGGTTAATGTTTTGCATGTAATCAGTTTGGTCATAGAGTAAGAGAGTGTAAAAGACCCTCTAAAAATTAATATACATGGGATTATGGAAGAAATCATCAATCAAGAGATATGAATGATATTTTTTTCTATAATTTTCATAATGTGAGACATATTAAAGGATTCTATCCTAATATATTTAGAAGTCCATCAAGTCAAAATAAGAAGTTTGAATCCCCTAGAGTGTAAGAGAGAAGGTAAGTGAATGTATAAAAACTAAAGATAGTAAAAGTGAGTCATGATTAGTCTAAAAGCCTAAGTGGAATGTTTACTATGGTAGAGCACACTTTAGATGTGAAATAAAATCAAGTGGTTGAGTTGGTGTTGAGTCATCTAGAGGGTTGGTGCCTCCTTGAAAGTGGGTACTTATTAAAGCCTAGTCAAGTGGGTGCTTGGATAGTTGTGGTTGGTGCTCCATGTGAAGTTGGTGCTTCAATAAACTTGATATTTTGACTTATATGACTATAGTCCATTTGTAGGGATCATTGGGTTTTCTTCTCCTTGAGGGTTTTCAACATATATGATATGTTGTCTTGTGTAATCTTACTTCATGATTATATATTTGATTTATTATGAATTGTTATATATATATATGTTGATGTGATGATTCATGTATGCTACGGAGGAATTGAAAGAAAGTTTTTAAGACACTGATTCACCTCCCACCTCTTAGTGATTATGTTTCCAACATTTCTAGGTAAGTAAATTACAGTGATGAGTTTCAGGCTCTATTCCCAAATTTGAAGTATATCATGCACATGATTTTGTTTTTTGGTTCATGTATGTCTTATCAATGCTTTTTAGAAGGTTTGATAATCAGTAAAATTGGTTGACCATACAGATGAATAAGAGGTGAAGTCAAAGAGACTAATCAAGCCTAGAAGAATATTAACAAATATTTAGTCTTATGAAAGCATATAAATATGGGAATCTACTAAGTTTTTTTTTTTTTTTTTTTTAGTTCCCTATAGATAGGGGTGAATCAATTTGGCTTTATGGAGACACTCTTCAGTTAATAGAAGCATGATGGATGCTTAGTTTGAGGTGGAACTATTTAGGTTGTTCATAAGCTCCAAGTGTAGTTGTTGACAATCATAGAAGATTTTCTAAGAGTATTTGAAAAACAGGGATAATGAATAGTTCTATAATTTATATTATGCATGACCCTTTGTAATTAATGTCAAAGGGGGAGAATTTTCAAGAAGAAAGTCTGAATAGATTGGGGTAAATGAGAATGATCAGATTGAAGAATGTTTTTCCATCAATTACAAAGGGGGAGTTTATTGAGAAGTGTTTTCATTGATTTCAAGGTTGATTTAATTTATTTCAAGGTACATATAGTGAATATTAATGGTGAGTGGCCTTTGAGGTATGAACTTGTGTTCTTGATGTGACAAAGGAAGCCATGTGACAAGAAAGAATTCGAAGGAAACGTAATGATTATTATATTTATTATCTATCAAATTTATTTTAGTGGTGTGGGAGTGATGTATGATGATTATTATTTTTTGATATCATTGAGGAAATCGTGTTTGATTAATAGTTCTTGAGTACAAGGTGTCTTGAGAAACCTAGTCTAGACCTTGTGAGAAGGTATGCATAGTAAATTTTGGTAAAGTAAGTAATAAAAATATTATGAGAGGTTGTTTATCATATTTTATCATTTAAGTTAAGTTTATATACCTTTATAAGTGTTTCAATTTTAGTTTTCAAGTTTAAAGTACCTAAGAAGCTTAGTCATGATACTAGTCATATCATGAAGAGACCTAGTGAGAAGGTATGAATATTATGGCTTGGTAAGATGAGTGCACAAAGTCATGAGTGGTTGTACAAGTTTTTTTAAGCATGTATTTAAATCATTAGATCCCTCATGAGATTATTAGGGTGAGAATATAGGGGTAGTACCCTCAGACCAAGTCTGCATCTAGACCACTTCTAGACCCTACCTGGCCTAATGAGGCATCACGATCTATTATCTAGACATATGAAAGATATATGGCACTTTTTAATCATGATAGATCTAGATTTATTATGTGAGTGTTGTGGAGAGTGAATGAAAAGAGTCATGAAGTTAATTTTTAAGACTTAATGGGGTTTTTAGGTCAAGATCTAAAGAGTAAAGAGAGAGAGCATGGCCTAATGAAGTATCAGGATCAATTTTTAAGACAAGTTTGAATATGTGAGCATGGACATATGTATGATATTTTTTTAGGAGGAATTGAAATAAAGGTTTTAAGACAATGATTCACCCTCCTCCCCCTTAGTTATTTTTCTTCCAACAATGCATTATTGGGAATACTATCATTTATGATGTGTCAGAGGCAAAGGATGAGAGGCAATCCCTAACCCATTGGGTGGCTATCCTAGATAGGATTTGATGTATATATATCAAATATTATGGATATTAATTATTCCATGATATGACTAATTATAGTGTGTGTTCTATGTCATAGGTTAGATGGGAAGGTTTCATTATATATGGCAGCCTTATGACAGTCTATCCTAGAACATGGTGATCTATATGATTTGGGTTCTATCATTTGGGTGAAAATCATGCATGACATGTATGGGATGATGAATCATGAGTATAAGATTATGGGCCCTAGGATTTTTTTGTATTCTTGGATTTATGATAGGTTCCCTATATATCAGATGACTAGTTTACCTCATGTAATGGATTATAGGTTACCTTAGGTGGTGTAATGGAGGTAGGATCATGAAGTGTATGATGTTCCCCATCCTCTTGATTTGTAGACTATTAATTCTGGTTAATATAGTATGGCATACTTATACTTATATTATGGCTAGTTGGATTACTTGGGATACTATTAATACTATTTTGGCATGCATTCTCATTATTGGAGATTATACCTCATGGGTGGATACACATCCTATACCATGTGTACTTGGAGAACTAGGCTTACCACATCTGATGGTTCCCATAGTATTTCCTACTTCTTAGGAATTACATGTTATAGATCTTATAGCTATAGGTGGTGTAGGATTACCTAAATATATACCTTCTATTAGGCCTTGATGAGCAAGACCATGGGTGGGTTAGGCATAATAGTAGGGAGAGGCTAAGATCGAGATAAAGGATGTTGTAGTTTTGGATGTAGAGGATGATGATGTAGGTGAGGTAGTTATGGATCCATTGTAAGGATGATAATAGTGACCATGAGTACATATGATATGGAGTCACTGTCAAAGGGAGAGGACACAAGAGAGATTTGTTACACATAAATATCTTATGGTGGAGGTTGGGCACAACTAGTCTATAGAGAAGCAGATAAGGAGAGGACCATGACATGCATAGGTGGTAACTACAATATTTGTACTTTCATGAAGTAAAACTATATATGATGTGATCAATGGTGAGGCTAATGAGGAAACCATGGTTGGTGACACTGGCATTGGTCCTAAATTCTTTAAGTTTTTGATTTTTTGGATAGATTACTAGTTGTATTGTTATTTTATGTACTTAGTATAGATAGATGGTTTTGAGATATATGTACATATGAGATCTAATGTATATTTGGTTATTTTTTAAGTAATTCTATGGAGGATATTAGATGGGGTGACATGATTATGGTTGCACATCATGATATTTTAGATGGGGTGTTGTCACATTATGAGTCATCCACCTTGGTGGATGTTGTGGTACCCTCTACCCCATCTTATGCTAGCTATTTTTGATTTTTTAGGGAGGTATATTGATAATTAAAAGAATGAGGAAATGGCCAATAGATACCTACATGAGCTAGAAAGGGAGAGGCTCAAGCTTGGTAGGGATTAGTATATGAGTGAGCTGCCCATATGTTGATGACTGTAGAACTTGGATGTGTGTAATCCTAGGTGGCCAATCTATAAGAATAAGTTGATGGTTTGAGATACCAAACTACCTCATAATATCATACTATTTATATGGGTCATATACATGCATCTATGGTTAGTGTGGCTCAGCCACATGATATACATGATGAAACATAAACTTAGAGCTGTAGATATTTTATTTTGTATTATGTCGTATCAAACTCAATTTATATATATTGATATGGATATTTATTGATCTATGAGTTGTATTGATGTTATTGATGGATGTATGGATGTATTTACTTTATAGCACATTATTCAATTTTTGTTTTATATGATATGGGAAATATTTTATGTATGTTTTCTTTTATAAAATTATATGACACACATGCATGGTTAAAAAGACAATGAAATAACTTGGAAAAGTATATAAATAATCATAAAATGTAATACACACTATATCACAATGGTAAATGTGTAAAACAAAGGATGAATATAGTAAACCAATATTGGTAAAGTAAAAGGTAACAAGATGTTTCAAACCATGTATAAGTAAATTTCACCAAGTGAAAAAAAATATAAATCATACTATATCAAGTTAGGAAGTATGAAAATTTGTAATAAAGTGGAAAACATGTGTAAACCAATGATATAAAAATAAATGAATAATAAATTTAATCAATCAAAGTAAATAAAGATGGGAAGTATGAGAAATTTAATAAAATGGTTGTAAACATACACACAATTGGAAAATAAGAAGATAAGAGTGAAGTGCTTATGAAGTAAGCATAAAACATATTAGATCAAAATGTAAAGTATGTGAATGATGTGTAAATCATAATGTAACAAAAATTATCTCAAAATTTAAGCATGTAATATGATTGTGACTTGGTCATAGTATGAAAATTTATTATAATATTTTATGAGGAATGATTGGTCCTATCCAAGGTCTTATGATGAAACTCATAAAGGGAACACCAATCAGGTGGATGCAAATTTTGGAACAATTTAATATGATTTAATGTGGTAGTTTTTGAGGAATTATTGGTATTATCCAAGGTATTACACTATAAATCACAAGGTGACCAACAACAAGGTAAATGGTAATAAGGGGGAAAATTAGGAAATGTTTTGTGAGGAATGCTTGGTCCTATCAAAGGTCTTACAATGCAACTCATAAAGGGAAAATCATAGGGGTATGATTTGTTAAAAAAATAATATTCATCAAGGGTAAATAATAGGAGTGTTTTAATGAAATATGGAATGTAAAAATCATGACATAGGCATTGTATGAGAAAACTTTAGTAAACATGAGGCATACTAAGTAAGAAGGAAAGATGCTAAGAGTTTAGTGACCATCAAGATACAAAGGATACCTACTCACAATAGTCACAAAGATATATATGAAAATAGGTGGAATACTAAGATAAACTAATTAACGTTATATAAACATAGAAAATAAAATGGACCTACCTTCCCACAACATGTTCCCCACTCCTCAATACTTATTATAGAGACATCAATCTACTGTGAAGATTGGGTACTTGTGTAAGAACATAGGTACACATGAATAAACTTTAGAATTTTGCTATAGGATACTAACTAATTATAGATATGATTGAATAAACAACTTAAGCTTACATATGAACCAATATGTAATGTCAAGTTTCAACCATATATATGCTTATTATGTGAAAAAAGGGAATAAGGGAGATCAAATAGATTTTTATATATAATAAGTAAAATGATAATTCATGTTTGTTAATTGATCATATCGTAAAGATAAAATACTAAGGGAATGAGGGTTGAATAACCAAGTCACAATAATAATTATCTTGATTTGATTTTGACAAATATCAAATAGTCATCAAAGAAAATAAATAAAGGAATCCATGTGAAAGAATTAGATCTACAAACATAATTTTGAATCCATAAAATTAATTAGAATAAGCCATAAGAGAAAGCTAAAGAGAATGAAAATGATGTAAAAAACATAATGCATAATATTGTTTAGGCTTGAGATGGGAGGAATAATAGATAAAAAAATATATTCAATGTCAATAACTCTTATATTTATTTTTATACAACATAAGATTTAAAAGCTTATGAGAGAATAAGTTAGTTTAAAAAAATCAACCACATGTATAACCAAGATGACAACTAAAAATCAAACAAAAGTAAATAAATAATAAATAAACAACTTTGGATAAATAACTAAAAAAACTCCACATTGATCTAAATGGGTATATAAGATGAAATAATTGGAGAAATGACTTTGAGGTCATCAATAAAAACCTATTACAATTACAAGTGGTGCACTATACCTCTATCACTGACCAAAAATTAATGTCACTCCATAAGGAACCTTGCCCATGTGAGTTAGACATAAGATGGATAATGATCACAATCAAAGCCTTCTCATCCCCTATGATCATTGTACCAAGTTGCAATTGAATATAATCAAATATTGTAAAACTACATCGATCTACATAAGGCTACACCTAGAATCCCATCAAGGTGACCAACCCATACTATGTATATCACATCTCCTTGATGTCCAACAAATTATTATAAATATCTCTCAATACTAAATGTGCTAGAAACCCCTATCAACTTGTAATGTCAATGATAACTAATCGAAGATAAACCAATGTAAAATATTCTCCTCCTATCAAGCAAGAGGTGGGAAGATATAAAACAAGAGAAATAAAATAAAACTAACACTATCTTCTCCATGTCATGAATATCATGTATAGAAATCCAAAAATATAATTAAAATAAACAAAAAAAGCCCAAAAATTCTACTATAGATCTTGGTCTTGAGACTAGTAGGTCACACAAGACATGTGAATCATTGATCACTCAAAACAAGTTCTTAGGTCCATAGGGATAATAGACCTTGGCCATATAGGATGCATGATAATTAGAGGATGTGTTAGAATAATTGGAATAACTAGATTAGCTAGAATATCTACCACTATAATGATCCACATGATTGGCCTCAACTTTATTTTTATGTGGAGAGTGGGGTCGTCTAGAAGAACATACATCTGTAAGATGTTCAATGCCACCAAATTTGAAACATTTTGGCTCTTTCTTGTGTCAACAAGATCCAAAATAAGTTGAATCATTGGAATACCCACATGAGTGAGAGTTATGATGAGAATGTTATGGAGATTGTCTAGAATGGTGTGGAAGAGTGTCTCAAAGAATGACTTAGAGAGTGTTTCACAGAATTATTCTAAAACTATCACTATACATGATGATAATCTCAATGATGGGACCTATTATTTTTATAGTGATCCTCTTTAGTAGGAATACTCTTTTTATTTGTAAATTATCACTCATATTGAGTCAATATCTCACAAATAGAGTCAAATGTGACACTGGTAAGCTTGTCACTAAGCTATAGCATTTCAAAAAAATTGTGTATGTAGAAATAAGGCCATGAAATGTGATGGGAATCAACATGTAATCATCAATTTTACCCCTTGTAGTACAATACTCTTATTTTAGAGTTTCCATTCAAGAGAGATATTCATATACATCTTCTTTAATGTTAAGCTTATTATTAACCAACTACATTAAAAGATCGATCTTATTATATGCAGGTTATTTGTCATATAGATATTTTAATAATTTTATTGATTTCCATGACCTAGCTTTAACATAATAAATTTGAATAATCACCTGTACAGAACATGATGATTTTAGTAAAACAAGAGCATGTTTATCATGTTTTTAATACTCAATAAATTTCATAGCATTAGTGGGCGGCATAGTGTCTTTTTCAGTTTTTTCCCACAAATCATTAAAAATGAGTGTATTTTCCATATTCATTTACCATTCCTTGTAGGTTTTTGGTGTTAATCATCCATTTTCAGAGATAAGCTCATAATTTTTGACATGTTGTAAAAAAGATAATCGAGTCAAAAAGGGGATATTATTGGGGTTTTTCCTTTACCCTCAAAATATCTTTTGATTATAAAGATTCTAAGACTTATAAAAATTGTACTAGTTATGCCTTATATCTCATATTACACCCTTATATGATCTAAAATTTTAATTATAAGTTACACACAAAAAATGATCAAAGTTGAACTTATGACCTCCTCTTAAACATGTGACAACCAAAATTTCATTTTACAATCCCTCTACAATAAAATTTAGAATTAGATTAATAGTACTATAAATATATTGAAGTACAAGGTATGAGGTAAAATACAAAAAACATGCACAAAATATTTTTTACATAGTTTTATATTGCACCTAAAAATTTCATTTGTCCATTTTTATAATTTATCAAAAAATGAAATGAACCTAGTTGTTGGTGGAGCCTTAGGGCTTGATAATTATTCCCAACATGTTGTCTTGAATTCCACACAGAATGGAATTTGATCTGATTACCTTACTAAACTTACTTCAATTTGAAGATGTCATATAGTTTTATAAAAGTGCCATTTCACTTTAAGTAGATCACTACATAGAAAAATACAACCAAATATATTTATCTAACCCTAAATTTGCAATAATAATAGCCACAATTCACTCTTGTAGTGTATAAAGTGATCATATGAATTAGTCTACAAATTTTTATAGTATACAAAAAATGTTTCTTTTTTTCTCTCAAGTTGTGTTGTATAGACTCAATATATTACCGGAATAAACTAATAAAATACCTCAGTTGCCATTCTACCTTGGTTAATTGTACAAGTGAGTAGCTGGTCTTAAATAATATAGATATACTTCTCAAAGTATTTGAAATTTTTACAATTTCAATCTTTGATTTAAAAACCTAAGATTTTTGCTAGTTTTGATACAAAATTTGACAATTTTATCATAGGTTTAAGATATATAAAACTTGATTATTATTTCTTCTATATCTAGGCCATGCAAATAGGTGATGGGTTTTCATAATTAAGTGCATGAACAAACTATGAATTTATCATCTCAAGCTATTTATAGTATTTATTTCTAGATTTAGCTACCTTCTTGAGAAATTTAGTTCTATAAATTTCCTCTCTTTTCCTTTTCAAATTTGTTGGCTTTGATACCACTATTTAAGCCTAAGATGGGAGGAATAATAGATTAAAAATATATATTCAATGTCAATCACTTGTATTTTTATTTCTATACAAGGTAAGCTTTAAAATCTTATGGGAGAAGTTGGTTAAATAAAACCAACCACCGGGTATAAACAACTTGAAAACTAAAATATAAACAAAACTAATTAAAACATAAATGAAAAAATTGGGATAAATAATCCAAAAAATATAATGGTTGATGAAAAAGAGATAAGTGAAATCATGTTTGATAAATAGTCAAAAATATAAGATATATAAATGAATTAAAAATCCAATTCAAATCATTTAATAACATGATAAATAATGTGAGAGAACATCGTTATGTATTCACAAATACTAATAGATTTGACCACAAATGTCATCCATAAGATTTGACACATATCTATGTAGATGAATTCTAATATTAGTCATATTCTCATCAATCATTACAAAAATTTATGAAAATACTTCCTTCCATATCATCTCTACTAAGAACATAGGTGTGGTAGAAGAAGAGGGATGCTCATGTGGTACCTCCTATGTGAGATACTCAATGCAAGGAATATGTATCTCAATATGAATGGTATCTATTGGTCTATGATGAGGTACAACTAGAAAAGGAGGATCCTTTGTTCATAGGCAACTTGTAGTAGAAGGAATAATTGGTTCTAGTGTAGACTATGGGAAATATCAGATATGATGTTAAAGCACTCAGAACCAAATAATATGATGGGTATAACATTGATGCCAAAGATAATATACTTCCCCATAATTATGGATGTACTTTAAAAGTATCTTGGGAGGAGTTATAGTCTCACCTTTGGGCTAGGCAATGATTGGTTTTTATGATTTGATGTACTACCTAAACTTTTAGTACTGAGTAGAGGAATGGTTATTTGTTCCATAAAATCAAAAAATACATCTAGTAGTAGACTATGGAGGTCTACTAGCTGAAGTGGTATAAGAATAAGACTACAGCTACTAATATAGATGGCAATACTTGGTCCAATGACCAACAAATCTATGAATATCACAATAAGGCTCATCTACTTACTATGCAGGTAAGGGATTAGATTGAGGTAATAGAAGAAGTTCATCAACAAATAAGGGAAAATTTGGAGCAGAAACTAGACTAGGATCATTTATAGGTAAGGTTGGTTATACATCAAGTCTAAGCATAATGGCTAACATCTATGGAGGAAACATACTAGAATGGTCATGATATCTATAACAAATATTAAGTTCATGGCATGGCATGATCCACAAGTATACTCCAGAGAGGTTATATTATGATTAGAGGCATAATACATGAGTGATCTATCTCTAACATATGAAAAATAGTGAAAAAATGATATTAGGTACTATAAGAGAAGGAAAAATATAAGAATAATTAAAGGACTAAAATAAATAGGAATAATATATAAGAACTTCAACATTTCTAGCTTGGATGAATCTAGCTAGAAATGGGTCAGCTAAAGAATAACCATCATTATAATTTGGTGTATGTAAGTTGATAGTACATTTTTGAACTATTTTTTCATTTGAGGAAGCATGGTGAATGGGAAGCCAAACACAACCTACAAGAGTAATTTTTATTCTATCATAGCCTTGACATGTACTAAATGGACTTAAGGTTACATTCAAAATATCCAAGTATTTTAATAAAGTCAAAGGAGGAAACACAAGTGTCTAAACCTTCATCAATTAAAGCACACTTAACTTAGATATCGCCTATTTAAACATTAATGAATAAAGAAGGATCATTCACACAAAGAAATATCTCATCGAGAATCATATAAGAGATATGAAACTTAAGTGAGAGAGAGGTTTCCACTATTTCATCAACATGGATGGACATCTCTTCACACTAATGAATTATGTTATCTTTAAAACTAGATAAGGTAGATTCTTTCCATATAGGAGGAGGATGAGTGATGTTCATTTTAAATAATAGTTACATTAGGAGATTATGATGGTGAGAAGAAGTTCTCATAATATCTAATAAAAGAATTTGAGATGGGAGATGGGAAAGTTCTACACTAGGATCCCATTCATCACAACTCATGAGAGGATGGATAGATAAAGGTGCATAGTGTTGTAATAGATTCTTTAAAGGGGAATTGGATGTGTAATGAAAATTTTGTTGATAAGGTATGGTTGGTTTAGGTTGGTTGCAAGTAGGTTTATTTAACTTAGATTATGTGGTTGTTTTTTGAGGTATTTTGTGTGTTTGAGTCGAATAAATACTATTTGAAATTTGAGGGATGTTTTTTTGAGGTATAGAAGTTGTGAAAATAGTATAAGTTATATTAATGGTATGAGAGGTATGGTCACATTTTATTGTTAGGTGTGGTTTTTATATGTGTGTTGGTTCCTCATGCCCTAATTCTATGAGATGGGATGGGAAAGTATCTTGAATAATGAGAAATGTTGAAGAGGTGTGATGGGTGGGTGTAGGGTTTGAATCAATATAATCAATTACTCTTCTCATATTATTCATATTAACCACATCTTCATTTTTTATGCTAAGGTCTATAAGACTTTAAATGTTGTTAGTAATAGGACTAGGTTGGTCAATGGTGTTATTGTGATTAGTAATGGGATACTTTTAGATAGATAAATGAGCATAATCTTAGTTTAAAGCTTGGTTTTTATTTTTAGTCTCATTAGCTTTAAGTGATATGCCATAAACTTGTTGGAATTTGTGTATAAGGGATTCTTGGTCAAATTTAAGACCAAGTAGAAAATCCATGACAAGATTTTTTAATTGTCTATAAGTCTCATGAGAATGGCCCCAACTTGCATGAAACCAATAAAGTTTATTTGGATTATACCAAGATTTCATAGGATGAGTGGGGTCAATATCTCGTATTAGAGATCTTGGAAGATGTTTTTGAATTTTTTATAATGACAATGGTTTGTGCTCATTAAAATGATTATTTTGAGAAAATTTGGGGTTATGATTAGAATTATTTTTAGTTTGAGGGTCATGATCCATGGTATTATTTGAAACAATAACTTGGATGGTGTATATGGTTTCATAATTCTTGGTAACACCATCATTGGTTTCATGATTGTTTTAATTTTTGATAAGCATGTGAGTTCCCATTGTAGGTTGAGGAAGTTCAAATTGATGCATGAGGAAATATTGGCATTTGGCTTGGTCAAGAGCCTATTCCAAAGTTTTTTGAGAAAGTTTACTAACACTATATTATAATTTAAGGTGTAGAGCATTAGTATATATGTGGAAGAGGTTATCATCTTCCATATTATACTCAACTTTGTTAGATAAAGTTTTCCATCATTTGATGAAAACTTATGCCATTTTGATTTTTAGTTGTTTACAATTGATGAACTGAGATAATTATTTTTTATAAGATCACTAATTTAAAATTATTAGACTAGTGAATTTACCAAGTCTTCTAATCTAGTAACTACGTGTGTTTTTAATTGATTGTATGAATCTAAAGCATATCTAGAAAACATTCTAGCTAAGAGTTTAGTAGTAATGAAAGTATTCAGCTTAATATAGTCTTTGTAAAGGTTTGAAAATTATTTTAAATGTATGGTAGGATCCATATATCAATTATAATTGATGATTAGAGTGATACCTCCTATGAAAATGTTGGTAATTTGAGGTACTTGAGGTTCATTTTTTAAATCTTTTATAATTTAGTTGATAAGTGGGGGTTGTCGTATGAGGTTTCCATATGAATCCCTAAAAGGGGTTGGGGGGGGGAAATGGGATTTTGTGCTTCCCATTGAGCATTTTTAGGTTGGTTTTGGATATGTTTTAGGTGATTTTTCATTTAAATCATTTGATTTGTATGATTAGTTTTAAATGTATGTACTTGGTTAAGTGTTTATAATAAAATTTGATTGGTTTGAGTAACATTTTAGATAGTGGAATCAAAATTTGATGCATTATAATTATGTGAGGTATTAAGAGTTTGAGATGAACTATGAGTGTGAGATGATTTAGTGTCATGCACTACATAGTGGCATGAAAAACAATAGTAGCATGAGATGCACTAGTAGAATAAATAACATTAGTAGCGTGATATGCATTAGTAGCATAATAAACATTAGTAGCATGAGACACATGAGTATCATGGGTATGAATGTGGGTATTTTTAAATATCACTATTATAGGTTTAACCTACCATATTTGTATAAATACTTATCATGGAGGTGGAAGAAGACATATAGGATGATGTCATAGTATGAGAAGGAGACATGATAGAGGGAAAAGGTGTAGATGAAAAATAAATGATTACCCCAAATCCTTGGGAAAATCTAGGGGAAGGTGAATGGGATATTACTATATGAGGTCCCACCATGAGTTTATAGATGGTTTGAGGATCCTTTCCTCTATGTTGAGGATTTTCATTGATGAAAAACATGATGAAAAGATCATTTAAATAATGTAATCAAGGTCACACTCATATTCTAATGAAAATAAGGAGTTAAGGGTTGTGGAAAAAAAAGGAAGAGTCCCATAGTTGGTAGTGCATGTCACAACATGGACATTGATTTGATTCATTGTAGGTTCCACTAGGTGTGTTTTAGGAAACTTATTGGGATTAGTAAAACTCACCATGTTTGTTTTATTTAATTATGTATTATAATTAAACAAGAAATTAATGTTGAGGGAAGAAATATCAAATCTTGGTAAAAAGGAGGATAAATTTATAGGATAATGGGTCAAACTAATAGACACTATCTTTCAAGATAGTAGACAAGACAAGATATAAGGGACATAGTTGAGCAAGACAACTATGTTTTGTAGATAGTTTAACTAAGAAAGTCTAAAAGACACATAATTAGATAGATTTAATATTTGTTAAAAATAATTAGAATAGGTAATCTATAATATATTGGGTTAAATAGGATGACTGTGTCATGTAGAAGGGTTAATAAGAGACTAGTTTGAATAAAATGACTATGTTCTATAGAAAGTAAAAACTATGAGAGACATAGTCTAGTGGGTTAACTATGCTATGAGGTTAAAGACATGTTTTGATAGTTATTATTCTAGATGATATAGTGTTAATTATCAAAAAACTTGAACTAAACACATAGTCAACTAGGTTGAACCAATTGATCCAGTTGTAGCACACAACACAAAACTTGTACCAATGTTAACTAATACAAGTTTTATAATACAATGTGTAATTATTAAAGGGAAAGTATAAAAAATAGAAATGATAATCTATGTGTTATTTCCTAAATGTTTTAACTTATAATTTTATAAAAAAATTTGATAGAGCATTTGATTTAGATATTAAATAGAAAGGTAATCTAAGGATGGTTTCAGGTTGTTAAGGATGAAAAGGATTTGTATTGGTGATGGTACTACCTTGGTATTGGGGCCTACCCCCTCACTTCATAATCTTGAAATGATAAATGTGTTAGGTATTTTTCTAATATATACCATCAACTACATATTTATACTCAGCTAGAAAATAGAGTCAGCTTCCCCCTTGGTGATGAAATATAAGTAGGTAGACCTTGGGTAGAATTTGTTTAATGATTTTTGATATTATGTGGTTTGGAAGTGTGTGAAAAAAAGAAAAGGTGGTTTGAATAAATAAATAAATTGAAACTTTTTATTTAGTCTATGTATGCTACTCTATGCAAGCAATAAACAAAATGAAAGATGAGTTAATTAATTGGAATATGTGTTAATTCCTTTGCTTGAAGAGTACAAGGTCGACCAAGTATGCAATTTTTATAAATAAATCAACTTTGTTGATTCTATATATTGAAGTAAGGGCCAAATAAATATATTTTAATGAGTTAACTAAGTCTCCTAGTCAATAATTAACTATAGAAATAAGTTTATCTAGTTGACTTAGTTTATTGTAGGGTTACATTTTTATAAATTGTAAACTATGAAAAACGGGACTATAATGAAGAAAATAAATTATCGAGTTGGTAAAACTAAACCTAATTACATTTAATGATTTTAATTTTTTTATTTTTTATAATGTGATATTCAAATGAATATTTTCAACCTACTAACAAAGTTGATAGGGATGACTGAGCATGAAAATTTGTATTCAAAGAAGTGAACTAAGTCGAACGGATTGATCCAATTACCTATGGTTGAAGATGACCTACACAATGAAAAATAGATTTGATCATATTGACTGGTGTTAAACCTATGAAAAAAATGTTATATTAAGCTAATAAGTTCAATCTAGTGATGTAAAAATGAAATAAATAATAAATGAATGTGTGAAATAAAACTTATAAGAGTTAATTCATGTTGAGTTCACCAGAATGTATACAAGGGAAAGTAAAGTTAAAATACAAATCAATCCTATCATAGAGAAGATAAATTAAACTATCCCTTCTTGTTGTTGGTACATTTAGACAATTGAGGTCATGACCAATATGGATATTCTAGACCTAACTAAAGGGTCTTTTACCACACAATGTCACTAGAGAGGGTTACAAAGCCTCTAGTCTAGTAATACCACATAATAACCCTAGTTAGGTCCTACGGTTTCTAACAAAGTAAAGTAATTATAATATAGTGCTCACCAAAACTTGTGGCAAAAATAGGGGATAATAAACATAAAATTAAACATACAAATAATAAAACTACTCAAGCTAATGTATAGGTAATCCTAATGCATAGAGAGATAAATATATTCATAAGATAAACATATACAAGTTTATCTACTAATAAAAGAGGATAAATATTTAGGAATACTTAACTTGAAGACAAACTCATTGAGCCTTAATCTCTCCCTTCACTAATGGTTCTTTACAATAGGTTGTTTTGGTTCATAAGGATAAAAAATATAGGTTATATCTAGGATAAAGGACTTCTCTTATGCATCCAAAATACCTTTCCCATAAGAAGAGATTATTTTATCCAAAGGAAGTATGAAACCCTAAGTAATGACTCCTCAAGTAGAATGGTGGATAAGTTGACATGAAAATGAATGATTATATATATATATATATATATATATATATATATATATATATATATATATAATGAAAATGGTGTGAAGGATGTGTTTATGTTGTCAGATCTAATATTAAACCCTTTTGAAGTTTTAGCTGACATAGTCAACCTAGTCAACCCCGTTGTTTAGGGAATAAAGTAGTTAGGTCCTAAACTAAGTTATTAGGCTAACTTAGTCCTGTAACATGCTCATTTATTATAATAGGCTTGGCCCATTTGATTATGTTTAAAGGATGATAGAAGAAGGTTTTGGCTTAGGTAGGGTCTATTTGAGGTGGTGAATTTCTTGGATAAGCATGTTAGGTAGGTGTCAAAGATTATGGAAACATATAGGAGAGTATTGTGTTGGTTTTAAGTGGTTGTATAGGGAACAAAAATATTATGAATCACCAATGGTTTTCTAACTCCTTTCCTGGTGTACCATTTAAAGTGTGCACTTAGAGAGATTGAGACTTGATGGGTTCCTTTAAGAGAAATCATCAATAATTTATAAAGTTTAAAAATAGTGTGTTTATATAATTATTAAGCTATCACTCATTCACACCAAATAATTTAATAAACTATTCATATTTAGTAAAACATTTGTGTTTTTAATTGTAAGATCTAAATGCAAGAAATTCCTAGCAGAACCAATCTCAACTATAGTTCCTCCAACATAAACATTATAATTGAAGCTCAATTTGGAAGAATACAATGATATATTTTAGTTACAAAAGGAAGTGTCTTCACATTATTCAATGTAGCACACTATTAATCTAATTATTTTACTACTTCTACCTAATGACTCATTATATTAAATATCCTTTCTAGAGAATGAATAAATCAACTAGAAAATCCATGAACTTGTGGATAAAGTACATAACATGATCAAATAATTACATTTTGGTATCCTAATTATACTCTTGATAAATAAATAAGACACATGGAGGATATGCATAAATTATAAATCTCTAAAAAAAATCATTGTGAACAACCACTATCCTCTTCCAAGGATTGAGGATTTACTAGAATAACTTCCTAGTGAAAATTACTTCATAAAAATTGATCTTAATTCCTATTGAACCTAAAAATGTATGGAAGATAACCTTCAGTGCCAAAGAAGGTTTTTTTAAATGGTTATTCATGCCATTCATTTTGACCAATACACTAAATACATTCATGTAGATGATGAATGCCATTTTCAAGCCATTAACTAATTCAAAGTAGTCTACCTTGATGACTTATTGATCTTATATAAAACATGGAATAAAAATTTGTGCCATCTATAAGAAGTGATTGACACTTTATAGAAACAAAATTTGCATTATATATGCAAGAAATACAATATCTAGGATATGTAAAAGACATAAAAGGGGTACATATGGACCCAGCCAAGATTTAGGTCATTCAATAATGTCCATAACCAAATAATATTATAAATATTCATAAATTATTGGGATTGTAAAATTTCTACAAGATATTTCTACTTTGGTTTTCTCATGTGTCTTGGCCTCTGAACCAAGTTATTGAAGGTGGTGCTAAAAAACATTTTTTTAGGATACTGTACAATATAAACCATTAAAATAATTGAAATAAACACTCTATTACACAATAGTAATTGATTTACCATATTCTATAAATCCATTTAATATTGAGACATATTCTTCTAGCTTTTCACTTGGATCAATCCTCACTCAACATGGTCATCTGATTGCTTACTGTAGACACCTAAATCTAGCCATAATTAGATTTTCACCTAGACTTCAAAATGATTCCTACCAACCATTAAAAATTAAGACTAAGAATCATTGAACATCCCAAATATACTTGTGCATCATTCGTCAAAGTTCAAAATTACGTTGAGGCATCCCTAATTGGGGTATACTATCATATGTAATAATAACCTCTCACGGATTCATCCCTAAGCACATTGCGGCATCAAAATTATCAATTTGGCCTATGGACCTATTAATTTAGGAACTTTCAAACATAAATCAAATATTTTAAATTCTAAAAGTATAATTATAATTAATTAATAAGCTAAACCATATTAAATACCTAGTTGAACTATCCATTTGCAATTAATGAATATCTGAAAAAGGAAACTCAAAAATTCAAAATATCCTAGTCTTTGATCATTGAATTTATGAGTTGTCAAGATCTTTGAAAATATCTTAAAATATATAATTTTGAGAATCATGCCTATTAATTACAAATCATAATTACTTGACAACTATTAACTCAACTAGAGTTAGATTTGACTCACCTAGGTTTAGTTTGAACTCATTCCAAGCCTTAACTAAACCTTGACTCACCTAGGGTGAGAGTTAATTACTAAATCTAAGAATATAAGGCCTTTCCTATTGAATACATAAGCTATTTTTTTGAAAATATAATATGCACAAATGACTTTAAAGCTTGGTTATTGCAGAGTTATTATGTAGGATTTGTTTCATGAGACTCATATCAATAGTGTTATAATGCAAAAATCTTAAGCCAAGAAATCACAAGCCACATCAAGGCCATGGTGCCAAGGAGAGAAGGAGCCAAAAAAGATTCAATTCCAAAGAATTATTTATGTACAAGTTGAGTAAGCCATTCAACAAAGCCATTTGGAGCTCCTAAGGAAGGTAAAAAGGTTCTAGTGTTGATGTCATATCAAGACTCATGTACAATTATTATAGGAAAAGGCCTCATGGAGGACCAATTTATATAGATGTAAATAACATATAGAACTATTTGAACTTAGTACATAATTTCAATAATATGATCATATCAAATGCTCCACTTATCAATCTAGATCCTTCAATAGGAGTCTTGATTAAATTTACAAGCCAAGAAAATTTAGGTATAGATCCATTCACACAAATCACTTTAGTTAGAGATATGTTTAATGCCCTAGCTGTCAAAGAAGCATCTACTACTTCTATGCAGAAAAATGAGCCAAACATAGTGGATAACATGAAAGTATCATTAAATCTAGACCAAAGTGGTTTAACTTCACAAATAACTAGTCCAAAATAAGTTCCTTTACTTAACAACACAAGTGGTTCACAATATTAGGGGGCAAGAAATTTTACCTTCCAACCATAGTAAGCTACCTTTAATCCTCAACCATCTATTTCATCAAACACACAATCATAAGGGTTAGGTGGTCAACCTCAAACTAGTGCCATGCCTCAATAAAATGTGATAAATGTTACTCCATCACAATAGGTTATGACTAACATTACACAACAACTGGCACACTCTAATATACCAATGCAATGGAGATTAAACATTTTTCCACCTCAATATGGGGTAATCAATGTTCCACCTCATTAGGTAGTGACCATTATACCTCTTCAATTTTAGCTCAACACACCTTCAAAAGCATTGTCTAATAAAAAAAATTTAACCTTAAAAAAACATTTATTTTCTAACAAGGATTTGTGCAACCAAGAGGTTCTATGAATCCATAAGTATGGATCAGGTAACAATTATGTTTTATTCAAAACATGCCACTAATTCAATGATAAGGAATTATTGCACAACAAGTTCCCCTTATTCAACCAGGTGTGACTAGTTGGTAATAAGTCCTTTCTCAACCTCAGCAGGCACTTCCCCAACCACAATTCTCCCAAAACCAGGCTTATATATTAAACCCAAACAATAATGTTTCACCACAATGCATGCAATTCCAATAATCACATACATATCCATATATGTATTTTCTTGGTCAATTCCCCAACCAAACCAACATTCTAAAACAAACCATGTCTCCACTATACCCTAGTCAAAATAATTGACTTTCAACTATCGAGCCTCCACCTCAATCCAATATTCCATTTATTTTCTTGGCACAAAAACTACAACAAATGAAGGATGTAATTTCCACCATCCAAGTTGTGAAATAGACCAATAATTTTAAGTTGGATGACATGTGTTCCTACCCATTTAACATGGAGTATCTAAAAACACCATTTCCTCTAGGATACAAACCATTAAAGTTGGACAAATATAAGAGTAAAGGATGCCCCGAGTCCTATTTAATATAATTATTTATTGCTTGACAACCAGTGTCCTATAATGACATATACCTCTTATTTTTGTTTCCTCAAAGTCTAGTAGGATAGGCTTTGAAGTAGTTCTTAAAATTATCAAAGAACTCAGTATCCAATTTTGATGATCTTTCAGACAAGTTTGTGTAGCATTTCTCCTACAATCTTAATCTTGAGATTTCATTGGTAGATTTAACTCAAGCCAAAAAAAAGATAATGAAAGTTTTGTAAGATATTTACAATAATAGAGATAACTTCCCATCCATTTCACCCATAGCTTACCAAACAAATAACTAGCTATTATGTTTACCAAAATTTTGCACAATGAATTATCTTACCATTTAAAGTTGTAGTGTGTACACACTTTCAAAGAGATCATTGAAAAGGGCTTATTGATTGAAAAGGCCCTTATTAAAAAATGTATTATCAAACTTACCTCATCAAATCAAAATGAAAACCACAACCAAGGAAATTACTAAAATTAGAATCACAACCAAGTCCAAGCACTATGTCTGCCCTAGCTTATGCCAACAATTATGAAAAAGCTAAGCAGTTTAATAGCAACAAGAATGTTTTTGGAAATGGAGTAATCAAGTTGTGAAATGTCCAAATGGTAAAAAAACCATCTAATTAATCCATGCCATAAATGTAAATTACTCCTCACCAATAACCAATTTAGCAAGTGCATCCTTCACAACAACCTATAACATCTCAATAAATACAACAACCTTTGCCTTTGAAAACCTCTCCTCTAAGGAAAAATGGGCCCACTCACCTAGTTTTTATCAACATTGGAGAACCTATTAAATCCATGTTTCATAAACTATCCACCACTAATTTGATTATTTGGCCCATTTTAAATCACCATCTTGAGGGCATTCCTTATCTAAATTGGTATAGACAAAATGAATTATAAGAATATCATCAGGTTAATAGACATAACCTATGTTGTTATGTGAAAATCAAACATCTAATTAAAAATAGGTTAGAAAATCGGGAGGTAACATTAGATAATAGAGCTTTTACATCTAATCATAACCTGGGTATTTATCAAAACCCTTTTCCACAACATAATAACAACCAACAACAACAATAGATGCTAGAATAATAATAATAATATCAACAATAAAAATAATAACAATAATAGCAACATAAATATAAATTAAATAGATATAATTAAGGTAGATTGATGCCAACAAATAATAGTGTTTTAATGCAATTTCACATGACTACAACAAAGTTGTAGGCCTTATTATGGGAGGTCACATTTCTATCATCTCCATCAATCCAAGACTAAGTACTAATTGAATAGGACCATTGTTAACCAATTCCAACCAACCAACCTATGTTAGTGATCCTTCCTTGACTTGGGACTACATATAGGTATACTAACAAGTAGGGATTACTAATTTTGGACCTCATATTGATAACTCATCATTACCCCTTGACCACATAAAATTACACTAGTAACTGAGACTTATCTTATCTAGCCCCCCTCCACCATCATTTACTAGTAACAATGGTCTTATATCTAATATGGATTGTGTAATCATAATTTATTGGTCAAAGATTACCATTCTAGGCCCACAACCATCTACCACTCCACCCATCCAACCCACCATTCTAGCTAGGAACAATCCATATAACAATGTGAAGGATAAGACATTTGATATTATGGAAAAATAATAGAAGACACTTGAAAAATTTCCATCTTCGATTTGTTGCATACATCTACCAACCAAAAGAACATCTTAATAGATTTCCTAGGCCAATCACAAGTTCCCAATGACATATCCCTAGATAAATTCCAAGATTTGATTGGACATCTATCCCAAGACATCAGTTATCCTTTGACAAAAGTGATATGTCATCCCTTGTCCCTCTTCATAATAATCCATTATACATCAAATTTGTCATCATATAACACAAAATGAAGTGTGTCAAAATATATAATGTATTAGGCCTAAATATTATGTCTTTAAATCTCATCAAGCATCTCAAATACATAATAGCCAATTTCATCCAAAAATATCATAATCAAGGCCTGTGATAATGAAGAGTGAGAATCACAAGGCACCATCAACTTGCTAGATATCAGTAGGCCTTTGACCCATGATAATTTTTTCCATATGGTAGACCTAGACCTATCATATAATTTGCCCTTGGGTAGACCTTGGATATATGATATTCGTGCAATCCATTCAATATTGCACCAGTGTCTCAATTTTCTCATTATGGTATATGGGTCATTATTAATGAATATTTTCATCCCTACAAACATTATAAACATTTAGAGGTCGAGTACAAAATCTATAACTACCATTTTGTCTTAAATCTAGTTCCTGAAAAGGACAAGGGGAAAGAAATACTTTTTGATTTTGTAGATGCCAATTACATTGATCTATAAACCCTTGATTCATCTTCCCATTTTCCACCTCCTAAAATGTCCAATCATTTTACTATCATGGGTAATGGCCTAGGAAAATATTTAACCCATGATACATTCCAAATTTCCAAGCTTCCATAGAACCCCAAATCCTATGGAAGACCTAAAGCAAAACCAATTTGAATAGAATGGAAATGAAAGGAAAAAGCCAAATTACATAGTCTATCTCTAATTATTTTCACACCAGCCACTAGCTAATAATAAGACCCACTTGTATATGATGAATCCTAGTTATATAATGACAAACTGGATGATTTCTATAAAAATTCCAAATGCCCCATTCCTAATAAGATCATGGAGAAGCATGCCTATGAAGGAGGAGACCTTGGGATAAATCAACAAGGAACACTTGAGCCAATATCCATGATATACTATAAAAGAACTTACAGTCTCAAATTTAAATTGGTTGGGAGTGACCCCACATATCTTATTCATGTTCCATTACTAATGACTAGTGATGATGATGCCTCTAGCAAAGTAGATTCCAATCATAGCCCTTATAAAGACCTAGCCAATACCAATTTTTTTGACACTCATGCCATTTGTACCCTTAGGCCATTTATTTTCCATAATTTTCTTCTTTTATATCACCCTCAATTTATAAACAAGTTTGGGAAAGATGAGGTCTTTTGTAATTTTGTAGGCCTGAGAGACAATATTCCATTGAGAGACCACAAACAAGGGTTCTTAGTCAAACTAGATCCTGCAACCTATTTTTGAGAATGGGTGAGCACCCTTAGCAATAAATAATTAAATAAAAAATTGAGGTCTCAAAGTGAAAACCTCTTTGAGGCACTTTTAAACCAAGGTAAAATTAAAGAGAAAGGTTGGTATTTTGGTGAAAACCTATTTTAGGCACCATTAGATGGGGGTGTTCAACCTTCCTTAAACATAGATCAAGAGACTACCAATGATAAACTTGCATATGGTTCTAAGCTTAGTTTTACTAAAAAAGATACCTTAGACAAAATTATTCAAGAGTTTCCAATAGATTTTTTGACATGGCTGTACTTACCATTGGGAGATTCTAATTCATATTTCCTAGGGGATCTTGAAGAACTAGTCCAAATAAAGGACTTTGTCATTACAAGCTAATTCAAATCTTTGTCAACCATTATAGAAGATGGTTCAAATATCCTTATAGAGGACACTAAAAAAGTCAACATCAAGACTCCAAATAACCTAAAATGGATCAAATTAGGACTTCCCCTCATTGAGGAGTAACATGAAGTATTTATAGCCCTTTTGAGGGAATTTGTTGACAAATTTACTTGGGCTTATTTTGACATGCTAGGTTTGGACCCCACCTTGGTTACACACCATCTTATTGTACATATTGATGCCAAAAATATGAATTATAAACTATGTAATATGCATCCTCACATTGTTTTACTAGTAAAGAAAGAGTTGGAATAAATCTTAGAATTAAGATGTATTTGATATATTGATTATTCAGAGTGAATATTGAATGTTATGATAGTCAGTAAGAAGTCATATGGAATTATAATCTATACTAATTTTAGAGATATAAACAAGGCCTATCCCAATGATGAATTTCCTCTACCAAACATTGACATTCTTGTCAACTCCACATTGGGATACAAAATTCTTTCATTGATGGACAAATTTTTAGGATATAAACAAGTCTAGATTGCATTAGAAGACCAACATAAAATAACATTCACCATTTCATGGGAAATATTTTGTTATCAAGTTATGCCATTTGGTCTCAAAAACATTGACCATATACCAAAAATCCATGACCATCATATTTCATGATATGATCCATGACATTTTTAAAGACTATGTTGATGACATAATTATAAATTCAAAGATCAGGGCCAATCATCCAACAACACTAAGGAGGATATTTGAGACTATAAAAATACAAGGTCAAGATCAATCCTAAAAAGTGATTTTTTGGAGTTACTTCAAGAAAATTTCTTGGCTTCATTATCTCATAAAAGAATTGAATCTGATATAGCCAAAGTACAAGCCATTATAGAGATTCCACCACCTTCTATTTTGAAACAACTCCATAGTTTGTATGGAAAGATCCAATCTATCAGATGCTTCATTTCTCAGTTGGACAAAAAATGCCATCCATTTACACACTTTTTAAATAAATGTGTCACATTTCATTGGGATTATGAATGCTACAAATATTTCTATCACCTCAAAGACTATCTTGCCAGTCTACCTATTTTATTGACACTTGTGCTGGGAAAGCCATTTTTACTATACCTATCTACCATGGACAAATCCCTAGTGACACTTTTATCTCATCATGATTATAATGGAAAATAACATTCCATATACTATTTAAGTTGTAAAATGGTCGTGTATGAGAAAAATTATATGCCCATTAATAAAATTTATTTAGTTATGGTCTTTGTAGCTCAGAAACTATGACATTACATGTTAAACAAGACCATAATTATTTCAAAAGTAGATCAGTTCAAGTATCTACTATCCAAGATAAATTTATAAGGTCACATGGCTAAATAGATCATGTTTTTGAGCAATATCAAGATAAAATATGTCAACTAGAAGGCCATCAAGGGATAAGTACTTTCAAATCAGCTTGTTAAAGCTCCCCTTGTAGATATGGAACCTCTAAATTTTCAATTCCTAGATGAGTCCATTATGACCATCATTGAAACACATCTTAAAGAGTATCAATAAAATATATATTTTGATGGATGATTTACATCACATGGATCAAGGGTAGGCCTTTTATTTATTATACCACAAGGGGGTTATTATCCCTAAATCATTTTGTATCAACTTTACTTTTACCAAAAACATGGATAAATATTAAGCACTTGTTATAGGGATTCATTAGGAAATATAATGGAATGTTCAACATCTTAAGGTTTATGGTGATTATTATTTAATCATCAATCAGGTTACATACCACTTCCAGACCAAAGATGACAATCTAGTGCCATACAAGGCCATGGTTAACACTATCAAATAATGTATTACTAATGTATAGTTTGAACACATCCCAAGGGCCAGTATTAAAACAATGGATGCCATGGATACTATCAAATCTTTTATCTATCATCCAAACAAGGCAAAAGAATATCAATTCCTCATGTAAAATCTTCTAGTTCTAGCTCATGAACCTTTAACTATCATAATGATTTGTGATATTGTTAGTCCTAGCTCTATATGATATTTAGACCTTTATACCTAAATTCATGATGACATGATGCCACCTGACCTATCCCACAAATATAAAAAGGATTTTACCCATGAAGCTACATGATATACCTTACTTGGACTAACCTTATACCACCACAACTTTGATGGAGCTTTGCTTCATTGTTTAACTTTTGAAAAATCAACATTAGAATTATGGGAAGTTCATGAAGGAACATGTGGAGCCCACACTATTAGGGAAATCCTAGCAAAAAATATCTTATATACCAGGTATTATTGACCAACTATGGATGTAGATGCAACTGCATATGTTAAAAAGTGTAAGAAATGTCAATATCATGCCAATTTTATTCATGCCCTATCCAAATCACTGAAACTAATGCTTAGACCATGGCCATTTGCAACTTAGGGCCTTTATCTCATTAGGAAGATTAACCCAACCTCATCTAATGGCCATAAACACATCCTTACTACTAAAAAATATTTCACTAAGTGGGTTGAAGCTATACCCCTCACTTACATGACTGTAAAGCAAATTTCTAAATTCATTTTAAACCATCTCATCTATAGTTATAGTATCCCATCCAAAATTAAATCAGATAATGGTGGATCATTCAAAAATAAGGACGCCAAACTATTGTGCACCAATTTAAAAATTACTCAACATTTTTATACCACCTATTACCCACAAGGTAATGGCTAGGCAAAAGAATATAATAAACCCAATGTCAACATCCTTAAAAATATTTCCAATGATGCCAGCCATGATTGGCACATCTAAATATTTTGTGCCCTCTAGGCATATCATACTAATTACTTTACCCCAATAGGAGCCACTCCATATTGGCTTGTTTATGGCATTGATGCCATTCTTCTCATTGAGGTCTAATTACCTTCTTTGTGCATCTCATTGAAGCATGTCCTAGATTATAATGATTATTGAGTAGTTCATATGTAATAACTAGATTTAATGAGAAATACATGGTCATAGTCAATAACCTATAAACATACCAAAACCACCTCCATGGATACTATAATTGGTGATTCAAACATAGATATTTTAAACTTGGTGATATTGTACTCAAAGAAAACCAACATAATACCATGACCTAGAAGAAACACAAGGTCAAGTTTAAACTGAACTAGATAGGACCCTATATTATTATTGTAAATTATGGATCTAGAGCATACATTCTCACTATGCCATATGGTGATGAACTTGGTGAGCCGATGAACATTATACACCTCAAGCATTACTTCACTTGAGAGATGTGAACTATTTTATATGAGGCCCATCTTAGTTATACCATAATATCAACATTTTTATTTATACCATACTATTCTACCATAGCTTTCCTATCAATTGATTTGTTTTAAACCTCCCTACCCAATCCCTTTGACCTTGGTTCTATTCTATTAGTTATACAATCACTTTCAACAAGATATTTTTTAATAAGTTTTAATAGTTTATTTTAAATTCTAGATAGTGACCATTATTATAGTAGTATGGTAATGGTTTGGTAGTTACATCCTTCATTTCTTATTTCATCTCATCTAAGTACTATTGATTATAACCACTTTTGGGCAAATTAGAGTACCATCATCATTCTACTAATTATAATCACCTATGGGAAAATTAGTATGATTGATCTATGTTATTTTTTCCTAAATATAACCACCTAGGAAAATTAGGAACAACACCTTTATCATGACTTGAAGTAATACCTTACCATTCCTATGTCATACTATGTCATTTGCCTACTTTGCCTAGTTTATGAATTTGCTATTGCCTAGTTAGATTTGTCTATTGTAAGGTAAAACTATAGTGATTTGAGGTCACATCCTAGGAATAAGTAGGAAATTCTCAATTATTGTTGAGGTCATCTTAGTCACCCCTTTACCATGCTTTCATTATTTTATGATCAATTCAAGTTTGAATTCTCTTTTCATTTTGTGATCTTGTCCTATTTAGTATCTCATAATCCTTCATTGAGTTGGTATACTCTAAAAATTCTAAAAACATTTTAAAATGATCTATAAAATAAAAAATATATTTCACATCGACCACTTATTGACCTGAAGGATTCTTAGACCCCTAAATAATACACAAGAAACCACTTGTCATTTAGTTTCCCCATCCTTAGTAGCCTAACATCCCATGCACTCACCATTTTTTTAGACCATCCCCATTTTCCTCTACAATATAAATCATGTTTTCATATCATCCTTTTATTTTATCACATTTCCTAGGAGAACTAAACTTGGCCTAAAGCTTATGTTGGATCTTGCATCCATATAACTATGTAGGCAGTGTCCACTTACCTAGTGTATCTAGAGTCAGCTCGACCACCCCCTTCTTGTTCTTCTATCCTCCCTCATTTTGTTTGTTTATTTCATTATCTCCTATAGTATTTAGGAAATTTTCACCATCTTGTTTATGTCTTCTTGTTTATACTAAAATTGTGATTAACCATTAATTTGTTTTTTCCTTTTATTCTCATTATTTTATTTTCTTTTGTCCATTTTTGTTTATTCATGTTTTATCTTTTTATTTTTTTGTTTGTTTTTTGCTTATTTTATTGATTATTGTTCTTAAATTTAGTATATGAGCATTAATTGTTTGATTCCTTGTGCATTATTCTTAAATCCATCCATATTCATATGTCAACATTATCATCATGATTTTTATCATTGGTGCATTATTTTTGATTGACTATTGGATCATGTTTCAGTCCTTATGTATATTTTGGTTCAGTTATCATGATGCATACCATCACATTATATTAAAAAAATAAGATTAGGAAGTCTTATAAGTAATACAGCCACAATATATCTCCTTGGCATATAAAAAAATCTTGATCTATCCCACACAATCCCACATACAGAGTAATTAAACCATGAAATAATTTTAACCCTTACTAGTTCAAACATGCATCTACCCATTAGTAGGTTACCCAAATTAATATTTATCCTTTGTACCACTTTGACATCATATTTCCATCATCATGGTACCAATGATTATAATTGCCTCTAGGCAAATCAGTGTACCTCATCCCACTTACAATGCCAATGACTCTAATTTCCTTTGGGAAAATCATTATGTATCATCCTACCTACTGAGCCAATGATTATAACTACCTATAGGAAAATCATTGTGTTTCAATCTATCTAGAGGTTAATAATTATAAATTCCTTTGGGAAAATTATTATCTTTCTTATACCCAACTAGGGCACATTTTCCTTGTGATAATGCTTAAAACTACCTTTGTGTAAACCATTATCTCTATCAGCCCACTTGGGGCATGTTTTTATCCTTCTAATGATTATAAATACCTATGAAAAAATCATTATTTTTCTATTTTTATGATTATAACTACCCTTGGGTAAATAATTCTCTTGTTACCCTAATCCATTTTTCAATGGTTATAACCACCTTTGGGAAAATCATTCCCTTTTTTCCCCCATCTATGCTAATGATTATAATTGATTATGTGTAAATCATCCTATTTGTCTACCCAACTAGGGTAGTTACATATGCTACTAATTATAACCACCTATGTGCAAATCAGTCTTTTCTACCTCATTCAATCCTTTTGGTCCCATCATTTTCCTTCTTTTCAGGGACCAATCACTGAACCTTTTTGCCAATCACTCCCTAGAAGGGGTATCTACATTTGTATACATAGAAGACATTTTAATTATTTTATAAGACATTATTATGCCTATAATGTACAATGACTTTGAAAATAGTGGTAAAATATAGACACCTAAAGCTAGATACAACTAGCTTTCTAATCAAATTTCAGACCAAATCCTACCACCCATTCCTAATTAAGCCTAGGAATCACTGAACATCCCAAATTTTCTTGTGCATCATTCATGAAAATTAGAATCACATTGAGGCATCCCTAATTGGGGTATCCTATCATAGGCAATAATAACCTCTCATGTATTCATCCTTAAACACCTTAAAACATCACAACTATAAATTTGGCCTATGGACATTTTAAATAGGGCACTTACACACTTAAATCAAATCTTGGAAATGCTAAAAGGCTAATAAAAATCGAGTAACAAGCTACAATAGATTAAATGTCTAGTTGAATTATCTATTTGTAATTAATGAATATCTAAAAAAGGAAATTTAAAAATTCAAATTATCATTGCCTTTATGAATTGTCAATCACTTTGAGAATGTCCTAAAATATCTAATTTTGAGATCCATGCTTAGTAATTACAAATAATAATTACTTGACAATTATTAACACAACTAGAGTTAGATTTGACTCACTTAGGTTTAGTTTGAACTCATTATAAGCTTTATCTCAACCTTGACTCATCGAGGGTGAGAATTAACTCCTAAATCTATAAATACAAGACCTTTCCTATTGAATTTATAATCTATTATGGTGCAAATTTATTATGCACAAATGACTTCAAATGTTGAGTATTGTAGAGTTATTATGTAGGATTTGTTCCAAAAGACTCATATCAATAGTGTTATACTACCAAAATCTTAAGCCAATTAATCACAAGCCACATCAATTCCATGGTACCAAGGAGAGAAGGACCCAAAAAGATTAATTTACAAATACTTCTTAATGCATAAGATGAGCAAGCCATTCAACAAAGCCTTTTGTAGATCCCAAGGAAGGTGAAAGGGTTATTATCTTTTATGTTTTTTTTTTCTCTCATTTAGTGTTTGTTACTAAGCTCTCCCTAGTATCTAGGCTAGGAGTGTAAGTATTAGTGTGTTTATTTAAGTTTTGTTTTCTTTAACTAACACTATACTAACTTCCATTCTTGTATTCCTATGATCACACTTACAGTAATTAAACATTCACCTTACTAGTAAGAAACTATCTAATTTATGATCATGACATTTATGTTATTATTCAAGAATGTAAGCATTGGAAGCATTATATCTTAGGTTAGGAGATTATGATCCACATAGATCAAAAGATACTTTAGTTACTCTATAATCAAAACAATTTAAAATAAGAACAAATGAAAAAATGTTATTCTTATCTTTAGTAGTTCCATCTAAACATTAAACATAAGAAATGAAGTGCCAATATAGTCTAGGATTGTCTAATATGCACACCAAATTAAAATCTCATTTATTTATTGATGAACATGGACAAAAAGTTAATGTATGGTCAAATTTATATCTATCTAACATGGATTTTGAAGATATCTATCATAATTTACTATATGGTAATTTAGTTCCAAATTTTTACTTGCAAGATGGACTCTTATATCACCTTAGGCACTTTTTCATTATACATGAGGTAGAGGAACATAAACCAATATGGGAGGCTCATTTTATCAAGGTTTCAAGACATTTTATAGTTTAAAATTCTCTTATTGTATTGAAAAGGTATTTCTTCTAGAGACATCTTAGGCTTGATGTAGCCAAATATATCAAGTATTGTATGACATGTGTAATTTTTAAACTGGTCAATAAGAAGTAAGGTTTTCACACACCTATGAAAGTTTTAATGATACTATGGGGATTTTTTATAATGGAATTTATCTCTAGCTACCCTACTACAAAACATGGTAATTATTTCATTTATGTAGCAATTGATAGATTCTTAAAGATGGAAATTCTCATTTATGTAATCAATTGATTTCTGATCTAGAAATAACTAAATTTCACTTTAAATATGTTTGGATCCACTTTTTAATCCTATAAACTATTATATCTAATAGGTATACAATATTTTTGATCCATTTTTATAAATTACTTTGTTCTATGCTAGACATAAAGATAAAAAATCCATTAACTTTCATCCATAGACTAATGGATATATGAAAGTGGTAAATAAGATGATAGTTCACCATATGAAAGTGAAAAATTATAATAAAAAACACACTTGGGATTAAATCCAACCTTTAATCCAACACAACTATATTAGATCTCTTCATAACTCTATTACACATAACCTTTTTTAATTTTGTTTAGGTTTCCAACCTCTAGCACACATTGACATAGATTATCTTATTCCTCCATCAAAATTTTAAAATCTTTTATCTCAAAATGAAGTTGAATAATTAGTTCAATGAATTTAGCACAATCAACACCTTCAACAATGAGTGCAAACCATTCTAAAATAGGTAATTATGAAATAAAAGTAGTGCTATGACAAGTACTAAACATCACACATATTGTATCTTGTTGATCATGTCTGGTTACACCTACATAATGAAATAGTGATATGACCTTACCAAATATTCAACCACTTTGGTATGTACCTACACCATCACCAAGAAAGTAGGAGATAACACTTTTAAGCTTAATATTCCATTTACCTTAGGTTAATAGTCATTAGTGAAAAAATATTATGGAATTACTTTCCATCCCTATTAGATACTTTAGATACTACAAAGAATATTCAACAACTAGATTGATCCATATTTTATCCTTATATTAAAATCTAATTAATTCAATGATGCTCAGGTTAAATGGACACATTGATAAGAGATTCCTCTCATTTAGATCATCAAATCAGGTCACATGGCTTCAAAATGAAAATGGTTTAAAAAAATGTAGGTTGATAATTGTTTTCCACATCTTGTTTCATAATTAGATACAATGGATACCATTATTATTCAATGAGAGGCAATTGATCCAAGAGGATTTGGGTCACTAGTTCATATTAAGCATTACCACTATTGCACATCTAGTATTATGCTAATGGAAACAATTTATGTAGTAGGTTATACACCTATGCATAATATTTTTTTATACAATTAAACTTCTATGTTACCACATAGATCTTGTAGTCTCAACACTATAAATTCTAGCTCACCAATAATGATAGTTAGTGACATCACCACATTATTTAGTTATGAAATGATTACTATCAATTATTATAATAGTTAAATAGACACTTTATATCCATTCATTATATAATAATGTACACTTACATTGATTTTAGGTTAGCATGACTATATAATAATATAATTAGTAAGTGCATAGACATAAATCTATTCTTTTGAGCCATTTCTAGAAATTACTTTGGTCTATACTAGACACAAAGATAAAAAAATCCATTGCCTTTCATCTATAAATTGATGGATATATGAAAGTGGTAAATAGGATGATAGTGCACCTGTTTGAGAGTATACAGTTATAATAAACAACAGACTTAGGATGCAATCCAACCTTTAATCCAAAACAAATATAAAAGAGCTCTGCACAACTCTACTACACAACCCTTTTCACTTTTGTTTAGGTTTACAACCTCTAACACCCATTGACATAGCTTATCTTATTCTTTCATCATAATTTTCAACTCTTTTATCTCAAAAGGAATTTGAAAAATTAATTTAGTTTATTGATCACATTAAACACCTTCAAAAATAAGTGGAAACCATTTTGAAATAGGTAATTAAGAAATAAAAGTAGTACCATGTAAAATATCGAACATCACACATATTCTAGTTTGGTGATCAAGTATGGCTACACTTACATAAGGAAATATTGATATGACCTTACTTACCATAAGCATCATCCAATTTGGTATGGTACCTAAAAAATCCCCAAGAATGTATAAGATAACACTTTCGATCTTAATATTCCATTTTACCTTGGGTTACTAGTCTTCAATGTAAAAATGTTGTGGAATTACTTTCCACCCCTATTAGATACTTTGAATAATACAAATAATATTCAATAGATAGATAAATATAGATTGTAGAATTTTTTGGTATATTTATGTTAGATGTGTTTTCATTGATTTCAAGTGGCATTGGTGATGACAAAGTGGTATGTGATGTTAGTGAAATGGAGCATGGTGGCATAGTTGCTTAATATAATATGATACTTGCAAGGATGTACATAGGTGTCCTAGGTGGATGTTGTATGGATGAATGGAGCTTGGTATGATTATTTTTTACTTGTTATTGATGTGTTCTATGCTCAAGGGCTATCTTCATATGGCCTTCATGAGGTTTGCATGTCAGGTTATGCCTTGTTGGCTTCATCATGCATGGTTGCCTATGGGGTTATGAGCTCTATAGCTTGTATGACATGGTAAGGAGATTATTATGTTTTTAATATAAATTTTATATATTAATATGGTGATAATAGGTTATGTTTATTATTTTTTATAGGTGATAAGTGTTCTGCATGATAGCTTAGTTATTGGTCTAATTAGCCTAGGTGGGCTAGTGAGGCTTTGTGAAGGGTCAAAGAGTGATTTTAGAGTTGTTAAGATTATATATTCATAATACATGATAAAATAGGATTTTTCAAGTGCATTCAACAATTCAAAGGTCAAAATTTGAATTAAAATTTAGAAAAAGGATCCCATGGCTTCAAGAGGTGTTAGAAAGGTGTCTAGTGAGCCCAAGAAGGGCTTTCTTATGTTCGTTATCACATAAAAGGTATGAATGCGGAGATTATAATTTTTGAAATGTTGGGGAGGGTCCCTAAAAATAATATACAATTATTATTTCATAGACTAAGATCTTATCCTTTATAAATGATCGTTAAGAAGCTAAGCATGTTTTTGTATGCAAAAACCCTAGTCTTAGACCCGTTAGAGAAGATCTTGATGGTTTGGGATTATAATGGATTGGGTGATAAAATATGATGATTATATGTTTAATATAACTCTTTTATAATTTATTTCAAAGTATTTTTAGTCTCTTGACAATGTGTGAGTCCCACATAAAATGGGTTGTTAATAGTATTCTTGTTTTTTAGGAAGATTTTTGTGAATGACCAGATGATATAATGGATGATTATTGAATATTAGGACGTCAAAACTAGACAAAAAAGGTTTTATTAATATTCATATTTCTATGTTAAAGTTATATAAGTTTGAAGTTGACTATTTGATATGAAGGAAATGGTGTCATAAGTGAGAAAGAGTGATTAGAATGAAAAGAGGAATTGGAAGGCCTAATCAGTGAGTAAGAATGGGTCTAATATCTTTGAGATGTTTTAGGGGATGTATTACATCTATACATGAAGTATTATTTTTCCTAGTCACTTGGATATGATTGAATGGTTGACTCATAATTGGCCATGATGGTTTTGTTAGCAAAAGGAACCTATTTTGGATGATTGAGTTTGTTTATAGGGCATATGGTCCAATCAAGTGTTTATGATGATTAGAGAGTGTTGAGGACTCATTGAACTAATTTTTTAGAGATTTTTAAGATTTTAATAATCTTTATTGAGTCTGATAGAGTCACATAATTAGTGTTATGCTTCATGTGTGAGGCGTTTGTGACATGAGCTCATGGTATGGTCTAGAAAGCTTATGTAGAGGATCATGACTAACCTTGGGGGACATGAATAATTCTTCATAGGACATTCTAAATTGATGTGGCTGACCATAATAGACAATGGTGTAAATACAAGGTGTTTTATGCCTTTTGGGTGTGTGGAAAAGTTAGACAAGCAAGTGTGTGTGTGTGTGTGTGTGTTGTTATTTGAAGACCTTGTGTGAAGGTTGTTGAGGATCTTGGTGACCAATGTTTGTATGAGTTTGAGAATAGAAATATGTCATTATATTCAACATAATTTTTTGATTCTATTGATTATTTTTATCAGATTTATGAGTGCATATTTGAATATAATTGAAAGATTTGTGAAGGGGTTATTTGCTTGTGTTGAAGAGATATCTTGGTGTTGGTGACTTGTGTGAAGTTATAGAATTAAAGAAGAGTGCTCATGTAGGGTTTATCAATTAGATAGAGAAGTAATCAGAGTTTAATAATTATTCATTAGATAGGTGTTGTGTTGGTGCTCAACATCTTAGGTAAGTTGGTGCTTGTCAAATTTAGGGGTTGGTGCTCCTTGTGAAGTGGGTGCTTCACTAAAGCCTCTTGTTTGATCCATATTTATAGGATAGTAGTCCATTATTATTACAAGATTGAGAGTGGGTTTTCTACCCCATGAGGGTTTACCACATAAATCTTTGTGTAATGGTTTCATTCATGCTTGTTATTTAATTCATCTATGTTGCATATTGATATGATTGGTTAAGTAGCTTGAAGAGTTGGGAATTGGATTGAAATATTGTTTAAAAAATGATTCACAGCCCATCTCAATGGTGTGTACCTCCATCAATTGGTATTAGAGATGATTATTTTGAGGTTTAATAGCCTAAAAGGTGATTGTAAGTTAGAATGGAAAGTCAAGGAATGCAAGGTGGTTTCTCTTCCAAATAATCTCCATTGTTTAATGGTTCTAACTATGCCTTTTGGAGTTCAAGAATGCATACTTTTATCATGGATCCAAGATTTGATGTCTGGTATATTATTGTTGATGGATATGTTATTCCTATTATTTCTATTGATAAGAAACTATTTAAAATCAATTCAAAGGCTATGTATGTTATTTTTAGTGGTCTATCAAAAACTGAGTTCTAAAAGATCATTCACTATCAAAAAACTAAGGATATGTGGACTAAGTTGAAGATAATCTATGAAGGATACTCAAATGTCAAGCTATAAAAATTACAAACTTTTAGAAGACAGTATGAGAGTCTCAAAATGAAGGAGGAGGATTCTATGGCATCCTTATTGAATAGAGTGGATGATGTGATCAATATGATCAAGGGTATTGGAGAAGATATCAAAGAGGATGTTGTTGTTCAAAAGGTATTAAGATCTCTATCTTATAGGTTTGACTCTAAGTTATCTACAATTGAGGAAAGTCATGATCTTACACTAATGAATATGGATGATCTCTATTGATATCTCACTACTTATGAGATGAGGATAAATGAAGACAAGCCTCCTAAGAAGGATGTTAATTTCAAGGCAGAAAATAAACCCAAAGAAAAGAAGACACAAATTAAGGGGTCTCAAGGAAAAAATAATATATTAGATGATATATCTAATGATGAATTAAATTATTTATTTTCAAGTAAGTTGAAGATTGGATCAGGAAAGTATAGAGGTAAGCTTCAATTTAAATGCTTCAACTATGGTGAAGTAGGTCATTTTGAAAACAAAAGTCCTCACAAGCATAAGAAAGATGAGGATGAGGATCAAGTAGAAGGTAAGAAAGGTTTCAGGTCTAATAGAAAAAATATATAATTTATAAAGTTTGATAAAAAAATAAAGTTCTATAAGGACAAAAAGAGTCTATACACAAATATGGATGATAATGACTCAAAAGTATGGGATGATAGTCAATATGATAACATTCATAATTAAAGTGAAGCTAAGGATGATGAAGTCCTTTTTATGGAACTCAAATTAGATGATGAAGGTGATTGTTCATATCAAATTGAAGAAAATTAGAGTAGATCAGATGAAGAATATGTGGAAGACATTCCAAACTATGAGAGTGAACTAGAAATTGATCTTGAAGATTTGAAAATTGAAAGAAAGGTATGTAAAGGTTTGAAGGCCAATTTGAAAGATTATGAAGTTCAATTTAGTATTTTTGAGGCTAAGATAATTAAATATAATATGGAGCATGAAGGATCAATCATGTTCTTAAATTCCAAATTAGATTTATATCCTCAAGCCTAAAAGGCAAGGAAGAAGAGTGTTCCAAGTTGGTTACAGAAGACATTTTTTTAAATGATGAATTGGAGAAAGATATAAGTAAGGCTAAGTATTTTTCCAAGTTTGAAAAAATCATTAAAGAGGAGAAAGACAAACCTAAAAAAATCAATACCCAAGCTAAGGGTGTTAGCTCCAATAAGGTAAGACAACCTAATGACATAAAGCATTTGAACTTTAATGGATAGTATAATTTTTGTCATGAGTTTGGTCATAAGGCCAATGATTACAAGATGAAGGATAAGAAAATAAATCTATCTAATCCTATGAATGAGATAAAATGCTTCAAGTGTTTGGAGATTGAACATTTAGCTAATCAATGCCCAAAGAAGAAAAAGCAAGGTGAATCTATTCCTAAGAATATAACATGTTTCAATTGTCAAAATACTAGTCACTTAGACAAATTTTGTTAGTATCAAATAAGGATTATATGTTTTGAGTGTAAGGGATTTGATCATATTGCTAAATTTTGTAAGAAAAAGGGGGGACCTTAATCATGTCAAGACCAATCAGGGCCTAATTTTGCAAAAGAGGAAAGACAAAGTCTTATACAGGCTAAAGGAAGAAAAGAAAGTAATAATTGATATGTCTGTAGATCAATATTGTTTGTTTTCAAAGGTGGAGAGTACTTATTTCATTTAATAATTTTCATTATCTGCTCATGTTTTCAATGATGAGATAAAAAATAATGAGAAGCTGAAAAAGGAAGACAAAGATAGCCTTAAGATAAGTATGGATCATTTTTAGCTATAGATGATGATATTTATTGTATAAATCAATCATTGATAGACCTTGAAAATGTAAATTTAGTTGATAATATATATCAAGACATGGTGGGATCCTCATTTTTTGCCTATTCAAGTCTAAAAGAGGAGGAGAAATTTTCAAAAGTAGAAGAGGTAGTCACAGGAAAGTTAAAGAAGAATAAGATTATGTTGACCAAAGAGGAAGAAGAATATGAGAAGATGTGGGCCACTCTAGGGTTAAAAATATTCTAAATTAGTCTTGAGGGATTAGATATCTCTATCTATACTTCACAAGAGACTCCTGTAGATGAAGAAGCAATATTGTTTGTCTGAAAGGTATGTTTAGGGTTTATGGCCCTAAAGTGTATTTTTAATCAATTTTTGATGCAATGGTTGAGTGGTGTTTTGAATAATAAGGATGAATATGTTTATATTATTTCATGAGGAAGATTTTAATGAAACATTCCTAGGTGTTTTGAGGTCTTGATGAGCTTAGATATGTGTTTTGTGGTCAAAAGTCTGAGTTGACCATTTTTGGTAGTGATGACTACCTAAAAGATACCAAGATAGCTCATATATTATTATAAGGTGGATATAAGCTTGAAAATAAGTGATTCAAGTTGGTTTTTTCATGTCAAATAAGGTTAGATAGATTAGAGATGCTCCTAAGATGTCCAGGTGTGATTTTGACCATTTGGTTAAGGTGCCTACTGTAGATGATAACTCTGTTTGCCTAAATTGCTTGGTTTCAAGGCTCAATTAAAGAATGAAGCTGTGTCATGAAGTATGTTCTACTCAATAAGGTATAAAAATGTGTTTAAGACATGTTCTAGGTGGTTTCATAGGTGAATGAATGTTTTTGTGCTAGGTGGAGCATTTTGAGTGGTCACTGGCTTCTCTTCTTAAGAACATGTGTTTGGTGGTGTAAAGGAAGTAATGGTTCCCAAAGGTATAGAGGATTGAAATTTGGCATGGAAGTGAGTTTTTATGGTCTCTAGGTGTGGTATCTATCTCAAGTGTCTACGTTGATTTGAGGTTAACTTTTGACCAACTATTGTTTTGAAGGCTTAGGGATTTGGGCATGTTTAGAAAAGTGGTCAAAATTTATATTTGGAGGATATAAGCTTTAAAATTAGTTGAATGGGCCAAATGGGTATCTGAATCATATTTTACAGTGGTCTGGAAGTGAGTATATTTCACTTTATTCATGTTTTAGCTCGCTAGGAGGCCTAATTAGCTAGTAGGCTAAAGAAGGAAGTATGCTAAAGAGGATGAGTTAGAGGCTCATTATTTACGTGATTAAGGGGGAATGTTAGTGGTATTTAAATATAGAGTTTAATGTATTGAAGTGATCAATAAAAAAATTTATAAGGTCTATAGTGGCCAGATAGGGCTACAAGGGATCCAAGTAGGCCCAGTGGAGAAATTGAGCAATTTTGTGATATCTTTCCAAAGAAGGTTTACATTTTTTGTTACAATTGAGCATGTTGGCTTATTATAATTATTTTATAGGTATTCTTATGTTCTTGGAATGATTTTGATATTCTATATGGTGTCTTTTTAATGATGGTAAGTGAGCTTACATGGTTCTTTATTACTCATGTTGTTGTTTGAGTTGATGGTAGCATTTATTAGAGATCTTGTAGGTGTGCATTGGTTATGTAGACAAATTGGAAGTCTTAAAAGTGTAGTAGGGTCCTAGGGGGAGCTATGGTGCCTTGTAAAAGGATGACATGTCAAAGGATCTTCATAGCTTACAAACCAATAGGAAGATTTTTTCATTATTGGCAAGTTATTTGATGGTATTCAAGGAGTGATTTAGTTTACAGATCACAAGGGAAACCTTCCTCAATATATTAAAAATGTGAGTCTTTCATGATGTTGGCTTTGAAAACATTTTAAATTCTCTACTTCATCATTGTGAGCCCACTTTGTCATTTTGGCAAAGGGGGAGAAGGATTTGGTATGTTGCCATCAATGACAAAGGGGGATATTGTTGGGATATTTATGGTATATGTGTTTTCATTTATGTCAAGTGGCATTGGTGATGACAAAGTGGTTTGTGATGTTTGTGAAATAGAGCATGGTGGCATAATGTGCTTAGTATAATATGATACTTGTAAGGATGTGCATAGGTGTCCTAGGTGGATGTTGTATGGTTGAATGGATCTTAGTATGATGATGTTTGAATTGTTATTGATGTTTTTTATGCTCAATTTTTGTCTTCATATGGCCTTCATGAGGTTTGTCGGTTAGGTTATGCCTTGTTGGCTTGATCATGCATGGTTGCTTATGGGGTTTTGAGCTATATGGATTATATGACATGTTAAGGAGCTTATTATTCTTGGGATATACATGTTATACATTTATAGGGTGTTAATAGTTTAGGTGGATGATTTATAAGAGGTGACAAGTGTTCTGCATGACATCTTAGCTATTGGCCTAAATGGCCTAGGTGGGTTAATGAGGCCTTGTGAAGGTTCAAAGATTGATTTTAGAGTGGTTAAGCTTATATATACATAGGAAATGATAAAATAAGATTGTTCAAGTGCATTTACCAAGTCAAAGGTCAAAATTTGAAGTAAAATTCAAAAAAGGATCTTATGGCTTCAAGAGCTTGTAGAAAGGTGTCTAATGAGCCTGAGAATGAATTTCTTGTGTTCATTATAATTTTCAAGGTCTACATGGGGATATGATCCTTTTGGAGATGTTTTTTAGGGTCCCTAAGAATATTCTCTAGTCATTATTTCATAGACTGTGATCCTATCCTTTATGAACATTCGTTAAGAAGCTAAGCAAGTTTTTCTACGCAAAAACCATAGTCTTAGACTTGATAGAGAAGATCTTGATGGTTTGGGATCAGAATGTATTGGGTGATCAAATATGATTATTATATATTTTATAGGAATCCTTCAAGTTTTTTAGAAAGTATTTTTGGTCTCTTGATAGTTTGTGGGTCCCATAGAAAATGGGTTGTTAATAGTAATCTTATTTCTAAGGTAGATTTCTATGAATGGATAGATGATTTAATGGATGATTGTTGAATCTTAGGAATTGTCCCAAACAGCCATGAAATTTTTTATGAAGATCCATCTTTATGTGTTAAATTTATATAAGGTTAAATTTGACTAGTCAATATGAAGGAAATGGTGTCATTAGTGATAAAGAGTGATCAGAGTGAAAAGAGGAAATGGAAGGCCTAATTAGTGAGTATGAATGGGTCTGATCTCTTTGAGATATTTTATGGGATTTATTCCCTTTTTTCATGAAATTATTATCATTCCTAGTCACTTGGAGATGATTGAATGGTTGATTCACAATTGACCGTGATGGTTTTGCTAGCAAAAGGAACATATTTTGGATGATTGAGTTTGTTTGTAGGGAAAATGGTTAGATCAAGTGTTTATGATGATGAGAGAGTGTCAATAACTACTTGAATTAATTTGTTAGATATTTTTAATATTTATTTATTCAAATTTAGTCACACAATTTGTGATATGCTTTGTGTGTGAGGTGTTTGTGACATGAGCTCATGGTATGGTTTAGAAAGATTGGGCAAAGGATCATGGCTGACCTTGGGGGACATGAATAATTCTTCATAGGAAATTCTAAAGTGATATGTCTGACCACAATAGACAATGGTATATACACAAGGTGTTTTATACCTTTTGGTTATGTGTAAAAGTTAGACACACAAGTGTGTGTGTTGTTATTTGAAGACCTTGTGTGAAGGTTGTTGAGGGTCTTGGTGACCAATGTTTGTATGAGTTTGAGTAGAGAAATATGTCATTAGACTCAACGCAATTTTTTTATTATATTTATTATTTTTATCATATTTATGAGTGCATATTTTAATATAAATAAAAGATTTGTGAAGGGGTTATTTGATTATGTTGAAGATATAGCTTGGTGTTGGTGACTTGTGTGAGGTTTTAGACTTGAAGAAGAGTTTTAATTCAAGATTTATCAATCAAATAGATAATAAATTAGAGTTCAATAATTATTCATTGGATAGGTGTTGTGTTGGTGCTCAACATCTTAGGCAAGTTGGTGCTTGTCAACTTTAGGGGTTGGTGCTCCTTGTGAAGTGGGTGATTCACTAAAGCCTCTTGTTTACTCACTATTTATAGGAAAATAGTCCATTCTTGTTTCAATATTGAGAGTGGATTTTCTACCCCATGAGGTTTTCTAAAATAAATATTTATGTAATGGTTTTATTCATGCTTGTTCTTTAATTCATCTATCTTGCATATTGATATGATTGGTTAAGTATCTTGAAGAGTTGGGAATTGGATTGAAATATTGTTTAACCACTTATTAATCCTTCCTTCTCAGTGGTGTGAAATTTCATCAGCATTATAGTAGAATTAGATTAAGTCAATGATACTCAGGTCAAATGGATACATTGATAAGAGATTCATCTCATCTAGATCATCAAAGTAGGTCACATGAATTCACAAGTAAAATGGTTTATATAAGTGTAGGTTGATAAATTTTTTCCATATCATGTTTCCCAATTGCATGAAATGTGTACCATTGTTATTTAAGGAGGGGAGACTAATCCAAGAGGATTTGGGTCATTAATTCATACTATACATTAACACTATTGCACATTTAGGATTTAGCTAATGCCAAAAACTCATGTAGTAAGTTATACACCTATGAATCAATTTATTTAATTCAATTACACTTCTATGTTACCATATAGCTCCTACTTCTCAACACTATAACTCATAGTTCACCAATAATAATAGTTAGTGACATCACCACACTTCAATTATGAAGTGATTACAATTAACTATTTTAATAGTTCAACTGACACTTCATATCTCTTCATTATATAATAATGTACACTTAAATTATTTTTAGGTTAGTAGAAACATAAAATAATAAAATTAAGAATCATGTAAACACCAAAAATTTATTCTCATAGATATTATATAAAACTTAACATAATATAACTTTGTTATTACACATATACATGGCTTGTCATCTCTTTATTGATTTTATTTTTATTTTAAACATAGTGCACTTCATATTCTATAGAATTTAAAAAATTTATTCCATTCATAACCATCTTAAATATGTTTGAGTAGGTTTTCCACTAGGTCTCCCATGGGCCTCAGATCAGTTTTTGTCACATTGGAAGGCTTTGGCTAATTCAAAATGACCTTTATCATTTCTAAATAAATCCTAAACTCCCCATATCTAACCACATGATTGAATTATAAAATTAATTGTTGATAAAAATAACATTTATTCTCATCCAACACTTAATTTTTATATTAAAAACTTATCAAACTTAATTCAGGTGATCAACATGCTCATCAAAATATCTATCGAAAAAACTAATATAATCCAAATACATAATGACAAAAGAATCAATAAATTTCCTTATTACTTCTTTCATAAACATCATGAATGTTGATGGTACATTCCATAGCCTAAAATGTAGTACCAATCATTAATACAACCCTTGTCTTTTCTTGAATGTCACCTTCTTTAATTATCACTTGTTGATGAAGATTAGTTGACTAATTGGCATTCTAAAATTAATTAAGAAGACCATAAATCCATGAAAGAGTGTACCTATTATTGATGGATATTTTTTAAATTTATTTATAATCAAAACACATTTTTCATGATCCATATTTATTAGGTACTAAAATAAATGGAGTACTCAGATGGATTACACCTTGATTAATAAAATATTTTAACTGTTATTTTACCTCATTAGCATCCTTTAAGGACTATGTATACAACTTGATATTTAGAATTACATTGTCTCATGGTAACTATATTTAGTGATCAATAGGCCTCACTAATATAAACCCCATGGGATCATTAAAGACTTCATTGATCTGATGCACAAACTCTCCCATATATTAAAAACTATGTGCTAGTAAAAATACTACTAGAATTTTAATGTGAATCCACTTCTTTATCTTGAATATCCCTAGAAAAAAGTAAATTAAACTTAGCACTTGTATTAATAATCCATTTAAATTGATAAGAACTTCCTAAAGAGGTTTTGAAATCAATGTTTTTAGGATAAAATGATGTAATTATGGATTGTAATCCACATTTTATTGTATTTTGGGTAGTTGGTTTTTGTTATGGACATGCTTGACAAGTTTAGCAATTTGAATATTAGGATCCTCTTTTCTCAATGTCTCTCATTATATTGTTTGGCTAAGTCTTAGCATCCTTCTATTGTTTCCATATGGCACCCTAGTGCTTATTCATCACAAAAAGGTTCACGGTTCACCAAGGAATAGTGCCAACTTAACATGTGGTATCATGGTGCTAATCTAAGGCAAGTTTCTTTTTGTTAGAGATTCAAGCAGTTCCATTGGATGATGAAATATTGGGTGGGACCCACTATATAGCTATAAAAAAAAGAGGTGAACCTTCCACATGACACCCCATGCTCAATCTTTGTAAAGGAATTCTTGACTTTCCCTTGATTAATGCCAGCTTGCCACATAGTGGCTCCATGCACTACCAGATAAAAAGAGGTAAAAAAGTTTCAAAAAGGGATGTTCACCCTTAGTTTTCCATGCATAATCCTATGTATCCTCAAGAGTGAATGTTTTTTTTATGGATTTGAGTAGTTCCATTAGTCAAGGAAAGTGGGCACTATTCCTATCAAGAATTCTAGAGGCAGTCTGGAGAAGAGACATGCGTCACCACCATACTTCTTCCAACCATTATGGGAATCATGAGGCATTGAGATTTTGAAAGATCTAAGATTTAAAGACTAGCTAAACTCATGACCTAAAGTTCTACCTTTTAGTTTTAATGACCTCATCATGAGCATGAGTGTCAGGTTTCAGGTGTCATTTCCTCATGAGGCCGTTGTGCCTATATATTACGGGCTTCTTTCTTGAAAAAAGGAGGGAGTTATGAATAGTTTTGTCTTTTAAAATCTTATAATAGAGTAGACATTTATAATAATTTTATTTTATGAATATAAGTAGAAATATTTATCATTTACCATTTCTTGAACTTAGCAAGTACCCCTCACAGGAAGGATTGAATATTGTATATTGTGCCTTTGTACCTTTTGTATTTTGTTCTCCACCTAAAAATGAAGAGGATGTTAAGTTATATGTAAAATTGAATGGGATGTATTTCTATCTATCATTTATACTCTCTACTTCTATAGTGTTGTCTTTTGTTTATTTTGTAGTTATTAAGTCATGCATATGCTCTTTTAAATTATCTATAGTGTTTTAAAGGTTCAAGCTATTTTATGTAATTCTAGGTGGATACATTAAAATCTCAATGCATTGCCTTATATATATATATATATATATATATATATATATATATATATATATATTAGTTTTATTTTCATTTTTATTTATACCCATTTTCATCCCCAATTAATTTGAAGAGATGGCTTCTAAAATCTTGGAGGTTTCTTCATAGACCATAAATTTGGTCCCACATTTGTAAAGCTTCCCATAGGGTATTGTTTATTAATAGTGAGAATTTTAGGCATCAATAGTTTCCTTTTCTATCACACTTGGTAAGACAAGTCTAGCTAATTATAAATCAAATTTTATGAGCCATAGGCCTATCACAAGGTCATAAATATCAAAAAATCCATCTTGTTACTACCACCTCTAGTAATTGCAACTTGCCAAAGGACCACAAGATACAATGTGATACAACAACCATAACAGATGGCAATCCCAAGACCATCAAGGAACTTTTTATCATTGAATAGTGGTATCCCAATAGCCCTAACTATGTGGGATTGTATTCCTACTAACGCCTTAAAGGCACTCCCTAAATTCATAAGGGAGGATTTCAAAAGTGTAGTGGAGCATCTTTAAGATGTTGTCAATGTATGTATTGTGCATTATGTCATACAAAAAAATGTGGACATAAGGATACTAGCCACTTATTTCAAAGGGTGATCTATTAACTAGTATTAGTCCTTGCTTCCCAACTCCATTTCCACCTATGATGAATTGGGTAATAGGTTATTCAAACAATTTAATGAGAAATTAGACTGGTCATCTCTCTTGCAATAACTAATCATTATTAAGAGAGCCCTACAAGAGGCTATTATTTATTTTAATAATAGATTTAATAAAACATGGTAAAGGATCCTAGTAGTGGCTCGACCACTCATGGGTATGGCCATCATCTTTTACCTTAAATCCTTCTACTCACACATAGCTATCATGATTCAATCCCTTAGAGGCTAGACACTACCAGATGCATATGATTTAGTAGTTAGAGCAAAGAATAATCTAATAGATGTTAGGAAACTTCCCCCATGACCATTAATGCTGATATTCCAAGAAATATCAATGACACCATAATATGAAGTCCCAAGCACCTCGTAAGCATATCCTTTCATGTATGTATAACTAGATACTCAAATGGGCATGTCCTATTCATCTATGTTGGCTATAGATATGAATGATATGAAGAGCATATTATATAACTTCTCAAATGAGATCATAAACCTCAAGAGGCAAAAATATATGCCCCTAAAGCCCCCTTACCAAAATTATTATGATAGAAGAATGTCATATTGACACAATAGTAACAAGGAGGGTAGAGGCTAAATTACCAAGCATATCCTAAAAATTAGATGATCTTAGCTCCTAATCCTTTGTAAGTAGTCCTACTAAACTCAAATAGAGAATTATTCATCGGACAAAACAACTTGGTAGATGACTTAAATTTTTGGTATTTCCTATGTAATGATTCACATACGACCCAAAACTACCTAAGAGGTAATATATAATAAAAGCTTATCAATCAATGAAGACAAGGGAACAACCTAACTCATTTCCTTATGGATACCAGTCCCTATGCATTGAAAATGTTATCCTAATGGCTCAAACGAAAATAATGTCCTTGGAGAAAGAAGAGGAGATAGCCTAAGACCATGTGCTTTTTTCTTGGATGAAATGTAAATATGTAGTGTACTTGAGAAAGGTCCCTATGATGAAAGCCCCATACATCGAATCAAAATACTACACTCAATCCAAGAAGAGATTGATTGAGACCTAAAAATCCTTCACCAATCCTAAGGTGTTTTTTATGAAAAACCCAAGAACCCAGCCATCAACCCCAGCATATCAAAAGTGGATTTAAATAACACAAAATAAGATAAATGACCCTAAGGGCTAGCTTTAAGGGTTATTTAATGTGGTAGAGTAGTTGAAGGAGGCCCCAACAAATGATTCTCTTTTGGATGTCTTATCTATCCCAAAGTAGAAGTCTCTACTATGAGAGGCATTATAAGACCCAGAGAAGCCTACATAAGGTAGATCGGCTATAGTGCTAGCACAAACCGAGGGAAAGGAACCTAGTAATAATGTGTAGCCCCATGCACCATCCACATTCATAAACTCAAAGCAGGGGTAAGTAAAAGAAAACCTAACCCATTATATTTAACTCTTATTGTGTGGAGCAAGTTGTTTCACAATTCTATGATTGATTCTAGTGCCAACACCATGGTGATGCCTAAGGAAATTACAGATGTATTTTAACTTCAATACAAACCTTTGAATAAAAGGGTAATGCAATTATATGAGAAGAAATTTTAGACCATATGTATTATCAGGGCTCTTCCCCTAAATTTTTACTCTTATCCAAACATCACAGTTCCCCAAGAGGTTGTGGTGATTGACATTCTACCAATCTTTAGGTTATGTCTGTCAAGAGTTTTCATGGACAAGATAGGTAATTACTTATATTTGGATTGGTCTCACTTGATTCCAAGAACTAAATATGGCTTGAAATTGAAGGTGTTATCCAATATACTGTATCTAGAGCACATAGTTGATGATGCTATAATAAATTTTGAAGTGACACACACCTCTTTATTTAAGAAAGAGATGTATTACATGGAAATGTTCAAGGAAGAAAGAGTGAAAAATAATAGGCACTCAAAGGAGGAAGTTCTCATCAACAAATTCATCAAGACCGATCTATTTATGATCTTTGATGCCATATACCTCAATAAATATGTAATCTATGATGAAAATTGAGTCATCCTTGAGGTCATAAAGAAGAGGGAGGATTAGAGTAAGGAACCAAAAAATGATTCTAAATTTCAGAATTTGCATTTTGATGGTACAAAATGCAAGACTAGCTTTAGAGCTAGTATTTAATTAATATCTCCATCTAGAAAAGATACCTTTAAGTCATTTCACTTTTAGTTTACCCACATGAATAATGAAGCTAAGTATGAAGTGCTAGTCCATGGCCTTAGCCTTGTTGAGTGCATGGCTGAAAAATAGTTAAAGGTGTTTGGATATTTTGAAGTGGTGGTAAATCAAGTAAGAGGAGTCAAGGTTAAAAAGAATGTCTATATGAGGTCTTATCACCATCAGATATGGGACTTGATAGAAGCATTTGAATCATTGAATATCCAACTTATTCCTAGGTCCATTAATGCTTAAGCAAACAAAATGGTGGTAATCAGCTCTTATTTTGTTATGGTAACTAATTTGCTCACCAACGAAAAAGTAGTGTGGGTGATTATTAGACCCACCATCCTAGACAATGATCAAAATTGGAAAGTGTTTTATATTAATGCCAAATTTTTTATGTTTCTTCACCATTCATGAAAATTCATATAGAAGTTGTAGTTGAAGAGCACAGAAGCCTATAGAGATTAGATCATGAAACTAAAGTCCAATAAAATTTCAAAGGGGATGATCACCCTAGATAATCTATTTGATTTTGATGATGCTTAAAATTATAAAAGGAAATTTATCATAGATGAAAAAACTAATCTGAGCTAGATATAGGAGATAGAAGGAAATGGAAAGTGGGTAAAGAAGTTTCCCAAAAGGATAAGGAGTGATTGATATCCTTTTACAACAAATATAAAGAGGTTATGGCCTAGACATATGATGACCTAAAAGGATTTGACCATGAGGTCATCCAACACACCATAAACCTAATTGAAGGATATAAACTAGTCCAACAAAAGTAAAGGTTGGTCAACCCAAATATCAAGTCTCTCATGGTTCAAGAATTGAGGAAATTGGTCGACTCAATCATTATATACCAATTAAGCATTCGACTTGGGTATCCAACCTAGTTGCAGTGAGGGAAAAATGGATAAATTAGGATATATAATGACTTAAAGGACTTTAACAAAGCATCTATAAAATATCATTACCCCTTCCTTATATGGAACTTATCCTTCAAATGGTAATGGGCATAGAAATGTTCTCTCTGCTAAATGGGTTTTTTATGATATAACCAAGTATGGGTTAATGAGGAAGATCAACACAAGACCAATTTTACTACAAAGTGGGTAACCTTCGCCTATGTGAAAATAAATTTTAGTCTCTCTAATGTAGGATCCACTTTCCAAAGGGCCATGGACACAACCTTTAAGGGACTAATTAACAAAATCATCCTCATATATGTATATGATCTGATAGTATTCTCTAAGAAAAAGGATGATCAATTCAATCATTTGGAGAATATTTTTCAAAAATTCCAAGAGTTTGGAGTATCCCTTAACCTTAAAAAATGTGTCTTAAACATCTCACAATGCAAGCTGCTAGGGTACATGGTATCCAAATAAGGCATCTCTATTGACATAGATAGAATGAAGGCCATTAAGGACTTGAATTTACTAGTTAATAAGAAAAAAGTCCAATCTTTCTTAGGGAAGATTAATTTCATCAATCAATTCATATCCAAATTCATAGGGATAGTAAGGCCAATCACATTAATGCTTAAGAAAGACCAAGATTTCAAGTGGACCATTGAAGAAAGGGTAGTGTTTGAAAATATTAAAGAAGTAATAGCCACTGCTCCCATGCTAGTCAGCCCCAACTTCTCAAAAAATTTCATCATGTATGTTTATGGTAGCAAACATAGCTTGGTAGGTGTTGACTTAAAAAGAAAAAGAAGGTAGGGTTAAACATCCTATTGCATTCGATTAAAGAAACCTATGTGGGTATGAGATCAAGTATAATTTCATTGAGAAGAAATATTTTTCCATCATTGATTATCTCAAGAATTTTGACACCTAGTAGTGGGAATAAAGATAAGGATACATGTGTTACATTCCAATGTCATAGAGTGCATAATGGAAGGAGAGATCACAAAGAAGAGGGCTAATTAAATCACCAAGATCCTAAAATATGGCATCAAGGTCAGGCCAACCAAGTTGATATGAGGAAGAGAACTTTATAAGTATCTACCCCAATGTATAAATGCCCTAACAGATGAGCAAGATACACAAGAAGTGGTTCTAGTAAGTCAATATGAAACTAATAAGTCCTAGGTCACTGATAGGACCTGATTTATACAAACTAATCGATATCTATATGACCTCCCTACACACAAAACAATATTTTATAGGTTGTAAGGGGTTAGTTACACACTATTCTAATGAGTCTTTTTGAAAAGGAACTTTGGTGGGAAACTTCTATGATGTTGCAATAATAACTAAGCCATCAAGATATTATAGGATATGTATTTCACCCCTCTAAGAGGTCATTTATTAGTAAAAGTAATCACAACCAAGACCATGTGTGTAGGATATTACTAGCTAACTATGCTTTTAGATTATCATAAAGTAATGAAAATGTGCTAGTAATGCCAAATTTTTATAGGAAAATAAAATAATATGGGCATGCCACTGAACCTAATAATGACTGATGAACCTTTCACATAGTGATGTTTGGATTTCATTAGAATGATCAATCTCATGTCTAACATGGGCCATAAGTGGATACTCATGGTTATGAACTACTTAACAAGGTGGATTGAAGTAGCTCCATTGAAAGAAATAACTAAGAATGTGATCCTCAACTTCTTAGAGGAACTAGTAGCAAGGTTCAACCCTCTAAAAAAGATCATATCTGACAATTCAAAGGCCTTCCTCAGTTCAAATATTTTGGAATTTACACTCTGAAATGACATTTTCCTCGAGACTTCATCCAACTACTACCTATAAGGGAATGGGTTAGTCAAATCAACAAATAAGAACCTCATAAGGTTAATGAAGAGGATTGGTGTTGACTGATAGAGGGAGTGGCATAATCATCTGAAGGTAGCTCTATGGTCTGATCCAATCACCCATAAAGAGATTTTAAAGACATCCCCGTATGAACTAGCATATGGGAAATAGGTGATCATGCCTATATTGATGGATATTCCTACTCTATAGCTATTGAAATCCATCAAATTAGTGGAAAACAAAGTAACGAAGGTTAGATTGGCAGAATTATTGAATCTTCAAGAAGTGAGAGAATAAACTAGTGACACTAAGGTCACCTGATAATAGATAATTAAGAGATGGTTTGACAAGAAAACATCTGACCTAGGATTCAAACTAGGAGATTTGGTTCTAAATTATGATGAAAGGGCTACAAAGTTATGTCAATATGTAATGTTTTATTATCTATGGATAGGAACCTTCCACATCATTGGTAATAGGAAAGGTAATGCCTTAGAGATTTCAATTAACATAATCTACTTAAAGTGCTTTGACTAACTTGTTAGCCTCATCTATGTACATAGTTAGTTAGTTTTCCTTTCATTAGATGGTTTCCCTCTTTTATTTTTATTTCTTTTTTAAATAAGTGTCATTATTATAAGCTTTTTTCCAATCACCAAGTGTCCATGCCTTGGCTCTCCTTATTTTTGAATCATCTACTGATAGATGGTTATCTACCCTACTCACCCTATAATTAATGTAAGATTCTCCCAATTTCATGAATTCCCATAATGATTTCCACAAATATTTTGTGAGATGTTTTTCAAGTGTTCATGCCACCCTCCTCATTTATGAGTGCTCAAATTCAAAAATATGCATGATGATCATGCTAGATGTGTTGGCCTATAAATACCCATATCTTGATTAAGCCAAACATTTAAACATCTTAATAATTTCAAGAGAGTATTGAGCATTGTCTAAAGCATCTCGAGTGAATAATTGCAAATAATTGTGAGCATAAGCCAATGTCAAGTGTTCCTATTATTTACCTTAAGGAAAATAAAATATTTTTAAAGAGAGTTATAAGATGGAGACTTTTGAATCCTCATTTGGTGGTGTGCATCCTAGGAAGTAGAGGAATCACATATTAGGTGATCATGAAGATATTCCCCTAAAATTTATAATAAGAATGTCATATGCTTTTACCCTCACATAGATGAAGACCATAGTTGAAAACATCAAGAGTATCTCCAAGGGGTGTTGTAAGGACTCCACACTAGTCCTAGATTGTGTAGATGGGATACTTGTTCCCAAATTGACCAAGAATACCAAGAACCTAAGGGAGGGTGCTCATACCCACATGATCTCAAAGGTTTGGAAAAATGACTTTGAGTTGTTTGGTTTCACACTATATCAATACATGGTTCCTCTCATGCACCCATGCCTAGAAATCATTACCTTATTTGCATAGGGATGTAATGCTACCATTGGTGTTATCATAGTTAACCACCTAAATGTGGACATTTGTGATGATGCAATGAGGGAGATGCTTCAACTCCATAATAACCTCATTATACTATCAACGTGATTGAGATGAACATCTATCCTCATATGGTGATTTCCATATATATGTGGACCCACATCCTATTAGCCACATATGATTATTATAAATTTTTAGAGTGCTTCATATCTTTAGTCCTAATTAACCTCTGTCAAGAGGCCATCACCTTAAAAATGATAGACCATTAGAGAGAATTTATAATTGGTTGTAATATTCCAATTAATTGGTTCTTCTAATCCCATTTTACATTCATCAGGGTCCACAGTTTCAAGGAGGAGGAATTTTGACTCCCATGCCTTCTCACAGATGGGACCTTGACCCTAGAGTTGGCCTATTATCTTGATGTGGTGGACTCAGTATATGGTGTAGGATAAAATAAGAGGGCCCTATATGATTTCCCCTTTTAAATAGGGGACATTATAGTGATGAAGAGGCCATAGGAGTGCTTCCTTGTACTCAAACTAGAAGAGCTTAAATTGGACCAAAGAAATTATCAATGGAGCTATTACCTGACCAATACCATAGCCAATCTGAAGACCAATACCCCCTTTATTCATAAGCCTAGACCATATTTCAAAGAGAGGATGTCACCAATGAAGTATGATATTAAACACTATGTGTATCTATCAAAGATCCCTTCAGACACCTACCACCATGGGAGTCCTTTTATAAACTAGTATAGGATTTTGATCCTATAAATACCATGACCAAGGATCTAAGGGTGTAACTCATCTAGATGTGTTGGATCAAAGATAAAATTTATGCTTATTGTAAGTATAGGCAAGAAATTGGCCAAAGGGATCTCAATTTTTAGGATTTCGACTATGATGAGCAATTTGAGAACTTTTAGGATGAGTACCATGAGGAAGAATCTTGAGTAGAAGAAGAGGTTTTAGTCAAAGAAGAGGAGGAGGAGACTCCCTCTAGAAAAGAGGAGGATGTTTTCATAATTTAGATGCCTCTTTTTTGGCCACCACCTTTATATCTATCTCCCATATAATAATAGTAACCCACTATAGGGAAGCCCAAGGCAGGGTCAACTCAACCTAAATTTGATCTACAAGCCTCCAGCCCTCCTCCTAAGCCCAAAAAAAATAAGGTATGATTTTATGACCATCTTCATTCCACTTCTTCTTCATTATTCACTTCATCTTCACCTTCTACTAAGTTCACTATGCTTGTGTCACTTACCACCACGTAGCCAATTACATCACTTATACCATTGTTTACTCTTCCACCTTCATCCAGCACATCAACATCCATCATGGCAAAATAACCCACTACTCCTCTCTGTGGCCTCTTGCCTTTCTTTCCTTTCACCCTAGCCTTTCACCCACTCATCCCAAGAGGAATAACATCTATTGTTTCATAATATTAAGTGACCATTCCTTTTATACTACCACAAGGATCACCCTTCATGGGGGAAATGATTCAATTATAAGATAAAATCTACCAATAATTGGAGACTACAAGGAAATCCAAAGAGGCTAGGGTAAAGAAAAGAAGAGGAAAAATGGCTAAGTCCCTAGTGAAACCACATGTGTCATCATTCTTTGACCCCATGTAGTAATCTCTAATGATTGAACACATGGATCCATGAGTAATCAATCCACAAAAATAGATATAGCTAGGGGATTACTCGATACATGTTGTCAACCTTAACCTCATCTAGGCTAAATTGACTAACAGGGTTGAATTGATGGAAGAAACCCAAAATTCCATCACCATAGACTATCTTAAGGTAGGCCATTAGTTGTAAAAAAGATAAATAACTCATAAGAGTTAAATCTACTATCGAGCACCTAAATTCCAAGGCAAAGTCTTAAGATGTGGAGCTCACCAAGATGAGGTCCAACCTATAGAGTTGTATGACCACTAATAGCTTTTAGGTGAAAGCTAGATAAAGGGCCTAGCTATGAATTCAAGTAGTAGAACTAAAGGCCAAAATAGATGGCCTATAAAATAAGAAGGTGGTTGTTGATAATAAGCTATAGGAAACAAAACTATATCTCAAACAAACCCATAAGAGTCTACTAGACTCTACAAGTGCGTAATAATAGATACAGTAGTAGATGTAATAAGAGTCCTCGACCAAAGAATAATAAATCCAATAACTAAAGAATGACCTCTTCACCCATTTTTAGACCATATGTATCCTCTTCATGGTCCAACAATTATATGTATCTTATTAGGAGATAATAAATAATGTAGTTACAAAATTGAAACTATTACTCAAGTTTATCATAGACTCATAGCAGTTGAGTGCATAGGTGAGCACACTTATGGATCAAGTCCTTATCTTTGTGTCCTCTAAGGTTCAAGATTCACAACTCCTAGTCCAAAAACTATATAACATAGTGTATGGGATGCTCCAAGTAATAGGGGTGGCTGATTGAAGGTAGGCAGTAGTGAAGGTGAATGGGTTTTTGAGCTATAACAAGGTAGCATCAAAGTGCAAGGCATTTTTGGATGCCTTATAAAAATTGGTTCATGATATTAAGGGACATGTTGAATATTTGGTCCAATTGGGACTCCCTTTCCCATTCCTCATATACAACACAATCCTCTCAAAGGATGAGATCAAAAAGCTATTGATCAAAAAGCATAATGACTAGACCATATTTGTAGCTCTCAGTCAAACACCAAGCATCTCTTAGGTAGAGACCATTTTTTAGCCTCTTACCCAACTTGATTTTTAGATGTGGGTAGTATTTTAATGCTTGAGAAACATTTCCTTCAAGGATATCATTTATCTAGACAGAGCCTTTAAGGATCTAAAGAAGAAGACTCAACCTAAAGAGTAAGAGTGGATGCCTTTGAACATTACTGTTTAAAAATTATAAGTCTATAGACCTTCCCCTTTTACAATTTTGCTTCAACTAGTCTGAGCAACTAGAAATTATGGGTTCTTCCATTTATAGGTATATTTCCTTATAATCACCAAGAACAATGGATCATAATCCATGTTTTATTATATTTTGGGTAGTTGGTTTTTATTATGGACATGCTCAACGAGTTTAGTAATTTAAATATTGACCTCTTATTTTACCAAGGTCCCCCTTTCTATTTTTTTGGCTAAATATCAGCTTCCTTTCCCTCCTAACACATGGTACCCTAGTACTCATTCATCACAAAAAGGTTCCTATCTCACCTAGGAATAGTTCCAACTCAACATGTGGCATCACAACACTATTCCAAGGTGAGTTTATTTTTATTAGAAATTCAAGTAGTACCATTAGCCAATGAAATAATGGGTAGGACCCACTATGTAATTATAAAAAAATTAAATTAAACCTTCCACATGGTGCACCCATGCTCATTCTTTACAAAGGAGTTATCGACTTCCCTAGGAGTAGTGATAGCTAACCACATGGTGTCTCTGTGAACTATTGGTTAAAAAGAGGTAAAAAGATTTTGAAGAGGGACACTCACCCCTCAATGTGCCATGCATCATCCCTATGATCTTTTAGAGTTAAGGTCTCTTTTGTTAGGGCTTCAAGCAGTGCCATTAGTCAAGGGAAGTGGGACTTATTCCTAACAAGAATTCCAAAGGTAATCTAGAGAAGAGACACACATCACCACCATACTTATTTTAAACACCATGGGAATCATGAGGCATTAAGGTTGAATAAAATATGGTATGTGAATAATAGTTGTAATCATGATCAAAAACTCCACCTTTTAGTTCCAATGGCCTCATCATGAGTGTGAGTGCCAGGTTCTAGGTGTCATTTCCTCATGAGGCCATTATGCCTATATATTTTGGGCTTATTGATTTTTAAAAGGTGGGGGGGTTGTGAATATTTTTATCTTCTCAACGGATATCAGAAATAAACCATTTATAATAATTCTAGTTTATGAATAAAATTATAAATTGTTATCATTTTACATTTCTCAACCTTAGTAGGTACCCCTCATGGGAAGGATTGAATATTGTATACTATGCCTTTGGGGCTTTTAGATTTCATTCTCTACCTAACAATGAAGATGATGTGGTGTTCTATGTCCAATTTAATGGGATCTATTGTTATCTATCATTTATACTCTCTTCTTTTATAGTGTTGGCTTTTGTATATGTTGTAGGCATTAAAGCATGCATATGCTCTTTTAAAATTTTTGTAGTGTTTTAAAGTTTCAAGCTATTTTATGCAATATTAGGTGGATACATTAAAAATTTTGAGCATCACCTTAGATAGCTATATTTTAGTTTTATTTGCATTTTCCTTCTTACCCCTTTTTACCCCCAATTAATTCGAAACGTCAGCATCTAAAATCTTAAAGGTTGATTCATAGATCACAGATTTGGTCCCACATCTATAAAGCTTCCCATAGGGGGTTGTTTTTTAGGAGAAATAATTTTAGGCATAAAAAATAATTATCTCCATCCTTTACTAATCAACATTGACTGGCTCTCCTCATGAAGATAGAATCCAAGATATATAGGTAAGGGTTTCCAAACTTTACACCTCACACATCAAGAGGCATAACATCCACTATGACTTCATCAATAAAATTTTCATTAAAAACAAACATAATTTTTCATTTATTAGTCACATTGATGTATACACCTTTATTCACCTATTATAAATCATAAGGGATTGTATGATTGTATCCGTCTTTATTAAATTTGTCTACTACCTCATTTTCAATAATATTTTCTTTTGATAAAATATAAAAAGAGCATCAAATTTTTTTCTTCATCTAAATTTTAATATGGAAAATCTTAAAATTTCAATTATCTTAATAATTACTTAGGAACCTTCCTCTAGAGAACCTTATATGTCCCATAGAGCTTAAGAGATAGCTTATGATGCCATTTGAGTTTTAGGAAGAATTGCTTGTATGGATATAGGTGAATAAATATCATCTCACCTACTTGAAAAGTGCACTCAAAATGGTGTTGATCAACCTATTATTTCATTCCATTTTATACTATATGAATATTTTCCTATAGGGTGTTGAGGATCTAATCCCAAGTTTAGAGAATCATGTTGACCACTGGAACTGGTGAACTAATGGGGGTGTATGGAAGGATCATTAGTGGTGATCAATCATAGAATGCTTCATATGGAGTCTTTTTAGTTGAAGTGTGGTAGGAGGTATTGTACCATCATTCGGTAAGAGGGAGCCACTTTGCCCACTAATGTTGTTGTTCTAAGGTGAAGTAATGAAGGAAAGTTTCCAAGAATTTGTTGATGACTTTAGTCTATCCATCTATTTGTGGATGATACCCAAAACTCATCTTTAGTTGGGTACCAATGCATCAAAAAAGTTCTATCCAAAAATGATTGGTGAAGGTTGCATCATGATCTGAGACAATATAAGAAGGAATGCCATGAAGACAAAAAAATTAGTACAAGAAAATTTGTACAATTATAGAGGTGGTATAAAGATGGTTGAGGGGAAAAAAATGACTATATTTGGAGAGGGGATCAACTAAAATAAGATCACTATTTTCCCTTCAAATTTAGGGAGACCCTTATTAAAATCCATATAAAAATATATCTAAATCCTAGTGGGGATGGGCAAGGGTTTGAGTAACCTAAGAATGAGTTTTGTTTCACCCTTATTGTGTTGGTAGGTATCAAATTCAACCATCATATATTGAATTGCCTTTTCATACCCTACCAAAATAAGTTACATCATGCCCATGTTGAGTTGTGGAGCTAAAAGCTTCAATAATGAGATAATGTGGAGGTTGCTAGGCTTACATAGTAACTGACATCAGTCATAACCAACTGACATCAGTTAGGAGTAGACCGGCATCAGTTAGGGGTTGGCCGGCATCGGTCATCTTTAGACCAACACCGACTTCTGTGCATTTTCATAATTGCTAGTTTTAGGAGAACAAATTTGAGCCTTTGATTTAAGAGGTGGATCTAAGGGTGGCGAATGCATGGCACATGAACCCTAGTGTTGTAGTATACTATATAGTGGGGTTAGATCCTCATAGCATGTACAATTTAGTAATTAAGTTGATTGTAATTGATTGAGAGAGAGAGAGAGAGAACTCTTGAGGGAGAATTATTGTACATCTGTGAGGTGTGAGGAGAGAGAAATTTCTTCATTATATTTCCTTTTGGAAGAGTTTAATACAGATTGGTTATTTCTTGTCTCTTATTATTTGTTGTTTTTGATTTCTAGTTACTTATTACTTCTGGTTTCAATTCCATGTTTAATTGCTTATACAAAAGTAATCAATTGTACTCTAAGATCTTAACAACTGGTATCAGAGCGTGATAGTGTTTGTTGATTACAGAATTCACTCATAGGGGTTTCTGATTGAGTGGGAGCAAAGCAATGGTAGAAGAAAGTAAAATAAGAATGGAGAAATTCAATGGAAAGAATTATCAATTATGGAGGATGCAGATTGAAGATTATCTATATCAAAAAGATCTGTATTTACCATTGGGTGGGGTTTCAAGGAAGCCCACAAATATGGAAGATGAAGAATGGAATGTTCTTGATAGAAAGGCTCTTGGATCTATAAGGTTGAGCCTGGCATCTTTTGTGTTTTCCAACTTATCACAGGAAAAGACAACGGTAGAGTTAATGAATACTTTGGCAAATTTATATGAAAAACCCTCAGCTTCAAATAAGGTATATCTTATGAAGAAATTATTTAATTTACAAATGCAAGAAGGTGGATCTGTATCTAGTCATCTTAATGATTTCCATACAATAGTAAATTAGTTAAATTTAGTCAAAATAGTTTTTGATGATGAAATTAAGGCTCTCTTAATCTTATGCTCTTTACCTAAAAGTTGGCATAGTTTGGTAATGGCAGTTAGTAATATTGCATTTGCTTTAAATATCTTGAAAATTGATGATGTTGTTAGTGTAATCTTGAATGAATAAATTCATAGGAAAAGTACAGGGAAAACATCAGGTAATGCTTTAAGTGTTGAAAGGAGGGGAAGGCAAAGAGAGAAGGGAAAGCAAGGGAAATCAAGGTCAAAGATGGGAAGTAGATCCAAATCCAGAAATGAAAGAATAACCTGCTAGAATTGTGGAAAGAAAGGACATGCAAAGAAAGATTGTTGGTTCAAGGATAATAAAGAAAATCAGCATGAAGGTAATAAAGAAGCAAAAGTTCTAGGTATTGTTGCATATGATGCTCTTATATTTTCTTTGGATAATAATGTAGAATCATGGGTTTTAGATTCTGGTGCCTCTTTCCATGCAACCCCAAATAGAGAATTTTTCAATGATTATGTCCATGTAGATTTTGGAAAAGTTTATTTATGGGATGATGAGCCATGTAAAATTGTTGGCAAAGGAAAAGTGTAGCTGAAATTACAGAATGGCAACACATGGGTGTTGAAGGATGTCATGCATGTACCCATCCTGAAGAGGAATCTGATTTCTGTAGGAAAGTTGGGTGATGAGGGTTACACAGTAACTCTCACAGCTGAATCTTGGAAAGTTTCCAAGGGTGTACTTGTATTATCAAAATGTAAGAAAGTAGGTACACTTTATCTAACTACTTGTATTAATGATTATTCTCCTTCTATTTTATCTACTTCAGATGTAGATGCAAATTTGTGGCACTGTAGGCTTGGTCACATGAGTGAGAAGGGAATGAATGTTCTTAAGTCAAAAGGTAAGCTTTCAGATTTGAAAAGAATAGATCTAGATTTCTGTGAGCATTATATTTTTGGGAAATAAAAGAAAGTGAAGTTTCTCAAAACTAGGTCAACAAAGAAGAAGCACAAGTTGGAGCTTGTTCACACAGACGTGTGGGGACCAGCTCAGGTAGCTTCTATTAGAGGATCACAGTATTATGTTTCTTTCATTGATGATGCTACAAGAAAGGTATGGATTTATTGCATAAAGAGGAAATATGATGTTTTTGACACATTTAAGAAATGGAAAGCTTTGGTTGAGAATGAAATAGGTTTGAGATTGAAGTGCCTTAGATCTGACAATGGTGGTGAGTACTGCAGCAATAAATTCAATAGTTACTATTCTATGAGTGGAATACGTAGGGAAAGGATGGTTCCAAGGACACCTTAGCAAAATGGAGTTGTTGAAAGGATGAATAGAATAATAATGGAGTGTGCATAGAGTATGAGGTTGCATGCTGGTTTGCCCTTATAGTTTTGGGCAGAAGTTATAGATACTGTGGTTTACTTAATTAATAGAGGACCTTCTACTACACTAGATGGTGGAATTCCAGAAGAGGCTTGGATAGGTAAAAAGGTAGATCTTTCATTTCTTAGAGTTTTTGGTTCTGAAGCTTTTGTGCACATTGATAAAGAAAATAGAAAGAAGCTGGATGCTAAATCTATGTAGTGCAGTTTCATTTGTTATGGTTTTGGAGATTTCAGATTCCAGCTGTGGAATTTAGAAACTAAAAAAATTATTAGAAGTTGTGATTTAGTTTTCAATGAGAAGGTGATGTATAGTGATCAGCTCAAGAGGCTAAATAATTATGAGCAGGGCAATCTTGATTTGGAAGAGGTTATGATCCAAAATGAGCTCACAGGTAAAAATCATCACTCACAAAAAAACACAGAGACCAATGTCAGTCAGGTGGAGACCGACATTGGTTAGGTGGAAATCAACATTAGTCAAGTGGAAATCAATGTCGGTCAAGTGGAAATCAATGTCGATCAAGAGGAATTGACATCGTTCGGGTGCAGACTGGCATCGATTAGAGATGACCAGGATCGGTCACTGTCAAAAAAACATTTGGGCAGACAACAAGCTATAAATGAGTCTCAAACACCCATAAGGAGGTTTGAAAGGGTAAGTAAACCTCCAATTCATTATTCCCCTTCTTTATACTACTTTTTTCTCACTGATGGTGGAGAACTAGAAAGTTTTGATGAGGCAATGCAGGTAGAATCCAAGAAATAGTGGGAGCATGGCATGAATGAGGAAATTGATTCCTTAGAAGAGAACCATACATGGGATTTGGTTGAGTTGCCAGCTGGAAAGAAAGCACTAAAAAACAAATGGGTATATAGGTTAAAGGAAGGAGAGAATGGACAAATGAGACATAAGGCCAGGTTGGTAGTAAAAGGATTTGCACAGAAATCGAGTATTGATTTTGGTGAAAATTTTTCTCCTGTAGTAAAGATGACTTCTATTTAGATTGTATTGTCTTTAGTTGCTATTGAGGATTTGCATCTTGAGCAGCTTGATGTTAAGATAGCATTTCTTCATGAAGATTTGGATGAAGAGATATATATGGATCAGTCGGAAGGTTTTGAGGTTAAAGGTAAGGAGAAACTTGTGTGCAGGTTGAAGAAAAGCTTATATGGTCTTAAGCAAAGCTCCAAGAAAATGGTATTTGAGGTTTGACAGGTTTATGACAGAGCATGGCTTTAGTAAATGTCAATTTAACCATTGTGTTTATTTTAACAAATTGGATAATGGTATTTATATTATCCTATTACTATATGTAGATGATATGCTTGTTACAGGTTCACACATGTAGGAAATTACTGAGCTTAAGGTAAGATTAGCTCACAAATTTTCCATGAAGGATTTAGGAGCAGCAAATAAAATCCTTGGCATGAGTATTAAGAGAGACAGGAAAAATCACAGTTTGATTTTGTCTCAAGAGGATTATGTGAATAAGGTGTTGGAGAGGTTCAATATGTAGGATGCAAAACCGGTAAGCACACCTATGGCTGGACACTTCAAGTTGAGAAAAGAACAGTGTCCTAAATCACATGATGAGGTTGAGTACATGATTAGAGTTCCATATGCTTTAGTAGTTGGGAGCTTGATGTATGTAATGGTATGTACTAGACCAGCTATTGCCCAAACAGTGGGAGTTGTCAGCAGGTTTATGGCCAATCCAAGAAAGAAACACTGGAAAGCAATTCAGTGGATTCTTAGATATTTGAGAGGGACCAGTAGTAGGAATTTATGCTATGGAGGGTCAAACACTTCTCTACATGGGTATGTAGATTAAGATATTACAGGTGACTTGGATGGTAGGAGAAGCACCACATGATATGTGTTCACTATTGGTGGAATGGCGGTTAACTGGATTTCAAAGTTGCAGAAGGTTGTTGCCTTGTCTACTACAGAGGTAGAATACATTGCAGTCACAGAGGCTAGCAAGGAAATGATTTGGATGACTTAGTTCATGGAAGAGTTGGGAAAGGATCAAGAGAGTTGCAAATTATACAGTGATAGTCAAAGTGCAATTCATTTGTCAAAGAATTTAGCCTTTCATTCAAGAACCAAACATATACAGCTTAGGTACCACTTCATTAGATAGGTATTAGAGGATGGACAGTTGAAGCTGGAAAAGATCCATATAAATAAGAACCCTGCTGATATGTTAACAAAGCCAATAACAAAAGAGAAGTTGAATCTTCATTCAAATTTTTTTGGTCTTCAAGATTGAACTTTAAGAGGGAGAAACAAGCCAAAGATGTTTAGAGGATGTTGTTATACAGGTACAAGTGCAGTTGTTTATCTCCAAGTGCGAGATTGTTGAGTTGTGGAGCTAAAAGCTTCACTAATAAGCTAATGTAGAGGTTGCTAGGCTTACATAATAACTGGCATCAGTCAAAATCAACCGACATTAGTTAGGGGTCGATCGACATCGGTTAGGGGTCACCCTGGATCGGTCATCTTCAGAGTGACACTAACTTCTATGCATTTCCAAAATTTCTATTTTTAGGAGAATAGATTTGAGACTTTGATTTAAGAGGTGGATCTAAGGGTGGTGAATGCATGGCTCATGAACCCTAGTGTTGTAGTATACTATATAGTAGGGTTAGATCCTCATAGCATGTACAATTCAGTAATTGAGTTGATTGTAATTGATTGAGAGAGAGAGAGAACTCTTGAGGGAGAATTACTGTACATCTACAAGGTGTGAGGAGAGAGAGATTTCTTCATTGTATTTCCTTCTGGAAGAGTTTAATATAGATTGGTTGTTTCTTGTATCTCCTATTATTTGTTGTTTCTGATTTCTAGTTACTTATTACTTTTGGTTTAAATTTCGTGTTTAGTTGCTTATACAAAATTAATCAATTATACTCTAAGATCCTAACAGCCCACTCATACCTTTTGAGAAACCCTGAGTGCCCTATGGATGGAGAAGCATGGAGTTCATAGAATATAACCTTCTAAAGATTTATGCTCTAGGGAAGTATTGGATGACCCTTGTATTGAAGAAAATCACCATACTAAGAATAATGTAGTACAATAGAGGGGTTAGTGACTAATTATTAAATGATTTGAGCTAATTAGGAGTCATTGACATACCCCTATTGTACAACATCCAACCAATTTGGAATAGGCATGGAAATGGCTAAAAGGTAAACTTGGTCTATAAATGTGCAAGATAAAGCATCAACCACAATATTATCCTTATCCTTCATGTACGTGATCTCATAGTCATAACCCATGAGTTTGCTTACCCATTTTTATTGTGATAGGGTGGAGGCCCATTATTCCAAGAAATATTTCAAACTCTAGTGATTAGTTTTGATGCAAAAATGATTGCCTAATAGGTATGGCTACCACTTTTGTACTACATGCAAAATGGCCATCATTTCCTTCTCATAAGTAGAGAGTACTAAATTCTTGCCATAAAGGGCTTTTTTGGTGAATGCAATGGGGCATACTTATTAGAAGAGAATAGAATGAATTACATTTCTATAAGCATCACTCTCGATAGTGAAGGTCTTGGCAAAATATAACATAGCTAGAATAGGTATAGTACACATAGCTTATTTTAGTTCTTCAAATGTACACTCAGTAGCTTGTGGTCATGTAAAAGCATCCTTTTTAAACATAGTTGTCATTATAAATACCATCTTCCCATAATCCTTAACAAACTTGTAATAATATCCAATCAGACCCAAAAAATCATGGAGGCTCTTGAGTGTCTGAGGATGAGGCCAATTTGTCATGGTAGCTATTTTTTTGGGATCCACACAAACCCCTTAGAATAAAAAAATATACGTAATATACTCCACCTCATCTTGAACAAAAGAACATTTGGACTATTTTTCATAGAGATGATGATTAGAGAGAAGTTGTAGTGGGAGCTCTAGATGTTAGAGATGCTCAAACCATGTTTTACTATAGATGAGGATATCATCGAAGAAGACCAAAATAAATTTTCATAGGTAGGGCTGGAATATTTTATTCATCAATGCCTAGAATGTTGAAGGATCATTAGTGAGGTAAAAGGGCATGATAAAAAACTCATAATGGTCATCATGCATGTGAAAAGCTATCTTAGGGATATCATCCTCATGAAGTTAGATTTGGTGATATGTAGAGCAAAGATCTAACTTGGAGAAAAAATGAGCAATATGAAACTCATCAAGAAGCTCATCAATAAAAGGGATCATAAACTTATCATTGATTTTGATGTGATTAAGTGCTTGAAATTCAATGCATAGGTTCCATGACCCATCTTTTTTCTAGATAAGGAGAACTAGGGAAGAATATGGGATGGTATTAGGGAAAATAATGCCTTGATTCAGTAAGTCTAGAATGAGCATATTAATCTCAATATTTTGCTAAAATGGGTAGTAATAAGGCCTGATGTTGGGAGGAATACTTTCATGAAGGATATAAATATGGTAGTCCTCTAGCCATGAAGATGGCAATCCCACTAGTTTATCAAAGACACATGCATACTTATGAATAATAGTTTGTAGATCAGAAGGAGTAGTGGAGACCATTGATGGTTACATTTTAATGGAATAGAGCTAGGAAATGATTCCATGTGAATTATTATTAAGAAGATCTTCTATGTGATGTGAAATTATGATGTTGAGAAACCCTAGGTGTAATCCTTTCAATGTGTGTTTTTTCCCATTATCTAAAAATTGCATCCAAAATTTAGTAAAATATAATAAGATGGGTCTAAGTGTGTGTAACCATCCTAAAACAACATCACATCCACCTAAAGGCAAGGCAAACATGTCATAATGCAATTTATAATCTCCAATAGAGATACACACATTGTGACACTTCATTTTACAAGGTAATTTACCTCCATTGGCAATCATGACTTCAAAGTTAGAGAAAGGATGGAGAAAATAATCAACCTATTTCACAATCTAAGGGTCAATGAAGTTATGAGTGCTACTAGAATCAATGAGTATTGTGAGAGGGATCTTATTGAAGTAACCCCTAACGTACATGGTTTTTGGGGTGGTGAATCTTGCTAAGGCATGGAGAGAGAGAGATCTAGTTGGTCTCCTGAGAAGAAAGTTTTGTAATCGATTGAGATTCTTTCAAATCATCTGCTATATCCTAATCATCTTCTTAAACTTTAGTTTTAGGTGGAGAGTGCACATCTAGTAGGTAGATATTTTTCTTGATACATCGATGTCCTTGGGTGAATTTGTCATCATAAATATAAAATAGTCCTTTTTCTCTATATACTCACATCTTTACTTCAATTAAATTCCCTAATAAGAGTGGATCTAGGATCAAACATTGTTTGAGATCATTGTGGAGCTATATTTATGAATGGGAAAAAATTGGATTTGAATCATTGTTGAGCTGTGATCTTATCCTCTACCAACTTAGCCAACCCTAAGGCATCCATCATCATGTTGGGCTAGAACATTTTGACCTCAGATCAAATTACATCCTTTAGTCTACTGACAAAGCAACTCTTGAAGAATTTATCAGACAATCCCTCTATGTGATTAGCCATTTTTTCAAATTCTATTTGATATTCTTATAGATGCCAAAATTTAGCACCCTTTCCCTATTCTACCAACTTTTAGGCTATTTATTTAATAATTAAATGTAGATGTTATAAATCTACACTGTAGCCTTAAATCTTGAAATAAGCTAAGTCTAAAATGTGGTAGAAACCTCCAAAAATCTATATTTTGCATCTTAACTCCTAGAGGTCCCAAACCACTCTCCAACATCTTAAAAGTATATATATAAAATATAACTTAAAGTACCAAAAACTAAATGTTCGTAATGTCAACTTATACTTAAATGTTTATTTAATATATATACTCCCTTTTTACCCATATTAATTAATCTTATTAATTACTATTTACCGTCCCTAACCACCCAAAATATTTTAAATAATCAAAATCCTAAACATCAAAGAAAACCAAAACATAATAAACCTCTGAAAAAACTTATCCCATGGTTAAAACAACCTGAACAACCTTGGAAGTCACTTTAACCCTTTTTTACCCTATGCCAACCTATTTGAACAACTTTTTGTTTAGCTTCACCCATTTTTGGTAGATCAACATCGATCCTCTGTGATCGATGTCAATCAGTTAGGATCGACGTCAATCCATTTATATACAACAGACCTCTATGGATTGTAAGGGAATGTGACTAAAATTTTGGAACCTAAAATGTTGTTAGAAACTCATTACAACTTGCATATGGACTTTGTTAACAACTTGATATTTTGTGGAACTTTTGTTGGAGAGATTATCAAAGGTTTTTGAAGGCTTTCTCTCTCATCTTATCCAAATTCATTTTCAAGCATTAAATATTAGTATTGCACTTTAAATTTATTTATAATTTTTTGTCTTCTATGTCTATTTGTGTTTTCTTTACATTTGGTTTTTATTTTTTTATCAATAATATAGGTCATCATTATAGTCTATTTATAGTTCAACACTTTTACATAGAATTGACATTGATTCATCTGAATCGATGTCGATCTTGTAAAATTGATGTTGATCCCTATCAGACTATAAAAAATACCCTTTAAATAGTCTATCTTGCATCTTCAACATCTGTTAAATTTGTATTCTATTTTTTTAAATATCTCTCCTAATCTATTGATATCCATTAATGAAACTTAGCAAAGCATTTATACATCTTGTCCTTGAATAATCCATTTATCTTGTCTCTTAATCATAGATAGTCTACATTTATCTAATCTTTATTAAGTTGTGTGTTGGTGTTCTTTATACCTGCATCTATTATCTTGCATATTTTATTTATTATCTTGAATAATCCATAATGATTTATCTTTATCAAATTATATTTTACATCATTTATATCTTGTAATCTTTATATTTTATCTTTTATCTTTATTATCCTTCTTAATTGAAAATAGTGGGTTGACATCCATATGAGAAAGTGTGCTACTTCTCAGGACTAGTTTGTAACTAGGCGACCCACTCATTTATCTATTAATCCATTTTTTTGTTTAAGTGTGGTGAAATGCATGTCATTCCTCGCTAGCCAAAGAGGAGTTCTCACAATCAAGCTTGATCAATGGTGTGAAACCAACCATCCATATCTCCAAGTAATCTTAAACCCTACTTATATTTTATTTTTAGTAGTTAATTACGTCACATTAAAAAATCATAAAAACTACTCAAACATGTTGGCACACCCGATGGGGTCATATAGTGGGTCCCTTTATTTTTTTCTTTCTTTTGCATGTAATTGCATTAGTGAATTTCATCCTCTCTTACATTTCCTTTCAATAAAATAAAATTTCACTATATTTTCTTCTTTAAATTAAATTTATCATAGGCATAGGATTTGCATTTCATGTGCAATTATTTTGCATTGAGTTGAATTCTTTATCTGCATCCAAATCAAATCAAAATATTCTTTTGGATTAAAAACAAACCAAATTTATAGTTTGTCTAATTGAATTAGTCTATCTAGATTAATTAGGTGGTTAATTAATCCATTAGTCCACAAATCAATCACACACGACCAAAACACAAAATCAAAAATCACACATCAAAACTTGACATAGTGAACTGACTTGGATTTCATCACCATGTGGGGAGGTTTATTCCTAGTGATTTCACTTGGATTTAATCCCTGAGTGGAGTGCCAATTTAGTACTCTTATTAAGTATAAAACCTATTTGAGTGGTATATTTAGGTTAATCACGTGCACTAGCTATGGGATTATGATGTGAAGGGAGCAAGCCCTAAGTACCAAGCCATGTATCATCACTATTAAAGTTTACACTTCATGTAATTTAGGGTATATAGAGGGTTTATGCCTAAACATCCTAAAACCATCCTTGGATGTCTATGTTTAGTACCCTATCCAAGACCAATCAAGTTTCACAAAATTAAAAAGTAACATAATCAAAGAATCCTAAGCATTTAATGTTTTTAGTGTATGTTCTTTTTATTATCCTATACTTTTTTGTGTGTGTAAGGTTTTAAAATTTCCACCATCATACAACATGGTCCACTTGTCTATCCTTATAGTTCTAACTTGGTAATAGGTTTAGGAACTATTAGATCCTCATCCTTACCAATGGGGAAAACCTTCATGATCTCCTATGAACCTTCACCAAAACCCCTGATAATAATCCTCAATTAGTGAGTGATTACCTTTCCAATCATGTGGCACATGTTTATACTGTGATGCCTAAGTGATAAAGTGAATTCTCACTACCCTATAGTGACAATTTTTAGCACTTGGTCAAGCTAGGTCAACCTTAGTCCATGCCTTATCCTAGATCATTTAACTATTATCCAAACACCTTTCCATAATATCCCTAACCTCATCAATCCTTACCCCAACCTTTACAACCTATCCAATCAACCTTGTCAAGTCCATTATTTGTACCAATAAAATTAACTATTTCATTCTCTTTACAAGGAAAATCATTAAAACTAGTTCTAAAACCTCCTACCCAATGGTATACTCCACTGGGGAACCATATATTTTTTTTCTAGATTTTTTTTTAAAAGCATCAATAATCCATCTCCCTCCTATCAAACCTATTATATTAGGACCATATGATTTAATTCCACCTTGGTATAAGGGAAATGAATTTTGCCCCTATCATCATATCATGGGTCATATAGTGAAAAGATGTAAATATTTCAAATGGTTTGTCCAAGACTTGGTTGATCATGGTAAGCTTATGCTGGTCAATCCCAATCCCTTACAAAATGAACAATTTGTTGTTAGTCATCCTCCTATGTCAGTTAGCTTGCCCATTTCTAGTCAAAATCCTTCAATCAATGGTGTCTTTATATATAAAACCATCCCTAGTAAGCCTATTACTAAGGAGGTTATCAAAACCTTATCCACCCCATCTATTAAATCCATTAAAGATTCACACTTCCTCTAAACACAATAATAAAAGAAGACCACATTATCATTAACCCTCTTGTGGATCAAGTTTAACCTATCCACCCATCCTTAGCTATTATATTAAAGAAACCTCTCAACCCTAATCAATCAAGTTAGCCACCTAAATTGGTCAATCTAATTCACTCGCTCTATAGTTTGCTCACCCTCATCTATTTGATGGTGATAACATTATTACCTTTGATGTTATTCCTTTCAGGTGAAATTCAAAGTTTTGTCATTGAATTTCGTCATCTCATCTCATTTTCAGACCAAATAAACCAATCCCATCCATTGTATACCTTACCTTTTCAATATTATAAATCCATCATCAAATATAAAGCAACCCAAAGCCAAGTTGACCCATCACTTTATTAGCCTCTTCATACAAACCATTAAGTCACTTTAGTATCCAAAAAGTCTTGTTTTAAATATCCATAAATCTCTCACCCAAACTAGCCCAACCAATCAACCACATCCATAGTCTAAAAGGTTTACTAAACACAAATCATCAGGTTTAGGTCAGAATCCTAAACATTACAAGACCTTTTTAGGAACTATGTTAAACCTTCTTGATAGGGACAATCAGATAGTTTTATTGGATTTATTTGCATTTCAAAAACATTCCACATATTTCATTTTTATTTTTCAACCTTACAATCTTTTGAATCATAGTCTAAATAAGCTATCTCTCTACCCTCTTGACATTATAAATGTCATCCCACCTGATCCCTCACTTGTGTCTTAAGTTCTCTATCAACTGAAAAACTAACAAGCCTTCAAAAATGGATGAACATGCCTTCACCCCTCCAGGATTCCTTTAACCTTCTGCTAAGATTTATTTTCCCATTGGGGAAGCTTTTTACTTTGAATTGATGTGGATCATATAAGTATGGGACATTTTCAAAATTATCCCCCTTTATGCATCTTTGCACTTAAATCTTTCATGGTCAAGGATCCTTTTACATTTTTTATATAATGTAAGCTTTTTCTTTGATCTTTATCATCCAACAGAATTCCTTTAACCCATCCTCACCCATTGTCCATTGTCAAGAGAAATTGATAGTAAGAATCATGTGATTTTTCCATTTTAGACACTTACCCCAATCTTAAATGTCAGCACCTCAGCTTTGCTCATAATGTTTTTTTCATGAACATGTTCCATATTTTTAAGAAGGAACCCCATGGTCATTATCTCTTGACTTCCCATCTTAAGTCCATTCGACATTTACCTCCCCCTGCCCTTATGTTTTAGTTTTGCTCTCTAAAAGATGACCAAGACTAGCCTAGGTTAATTCACATAAAAAAATCAAAAATTTTGGGATATATTACTCAAAAGGGTCATCATCAAAATTACAGACTACTCCCTTGAAGGATAGCTACCAAAAATTGTAAGTTACATAAATAGAATAGGTTGATCCCTTGAAGGACAACTATCAAATAAATCAAAAGCTAGACCACTCCCTTGAAGGATGGCTAGTTATAGTTCTGGTAAAAGCAAAGAAACTAGAGGCTTCCCACATCGATCGACTTCCCAAAATCTTTCAAACCAAAAGTAGAAAAGGACCCTAAATAAAAAATTCAAAATCCAATATATCCCATATAAGACTTCTCACCTTGATCAGTCTTATCCAATTATGTAGACTTCCTGCATTGATCAGTCTGCCCCCTATATGTAAAGTGTGGATTAACCCATGGATTGTCCTAAGTCACCTATAATAAATTACCTTTTATATAAGATGGGTGGTATACCCATATTTTTTTCATATATGTCACATCTCTTTTACCCAATCAAGGAAATCTAAGCTTGCCTTTTATAGTTTTGTTAAAAGTGTTTATTGACCTTCACAAGGGTGTCAAGTGTAAAGCCTTAAGGAGTTTAATTTTTTATAAACCCCATATTCACTATGGTCCATGTCGATAGCTTGTTGAAAAGGGTACCCCTTTATGTATTTTTTGCATTTATTTCCTTAATCCACACCCATTTTAAAGGAGTTGAACCTTTGTGTTCATTTTCTTCTTGCTTATCCAAATTTGCATCTTTTGTGACTAGGTCACAGCATTTGTATGATGCCATTTAACCCATCCATTACCATATTAACATACCATTATTCATACCAACATTGAAAAGTGATTATGATTCATATGAATGTGTATCTATCTCTTTGTTTATGCTTTGATTTTGACTTTTGTAGTAGTCACATTTTTGTCCTTGGCCAATTAAGTAATCCTTTTTGCATTTATTTCATCCTCATTTACTAACAAACCAAAACCTTGGATTAGTGGAAGTATAACCCTAATGGTCCTATAGTCTAAGTTAGCTTGACCATTTTGCCTTGAAACATAAGTCTATAGCTAAAATCCATTTACAAACCCAGATAACGTAGGTTTAGTTTCGTCTATCATTTGTTATCTTGGTGCCAAATCTTAAGCCCATGTGTTTCATGGAAAATTTATGTGTTATTTGGCCACAGATATTGTTGTCTATTTACCTTAGTCCTCATTCGATCTTAACCCTGATGATTGATGCATTGACATTTTTTGTCACCTACTTTCTATGTTGGATACCTATCCATTTGTCTATTTATCCAAGCTACATTTTCACATTTAGTTTAATAACCCCTATTTATATATTTTAATTTTTCTTGTATCCATTTTCATTATCTCCCCTTTCCTCTACCCTTTTGTCAAACTAGTATCCATTTCCTTTTCCCTTCATTGGTTCCTAATTTGATGGGGAAACATTCTCATATCAAACTAGGGCATGTTGGGGGTGTTTATTCAAGTTATGATTCTATATTTTTATCTCATGGCTCAATTCTCTTGACCATTACATAAAAAGGGGCAAATGTAGACACCAAAATTTATCACCCTTGCCCTATTATGCCATATTTTAGGCTATTACTTTAATAATTAAATTTAGACATTATAAATTTGTACCATAGCCTCAAATCTTGAAATAAGCTAAGTCTAAAATGTGTAGAAACCTAAAAAAATAAAAAAATAAAATTGCATCTTAACTCCTGGAGGTCCCAAACCACTCTCAAACATCCTAAAATTATATTTATAAAATGTAATTTAAATTATAAGAAACTAAATGTCCATAATGTCAACTTATACTTAAATGTTTATTTCATATATATACACTTTTTTACCCATGGTAATTAATCTTATTAACTACTATTTACCATCCCTAACCACCCAAAATCTTTTAAATAATCAAAATCCTAAGCATCAAATAAAACCAAAACATAATAAACCTCCTAACAAACTTATCCCATGGTTAAAACAACCCAAACAACCTCAAAAATCATTTTAACCCTCTTTTTACTTATACCAACCCATTAGAATGACTTTTAATTTAGCTTCACCCATTTTTGGTAAATTTATATCAATTCTCGATGGTCGATGCCAATAGGTTAGGATCGATGTCGATATGTTTATATACAATAGACCTCCATGGATCATAAGGGAACATGACTGGAATTTTGGATCCTAAAATACTCCTGAAATCTCATTACAACTTATGTATGGACTTTATTAATAGCATGCTATCTTGTGAAACTTTTATTGGAGAGATTATCAAAGGTTTTTGAAGGCTTTTCTCTCTCATCTTATCTAAGTTCATTTTTAGGCATTAAAGGTTAGTAGTGTACTTTAAATTTATTTATATTTTAAATCTGTTATCTTCTATGTATGTCTATGTCTATTTTACATTTGGTTTTTATTATTTTATCAATAATACATCCCATAATTACAGTTCATTTATAGCTAAACACTTTTACATATAAATGATATCAATTCATCTGAATTGATGTCGATCCTATAAAATCAACATCAATCCTCTCAGATCATTGTCAATCCTTATTAGACTATAAAAATACCCTTTAAAGAGTCTATTTTGCATCTTCATCATCTATTAAATCCATATTATATTTTCTAAATATCTCTCCTAATATATTGATATCCATTAATGAAACTTATCAAAGCATTTATACATCTTGTCCTTAAATAATCCATTTATCTTATCTCTTAATCATAGATAGTCTACATTTATCTAATCTTTATTAAGTTGTATGTTGGTTTTATTTATACGTGCATCTATTATCTTGTATATTTTATCTATTATCTTGAATAATCCATAATCATTTATCTTTATCAAATTATTTTTTACATCATTTATATCTTGTAATCTTTATATTTTATCTTTATTATCCTTCTTAATTGAAAATAGTGGGCTGACATCCATATGAGAAAGTGTGTTGCTTCTCAAGACTGGTTTGTAAATAGGTAGCCCACTCATTTATCTATTAATCAATTTTTTTTTAAAGTGTGGTGAATTGTAGGTCATTCCTCCCTAGCCAAAGAAGAGTTCTCACAATCAAGCTTGATCAACAGTTCACAACCAACCATCCATATCTCTGGGTAATCTTAAACCCTACTTATACTTTGTTTTAGTAGTTAATTAGATAAAATTTAAAAAACATAAAAACTACTTAAACAATTCTCTCACAATTGCTATTTGGTGAATTTTAGTGAGTGCTCCAGTGAAGTCATGAAAAGCACTAGGGCCAAATCATTGCAAAATGAGGGTGAAAAAATTGGTCCATATTGGCTCATCATGAGCTTTGATATGCCAATGATACCATTGAAGGGCTTTATGTTCCAAGTGAAAGGATACAAGAGGGAATTTATTGGCATCAAAAGTATTATGTAGACTAAAATATTTTTTTGCTTGATAGATCCATCCAGTCAGATCTACACCATTGAATCAAGGAAAATCAAGCTTTGACCCTCAAAAATTACTGGAAGAAGAAAACCCAATTTATGAATAATACTTTAGATGTTGTCTATCATTCAAAGTGGTATGTTTGATATTGAGGCCGAGAATTTTTTCATCAAGATCTTTGATTTAGGTCTTGAGGGTGGCAATTTCATCCTTCATATTTTTTTCTCTTATTCATGTTACTACCATGGCCAGAATAAGAGATTTTTTTTTACAATGGGTAGGAAAACTAGAGTTAAGGACATGTTTAGTAAGGAAATTTTTTAATTTGGATGAAATCAGAAGGGGTAAAGGTACTTTTACTCATTTTTTTATGTAGTCAGAGTATGATTGATAAGGTGAGGTCAATTTCAAAAGCAAAAATGAAAAATTGGAAATTCATCAAAGAGGGACAAAGGAGCAAAAAAGGGAGATGAACACTATGGAATTTTTTTGACAAAAACAAAAAAAAATTAGAAGTTATGGCCAAACCCCAAAAAATGAAAATTGAGATTTATGAGAATTAGGAGTGGAATCAAGGTATGGGACCTCAAAGAAGAAAATGTGGAGAATGGAATTTTAGGTGTTCAAATAAAGTTTAAGGATCAATGGGGCTATAGATGGAGAGATATGGAAAAAACAATTTTTATTTTATTTTTTGAGTCTATTGGGAATATTTTAAAATTGATATGACAAGAATTTTGATACTTTACTAGTAATATGCATAAATCTAATATGGTATTTTTATGATACTATGTTATTAATATGTTGAAACTGGTATGGCAAGTCTTCTGATACTCTACTAGTAGTATATGAAGATCTAATATGGTAGTTTTTTGATACTCTAGTGGTAATATGATGAAATTGGTATGTAAAATATAATGATACTCTACTGGTAATATGTAAAGATCTGATATGGCAAGTTTTTTGATTCTTTGTTGGTAATATCTTGAAACTGATAGAAATGGGCTCCAAGTTTTCATAGCTACCTAAGGTTTTAAAGATATCTCTCTGGCCACCAATGCCATCTAAATGATTACTATTCTCTACAAAATTTTTGGCCATGAATTTATGCCTAAACAATAGCTCTTGGTTTTCCTCATGGGTGGGAGCTAGTCATTCAGGATGGGGTTGTTTCCCTTTTCACTAGTAGGTCCTCTCAATGGGATACCTAATTTTGGGTTCTCAGGGTACTCCTCAAAATACATTTTAGGGTTTAATCCCAAGAACTTCCCATAGTTATGTGGACATGTATTTACCCTAATCTAAATAGATTATTGTGATACAAAAAAATACTTAAATAAATTATGTAATGGAATAGAAAAACACTTTTGAGAAAAAAAAATGGCCCTAGAAAACACTTTGATACTAGATGAGAGGATCTTCCTATAAAAAATTAATGAAAATACATGAAATAATATATTTATTTAATGAAAATTCTTGAAATAACAAATTTATATAATTAGAAAAAACATTGAAGGGAGTATATTGATCACAGGCCACTTTGAAGGGACAACCTCATTTGAGAAAACTCAATACAATAATTTTGTGGATGCCTTCATTGGCCTCAATACTTATATACTATGTCTAATGAAATAAACTACTACTTCCCATGAATGTGGGATAAAAAAAATTCTCATAGGATGACTTACAAAGCATATGCATCCATAATAACTAGTATACTAATAAAGTAAAGAGAAGGGGTAGCATGAATTCTTAATAGGAACTCACTTATTTTATCCTACATGATTTGGCCTTGATTTTAGCTAATATATTTCCAATACAAATACCTTCCTTAATTATAATAAATAAAATAAATCTACTTCTTTAATAACATCTTAATATCATCCCATTTAGTAATAAGAAGAAGCTTATTAACAACAAAGCATGAACATAACTCTCAAACCATGTTAAAGTATGATTGGATAATTTAACCTTATAAAATTATATTTTTGGCTCTCATTTATCTAATACAGAATAAAATAGCTAGGTATACAATGGTCTAGCCTCTCCACATTCACATATTCATCATATCGTTAAATCTATGGCTTTAAATCATCCTTGAATAGATGTGGAGTTTGGTTGGAACGTGGATTTTTTTATCAAGGAATCCAAGAATGGAGGTTACATCAAGTGTTAAAACAAGCAAAAAAATTGAATAAAAACACACTAACATGATAAGACTTACTTGCCTAGATCATAGGGGGAGCATAATGAATAAAACCAATTAGAAACATAACTAAAATGCAAATAATGACAAATTCCTTACCTTCTTTGAGAATTCCAAATGATTCATTATGTGGATTGCTCAACTTATGCTCTGTAGTCATATAAAATGTGAAAATTGGTAACTTGAGTGTGTTTAATGACACCCAATGCATAGGTCCCTCTTTTTTACTCTCATGATCCTCATAAGCATCTTTTTACTAATTCTGAATCATCTGTAGCATTTATAGTGGTGATTCCATCCCCTAGGTCCCATTCCTTTGAGACTATAACACCCAACTTGGACTATAGTACCAAACCCTAGGGAGTCTATTTTTGGCATTCTTATCCAAGTGCATTTTTACCTCTAATGGTCAGTTCCTTCAAGTTCCTATTCCTCTTCTTGTCATCCTAACACAAATAATTTCAAACCATGACAAATAATCCCTATAAAATCCCATTCAAAGTCCATGTATAAGGGGTTGAAAAATATCACAAAGCAATAAAGAATACAAGAAATTCCACTCAGGCATATTTCCCTATTCTATGCATAGCCAACCAATACAACTACAAACTTATTAAAACCCTCACACCAATCCCTAGACACCTTAAGCACACCTAGTTTTAACATTTTGCATCTTCATATACACAATTGCACAAATCACATCAAGTGGGAGAACTACATATGACTTGATCCCTCTTCAAATTATTGGTATGTAGGCAACAAACCCACATAAGGGGTGTCGATACACGTTTAGTGCATCTTACACACACTAACCCCCCCTCTTTCCCAAAGTTTTTCAAAGCATAATAGAGTCTAGGGTTTGAATACTAAATCCACACTATAAGGATTTCTACAACCATCCAACAATCAAAATTTCATAGGTAGGCTCACACAAACACAACAAACAAAATATAGAAAGCTTAGGTCTCTTAGACAATAGTGGTAGAAGAAGACTATAGAACTAGACCCTAGGGTATCCTATTTTGGTGCTCCTATCCAATCATAAAATGAAGGCCAGATCCTAATTTGTGACATTATCCTAGTCCTACATAGTGAATTCTAGACTTTGTCTTAGTCATCTCAGTCCATTTCCAACTAAGTCTTATTTTTTCACATTTATTACTATTTATAAAAAGTTTAAAAATATAGTTAAACTATATAGATTAGTAGCTTAATTATTTCATATTTATTTAATAATTTTATTACTCTAGACTCTTAAATAAATTAAGAACATGAATCCAATATTTACAAAATTGTTAAATCATTTGGCGAACCCAACTTACTTCGTTTATGCATAAAAACCCTAAAAATCATAGGATAAATTTCCTCTTGATTTTTTTTATATTTTTTCAATTTTTTGCTTGCATAATAAAATAGAAAATTAGCATTAAATTTTAAAATTTTGTAGTAATTTTAAAATTATTTTTCTTCCAAACTCTAGTTGCCCATACTAGGTCCCGATATTTTCCTAGTATTTTCCCTATATTTTTTTAATTTTTTACTTACATATTTAAATAAAAAAATTGCATCAAATTTTAAAAATTCCATAGTAATTTATTAAAAAAAAAAAAAAAAAAAAACTATTTTCTTTCAAACCCTAGTTGCATACACTAGGTCCTTTCAAATCAATAATTTTCCACCAATTTTTTGATTTTTTTGCATACATATTTAAATAAAAGACCCACCTTAAATTTTAAAATTCCTTAGTAAATTTTAAAATAAATCATTTAAAAAAACCCTAGCTACATACACTAGGTCCTATTGCTTTTGAGGTATCACCTTATTGGTTTGTGAGATTTGTATCCTTTTTATGCATATTACAGTTTCTTGTTTAGATTATATTTGTTTAATCTTTTCTTCCATTATTCAAGTTGTTTTCCTTATACCACCTAAGCTCCTTGCATTTATTCCTTTGAGATGAAGTGCAAGACTTAGTGGCAAACCTCCTAAATTCCCCTAGATTCCTTCAACTTGACCTTATACCATGGATAAACAACCATCTCAAGTTCCTTTTATTGATCCTACACATCTAGATTACATAAATTTATTTGAGGATAACTTTGACAATGATGATACAAACACTGATGTTCATGATCCACCACATCAGACTCTTGATCCAATTCCACCTATTATTGATAATGAAATTGTCCTCAACAAATATTTGATTCTACAATTTTTTTGAAGAAGACTCAAGGACCAACCCCAAGATCATACTCTTATTTTAAAATCTATCATGAAAATTAAAAAAGCTAAACAAGTTGAGTCTTCCATGCCTTCATAGCAACTAGTTATACATGACACTATGGATGAAACTATGTCTCAACAATCCCTTATAGTAGCCCAACTTGCCTTTATGCCATAACCAACTACAACTAGTACATCTTTGTCTCTTGCTGAGGCAACCCTTGTGTAAGAGATAAAATATCTTTAATTCAAGGTGTTACATCTTGAGCAAGGTGCTTCTAGACTATGCAAGATTTGTATTCTTTCACTCTAATGTATATACCATTGGTATGTCATATTGATTTTACACCTTTGCCATAAGGTATTGTTCAACCCAAACTTACTATATATGATAGCAAGGGTGATATAAAGATACACTTGAGAGCCTTTCACGTAGCATGCTTGGACTATGTACCAAATGGCTGGCTATTAACCAATCTATTTCCATAGAGTCCAAAATATTATGATCTAGAATGGTTTTATAGTATACCAAATCAGTTGGTCAATGCATTTAATCCTTTAGCTAAAATGTTCCTAGCTCATTTTAGCATTAACATTGGTGATAAAGTTTCCTATGCCCAAGTTGTAAAATATAAACAAAAGTCAAATGAGCATCTCATAGATTATGTTCTTTGATATAAGAATATTTTAGCTAAGATGATTAGCCCCATGGTTGATCAAGAGTTAAAATAACTCTTCAAATAGAGTCTTCTACCAGCTTTGCCTGAATCAATAATGTTTAAAAGGTTCTCTTCCTTCACTGAATTGTGTCACACACTAAAGGAAAGGGAAGTTAAATAAATTTCAATGAGAAAAATCAAGTACACAAGTATATCAAAAACAACAAATAAGAGTAATAACAAAGTCCCATAAAAAGTAAAGGTCAATGATAGAAAAAATTATAATCAACCTACAATTAATACAACTTTAGAGGCCCCTTAACATGTGGTTTTTTTAGCACCTCCTCAGTGAAACTTTACCAATCTACCAATTACTCCAGGAAAAGTTTTACAACATCTTTTAGAATGTAATATCATATTTCTCCCTCCTATTCAGGAAATTGATCCAACAAAAGCCTTTCCATGAGGATATTATTAGCATGCATTTTATGAGTTTCACAGGGCACCAAGCCATACAAAAAATAGATACATTAGTTTTAAACACAAGATACAAGACTTGATATATGGTAATGTTATTGATCTTGGCACTTCAGTTGAGCCTCCTCAGAAAAATCAAACATAGGATAAAGCTTTGAAAATATTCTTAGATCCTTTTACAAAACATTATAAAAAATAGACAAGGGATACATTAGGTATTTACCATGGATATCATGCAAATCACCCACCAGATACATATATGGCACCTTTAGTTGAGTTACATAATTTGAGAAACATGATTAGTGTATAGAATTCTAGAGTTCCAACTATATCTTCCATCTCCTTCTCAGAGTAGGAGATAGTCAAGGTGGATTCAGATTATCATGCACTCTTTATCATAGTTTACATTCATAATCATCCTATTCATAGTATTCTCATAGATAATAGATCTAGTGTGAACATGTGCACTATGAAATTATTGGAGTATTTGGGATATTCAAAATATGATATTACCTCGATGAACACAATTATCAGTGGATTTAATGGGCACATACAAAGTTCATTCGGTGAGATTGTAATTCCTCTTTAGGTTAGTCTAACACATGTGGCCACACTAGTTACTATAGTTCCCAGTGTAGAAGTTTTCAATATGTTATTTGGTTGACCATGGATTCAAAAACTTTGAGCAGTACCTTCTATAGTTCATAGATGTGTGAAATTAATTCAAGTTAATTAGGTTTTTATAGTTGGTGGAGTTTCATATGAGTTACCACTCCCCACTTTAGATCCATCTATTAATTTGCAACCACCAATTTCAATTTTGCCACCAATTTTAGTTTTTAAACTAGTTTCAATTTAGATTCAGACACAATCGAGAGCTCCATTTCTAGCATAGATATTTCATACACTTCCACATAGGTTTATTTTAAATCAACCATAGTTTTAGGATTCTAGACAGCTTCTAGCTACATTATTCACACCCATGGTAGTATCATTGAGGTCTCTTGCATCCACTCATAGATCACATGTTCAGAGAGCTTCTCCTACTACCAGATGGGTTCTTAAGAGCCCTACAATTGCATCCACTACTCAAAGTTACGAGGGGACCCCACAGTTAGTTTTTAATTTAGAGATTTTAGAGAATTTATAGCACATATTCTTTCAGATCCATAGTCTCACCCCCCATCTTGATTCATGATCACACATGATCCCTTTCCTTGATACAAGACACCATGATAGGGAGTCTCCCATGAGACTCATCATTTAGTATCATCTCTCCTCAGCCTTACTTGTACATAGTTGCCTAGTATTTCTTGTACATAATTTCCTTATGATTGATTGTACATAGCTTATATTAAAAACCCAAAAATAATACAAAATATGTCAAAATTAAAAAAAAAAAAAAAAAAAATTCAAAAACACAAAAACATTACAATTGTATGTATTATCCATGCTTTATATTTCTACTATAATGCTAGACTTGCATTTACTGCTCTATGATATTGTTTGTTAATTTATCTAAATTACCATACTTAACTTGATCTTCAAGTGTGTCTAGTGACATCTATATCCTTGATCACTTCACTCTACCCATTGAAGGGGCATCCTACTTCACATATTCAAGACATACATCGATATATCTACCTACTAGGGGTATCTTTTACATGACTACACCATCCAAGTTATGTCATTCTTACACCACATACTCTAGTTATCATTTTGATGTACATTACTTACTAGCTTACACATATTACTCTATGAACACTCACTAGTACATACCACTTGTGTATTTATTAGCATATACCTAGTCTTTTACTCTATGTCTTGCATAATTTCACTTCTTTCTTTGATTAGTTGGATGTGATTATTTTTCCAATATATTACATGCCTTCCTTTCTTGATTTACATAGCTAGATGTGATTGTAGTTCTTAGTTCCTATTTTATCTCCTTTATGTGTCTTAGGATATTTGCTAATGTCCTTTGCTTTTATTATTTTGTGTGCCTGAGGACATTTTCCAATGTCCTTTGCCTACACTCTTCTATGTGATTGTGGATTTCATGCCAGCCTTGATTGTTTCAATTGTGTGTATGTGGAATTTAAACATTCATTGTATGCTTGATTTATAGTTTAAGTGACATGTACTGATGTCTATTGTTTTCTTAGCCCCTTGGCCACTCTTGTTTACTTCTTGCTTCATGCTTCTTGCATGTTTGTTACTTATTTGCTTTTTAATTGTTTACAATGCCATGATCCACATCATGCATTATCTTGCTTTCTTGGATGCCATGATGGACATCATGCTCCATCCCTCCTTAGAAACTAGAAACTAACATTTCTAGTTTCAATCTAGTACAGTTCATATGTTATTACATTGTTATATCTATCTAGGCATTCCCCTATTGATCCTTATAGTCTCCAATACAAACCATTATATAACTTGAAATATCTTGTCAATTATCATTGATATATCATGTATTCTTGTAGCATAATATAATTATAGGGATATTTCTTTTATGGATATTCATTGTAGGGTCTTCATTCCTACCCTTAGAAGAGGGGGAAATAAACAGGGGTTTTGTCATAGATATCAGAGCTCCTACCAATCAAAAAATTAGTTTTTAAAACTCCTAAAATAGTAACTAGACTTCAAACTAGCCAAAATAGACCAAGTAGATAGTTAAAATTATAGAATAATCATCAAAATTAGCCCAGTACAATAACACCAAGATTGGACTACAATACTGAATATCAAGGTGTTTATTTGCAACACTCTTATCTAAATAACAAAAAAAATCAAGTTTTCTAGAAATAGGCAAAAAAGTAGGTTCAACTATAGTTTTCAACATTTAGACTATTTTAGATACAGTAGTTTTAGTATAGTTTTTCTTAGAGAATTCAGATATAGGGGGCATCATGCATGACATGATGACTCTCACTTATAGTTTTAAATAGGGCAATTGGTATAACTTCTAGATCAAAATCCATGTTAGAAACACCAGTGATTGGGGGCAATGTGCGTGACACATTTATCTTCTTTTCTTTCTTAGTTTAGTACATTACCCAGGCATTCTCAATAGTTGTGTGCCTTATTTTATCTACAGGTGGTTGACATAATTTTGGAGTGGATTTCATACAAGCCTAACCTCCACATTTTAGAGTAGATTTCATATAAGCCTAGTGCCTAGTTTTGGAGTGGTTTTCATAGAATCCTAATTTCCACCTTTCAGAGTGACCAAGAGTGGCCTAGTTTCTAGCATACATTCAACAACCCATGCCACATTATCAATTTACAAATCATTTATGGGATTCAAGAACCATCTCATATGATACACATTTCATACCAGTATTAGTTCATATCTTCATTTCATAGGGCAACGATGGATCAAAAAGACTAGCTAGTCTTTGTATTCTTGATCCACTTACTCATAGGGATTGAACACATAGTCCAAACATCTATTATCACACACATGATCATGTAGCTCCACTTAGTGGGTGATGATGGATTCAAAGGGCCAGCCTTTATATTATTGAGTCACTCTTAGGAAATTAAACACTCATCTTCATTCATGATATTAATCTTAGTAAAACACATACCCAACATTAATTAACATCATCCATAATCACTTAGCATCATAATATATTTATACTTCACATCATGCTCTCTCTATGCACACCTAGTATTACACAACTTTATGAGCTTCATCCTTTTAGGAAAGTTTAGGTACACTTTCTATTTTTACTTTATCCTAGTATTTCACTTTGCTACATCACTAGAATAAAGAGGGGGGGGGGGGGTGGGACTGTAGTCATATAAAATGTGAAAATTGGTAACTTGAGTGTGGCTAATGATACCCAACACATAGGTCCCTCTTACTTGATCTCATGACCCTCATAAGCATATTTTCACTAATTTCCAATAATTTGTATACTTTTAGATAGTAATTCCACCTCTTACAAGTAGTATTTCTAGTGGTGATTCCATCCCCCTAGGTCTTGTTCCTTTAGGACTATAGCATCCAACTTGGACTATAGCGTCTGACCCCAGGGTATCCATTTTTGGCACTCCTATCTAAGTACACTTTTACCTCTAATATTCAGTTCCTTCTAATTCTTATTCCTTGTCTTGTCAGCCTAACATTAATACATTCAACCCATGACCAACATATCCCTATAAAATCCCATTAACATTTTATTTAGAAGGGGTTGGAAAATATCACAAAGCAAGCAAGAATACAAGAAAGTCTACCTAGGCATATTTCATTATTCTCTACATATATCCAATAAATATAACTAAAATATTATTCAAACCCTCAAATAAATCCCTATCCACCTCAAGAACACCTAATTTTAACATTTTTCATCTTCATATACACTATTACACATAGCACATCAAGTGGGAGAACTACATATGGCTTGATCCCTCTTCAAAGTATTGGTATGTAGGTAGTGTGGCCACACAAGGGGTATGGATACTTGTGCAATGCATCTTACACATACTAAACCCCATTCTTTCCCAAATTTTGTCAAATCATAATGGAGTCTAGGGTTTGAAGACTAAATCCACTATACAAGGAGTTCTACGAATATCCAACAATCAAAATTTCATAGGTAGGTTCACATAGACATAGTGAATAAAAATTAGAAAGCTCATGTCTCTTGGAAAACAATATAAGAAGACTATAACATGAAACCCTAAGGTATCCTATTTTTGTGCTCTTATCCAATCATAAAATGAAGGATAGATCCTGATATGTGAAACTATCCTAGTCTCACATAATGAATTCTAGACTCTATCTCAATCATCTCAGTCCATTTCCAACTAAGTCTTATTTTCTTCACATTTATTAATATTATTAGAAAGGTTAAAAATATAGTTAAATTATAAAAATCATTAGCTTAATTATTTCATATTTATTTACTAATATTATTACTCTAGACCCTTAACTAAATCAAGAATAGGACTCTAATATTCCAAAAACTATTATATCATGCTCAAAGAGTCTTTAACAATGTAGCTTGGCTGTCTCCTCTCCTTGGCACCATTGTGGCTTGCTTGATATGGTTTATTCTTATGTCTTGGCTCAATATTTGGGAATTATAACATTATTTTTATGAGTATTATGCAAAAACTTGCATTATAACTCTACAATATCCAAGCTCCCTTTTCAATAGGCAATGGCTTGTATTATAGGCTTAGGAATTAATCCCAAATAAAGATGATTTAAGGTGTAGTTTAAACATGAAATAGGTTCAAACATAACCTAAGTGACCTAATTAACCCTATTAGAGAAAAAATGTGTCAAAACCTAGTGATTTTAAATGAATAGGCATGGGTGAGATATTTTGAGATGTTTGCAAAGGCTTGACAACTCACAAAAGGTAATCATGAAAAGATAGAATATTCTTGATTTTTGAATTTCCTTTTTTAAAATTTTAGTAATTGCACATTGATAATTGAACTAGGATATCAATTTGATTGTACTTGTTAATTAATTATGATTAGGATTTTTAACATTTCTAAGATTTTATTTTATTTCTATGTGCCCCATTTAATAGGTTCATAAAACAAATTACATGTTGTGATGCTATAGGTTGATTAGAGATGAATCTATGAGAGGTTTTTGTTGCTTACGGTAGGATACCCAAATTAAGGATGTCTCAATTAGATTTTGATCTTTAAAAAAATATACACAAGTAAATTTGGGACATTCAATAATTCTTAAGCTTAATTTTCAATGGTTGGTAAGAATTGATCTAAAGTTTGGTTGAAGGCCATTGTTGGCTAGTTTTAGGTGTTGATAGTTTTCCCCTATTTGGGAAGGCATTAAAATTTATAATAGAAATAACATATTCTCAAAGAATAAAAAGGTCGTGTTTGCTTACAACTTCAATGGTAATAAATGAACTATAGGTGCCCCCTTGAGGGAGTGGTTGGAAAAGTAGTCGACAATTAGTCCCTCAAAAGGAGGAAATGATTGCACCAAAAATATGAAAATGGGTGGAAGGGACTGACTTACCTATAGGTGGTTATAATCAATGACATATGAAGCTAGCCCAATTAGGGAAGATAAACAAGATGATTTATCTACAACTGATTATAATCATCGGGATAGACGGGATGAAAAAAGGTAATGATTTTCCTAAAGATGGTTATAATCATCTAAAAAGGCTTAGGATAATAAGAAAATAATTTTCCCAAAGGTGGTTATAATCAGTAAAAGGGAGAAGATTTATTTGCACATAGCCAATTTCAATCATTGGTAGGATTAAAAACATTCCCCAATTTGGCAAATGGAAATAATGGTTTTTCCAAAGGTGGTTATAAGCATTATCATAATGAAAATATACCTTAGTTAGGTAAAAAAAGAGAATGATTTTCCCAAATGTGGTTATAATCATCAACCTTGAAATGGATGGAAACACAATGATTTGTCCAAAGGTGGTTAGAATAATTGGTAATATAAGTGGGACAATATACAATGATTTACCAATAGGTAGTTATAATTATTATATCTTGATAGTGGTAAACATGATGTGGAATATGATGGAAAATTAGAATAGAAAATAAAGATGAATTTGGATAACCTATTATTAGGGATATGCTCATCTAAACTAAAAAAGGTTAAAATTCTTTCATTATTTAATTAGTCTGTATGGGATATGATTTGGATTAGATTGAGAATGTTTTTGGTGCTAAGGAGATATATCATTACTGCATTAGTGTGTACTCTTTGATCTGATTTTTACTATAGCATGTGATGGTAGGCATCATGATATAACACCATGATAACTTGTCCAAAATATGCATAAGGATTGACATGCGATCTAATAATCAATTTGAAAATAATGCACCAATGATAAAAACCATGATGACAATGTTGACATATGAATATGGATGGATTCGAGAATAATGCACAAGGAATCACCCAATGAATGAATATAAATTTAATCAAGGCAAAACAAAAAAATAAAACAAATAGAACACAAATAAACAAACAAACAAAACACCAAGAAAAGAAATAACAAAACAAAACAAAGAAAGAAAAAGGAAATGAAAAATAAATAAATAATGGTTAATCATAATGTTAGTATAATCAAAACAACATAAATAATATGATAAACAATTCCCATAGACCAAAGGAGATAACATAACAAATAAAAAAGATGGGGGAAGAGAAGAAAAAGAAGGGGTTGGCTGATTTATCTCCAGATGCACTTGGAAAGTTAAAGCTACCTAGATAGTTCCATAGAGGTAATATCCAACAAAAACTTCAAGATATATATAGTTCTCCTAGGAAATGGGATATAAGAAAATGATGATAAGAAAAACATGATAGATGTTATAGAATAAATGTGGGAATGGGCTCATAAAATGGTGAGAGTGTGGGATTTCAAGCCAATAAGGATGGGGAAACTAAATGACAAGTGGTTTCTTGTGACTTAGTGAGGGTTCACAAAATCATTAAGGAAAATAAGTGGTCACTATTTTTTTATTTTCTAGATCAATTTGAAAAATGTTTTTGGATGTTTTTGAGCATCTCAACTTAGTGGATAATGATGAGACACTAAATGGTCCAAGCTCAAAAAATGGAAAGAGCATTAAAACTTAGGAATGGATTCACAAAATTGCAAGATCATGGCTTAGGTTTCTTAAAAAATGGTGAAAGAGTGGCTTAGGGTGATTGAATTGATGTTAACATAAATCAAGCATAGCCCACATAGTCTTATGATGGGACCTCAAGTCACTTTAGCTCCACCAACACAAAAGGTGGTGAGAACTAACTAGGTCACACCAAGTTCTCAAAGTAAGGCCAAATGACAAGGAAAATGATAATAATAATGGAAAGGAGATATGATAATGCATGGTAAAAGGTGTTGTTCCTAATTTTCCCATTAGTGGTTATAATTAAGAAAAGTGGCATAGGTTTATGCTAATTTGCCCATAGGTAGTTATAATTAGTAACACAAGGTGGAACATAGGTTTACCCATATGTGGTTATAATCGATGGCACCAATCAATCATAAATGAAAGATAAATTTCTATATCCACTATCACACTACTTTCATAGACTGTCATTTAAATAAAAAATAATAAAAATACTAAAACTAGATCACAATCCCCTCACAAAAGGTGTGCAAAAAACTAAAGGAACTAAAACCAAGAGGGTTAGGTAGGATGGCTAAAAGAGGATTTGGTCTAATAGGGACATCATGGTAAAACAACATATGGTATGCCATTTTTTAGGATGATGATTGGTATAATTAGATAAAATGGTAATATGGTTTCCCCCAAGTGATAAGGCAAGGTTAATGGTAGGGTAAGAAATAATGGAAAGAGGAATGGAAAATGGGAAAGGCAAGGTAAATGTTTTTATCTAAGGAAAATGGTATGTTAAATGATTATGGCCAAGGTAAATGACAAATGGAAAATGCAAGGTGAATGTTTCTAGCCAAAGTATGATTCTGTTATTCCTTTTGATGTGGAGATGCACTGCCTGATCAACATATGATACAACTAGAATAATCAATCATGTAAATTTATAGCCCTCACCTTTTTTGAAGAGCTACTCTATTAAGAACTTGATATATATTTGGATTCTAATTTTTTTTTTGTGATCTTTTTGGGTCGGTGATTCTATTTATTTTAAACATCAAGACAAGATATCTTACTGCCCTCTACAAAGGAAAGTATGGATAGGGATGGTAAATATAGATAAACAATGGATGATAGGGATTTTTTTATAATGTAAAGGTGGATGATAATGAAATGTATAATGGTTGGGCAACAAATTAAGATTAGGGTTTTTAGGCACACACAATGTTTTTTATTATATATTTGACATAACTTTGGTTGTGGTGGGGCCAAAGACTTTTGAATATGCTCTCGATAGGACCACTATATTCTTATGTTATTTGGGCCTAAGAGTAGCTACCATATGATTATGTTATATATTGAAAGCCATATTGGTTTGATTTTTAATAATGTCTTCATCAAGTAATAAAACATTGTTATGCTTAGCTATTGGTGCCTCAAAGAGGTTTTCACCAATGAAGTTGTATTGATTGTCCCATAGTGCTTCTAAGAAGTTTTCACTAAGGAAAATTAGCTTTTGAATATGATTGTCTTATATCACCTCCAAAAAGGTTTCACTAGAAGATACTAAGTTTGGACTTTTATTATCCCCTAGCACCTTCAAAAATGTTTCACTAGGAGATTGTTCTTCTTCTACATGAATTTGGTCTTGGCCTCCCTGATATTCTAAAACTAATATATCACCATGGATGTAGTTCAATAAGGTGTTATTTTTTCAATCCCAATAGACACTTGTGGGAGGTGGAATTCCAATATAATGGTTATGTTGGTTGGTGGTAATGACATGTGGAATGGTAATGAAATGGAAAGAGGCCACACAATTCTCATAGAAGATACTAGAACAAATTATATCAAAGCTAACATAATAATCCTCAAAAACCATGTAAGGATCAAAAATGTATTAATATTGATCTATAAGTCATGTGTAGTCAATTTTGTAATAACCATGTATGTATTCTAATTCTAAAGTTGATTCTAACTCAATGGACTTTGAATCTAATGTTAAGACTGATGTTGATTCTAATTTTGATTAAAAATATGATGTTGGTTCAAGAATAAAACCTAACTTCAATGTTGACTCTTCATTTGGTGTGGTTTTGATACAATGATGTCTTGTTGAATATTTGGTATGGGACAAGTAACAACCTGTGATGGCATAATGGGCTCCATAGAGACTAGTTTTTCAAAGTGAGATTCCTCAATGAGTAGAAAAAGGTCAAGATACAACTCCATAAAGATTGGATTATCAGAGGGAGACTCTTTAAAAATAGATGTATGGTCAAGGTAATGATTTTACCAAAGGAAAATATAATCATTAATAAGTAACTCAATAAAGACTAGCTTGTCAGAGTGAGACTCCTCAATAATGGGCATAGTAACAAGAGGTGATTCATCATAGGTTGACTTGTCACAAATGAGTGTTTCACTAAAAACATCTCAAATTAGTTGGTTCTATTGTCCTTGATTTTTAATCAATTGTAAAATACCATTTTTTAACATATTTTTGTCTTTAAATGATTGGCTTGATTTGAGAGGTACTAATTGGCTTAGTTGGGTTTGAACAATTGACAAGGTTTTATATAGTGGAGAATGGTTGGAAATAGATGAAGAATGGCTAGATATTAGGTAATGATAGGATTAATAAATATTGGTTTATGGCCTAAGATAGTAATTGTGACCCATCAAGTTATGATTGGACAAAACTTTTGGGAGAATGAGCTCTTATACATAGAATGATGAGGAATGGTAATGATAGGGGGTTGTGGAGATTGATTGTTCACACAAGCCAAAGGATAAGGTTCTGGTATATAAATGATAGGGAATTATGGAGCTTGGTTTCTCACACAAGACAAAGGACAAGGTCCTATAATGGTAATGGTATTCCTTGAATGTTATGGATCTTGATTTCTTACATAATTTGAAGGAGGGTTAACAATATAGGTGTGGGATCAAGTGGTCACAAAAGGGTAAGTATCATACATCAACCTACCAAAAGAGGTATCACCAAATTTAGTATTTGTCTTTGTTCCCTAGATTAAGGATTGTAAGAAGGATATGGGTCCATCTCACAAACCACTTCTTCAACATAGGGGTCTTGATCAAAGTCAATTTGTGTGTTCATTCTATCATAACTTGGATTTTAAATGACTCTACCATAAGTATAGCTAGAGACATTCGTATAAATAATGAAATCTCTACAAAAAGGCCTAGAGTTTTACAAACTTTGAAAAATAATGTCTAAAGGACAAATGGTTCAAACTTGATCTAGCTTGGTCTAGGGTACCCATATCTCCAAAATGGTCTTTGCTAAAACTTGGTATAAAATAATCTAATGTTATATGTCTAACATCAAATTTCTTACACACAAAAGGTCAAGTGGATGAATAAAAATCAACATGCCAATCTCTAATTCTAATTTGTTCTAGATAAATCTAATCTAGTAAAATAAAGGTTGTTTAGTCTTTTGTCCAAACACGATGTCAAAATCTAGGCTCAAAATAGGCATGTGATAGGACTTTTGATAAAAAAACATAAAATCTAGACTTTATAAACAAAGGTGAGATTTAATATAAAAATTTGAAACACTTTGGCATAGACTAAACATAAGGAATCAAACATTAACTTGGTTAATTGGCAGAAGGCATAAAACAAAAGGCACTTGGAGATAGACTATTTTCTCCCAAATAAAGGCACAAACAAATATTTTTCAAATTTGGGTAAAAAATTAACCTTACACAACCCAAAATAAAAATATATGTGTCTACACCCAGATTAGAAAGGCCTAAATAGAAATCAATCAATGTTTGGATTTGAACTTTTCAAGGTTAATTAAAAACTCAACTTAGGAAAACTAGTTTATTTTGATCAACAAGCTAGACAAAGGTGAATGGCGTAATGACACTAAACAAAAACACAAAAAAGGTACATGTGGATTAGTTTGAAAGATTGAAAACTTGGGCATAATACAAGATGAGTCTATGAAATGATTTGAGTAGCGTAATGATGTTATAACTCTCTAAATATATAAATAATTGTTGGTTTCAAAGACTTCAAGGCATAAAATTGAAATTATTTGGGCAACATAACATTACCCTTTCCAATCAAGTGACACACACTATTTTTGACAAAAAAATAAGGTAAAAATAAGTTATCAAATAGATGGCATAATGCTTCCTCAAATAGTAGATTGGTATGGACATATAACTTCTTTTTGAAGTGGAAAAAACAAATAAAGTTTTAGACTCAAGGACCAAGCAATAAAGGAATAAATGACAAAATATAACTAAGTATAACACCATAGATATTATAACTAACAAGGTTGTATTATATTATTGAAATACATATGTGTGTATGTGTGTGTGTTCTTGGGAGGATTTTAAGTGTTAATACACAAATAAAAGTGCATGAAGTAGTAGGGTTTTTACACCCTCTTCTCCCAAGAGATTGTATGACAACATGGACCTTTGGGCTACTCACCCTACATCAACAAGATTTCCATGGAAAGTAGGATTTGTCTAAAAATTAAAATTTAAAACTATCTAGATGGTCCCAAACATGGATAACACTAGAGATTCCTCATCTTAATTGAGTTCATACCAATTAACTTACTATGCAAGGGTCTATTCCTTTGCATAGTGATTCCATCCATGTATTACTTAGTGCAATCCCATAGTTAATTAGAACTGATTCAGGTTTTCATTATGAATGGAGAGGTTAACCACTCAACCCCATGGCTCTCATAGTATGTGTACCCTAATTTATATACCCCTCTATAGAGTAGGGTTGAAACAATGCTAGGAGATGAAACCTTGGGTTGAAACTTCCCTAAATAACCTATGAAGCTATGAACTCCCCTTCATAAGCTAAATTGCATGAAATAAATGACTAAGCAGAAATACTTTAGAGGTTATTTTTAGATCATCCAAACCATACAAGTTTTAGAGAGAGTCTAGACAACATTATTTCCATGACTTAGACTAGGCACAAATTTCAAGTGAAAAGGCACAATTGGTCATCAAGATTCCCTATAGGGGATAGGGAAAGAACATACACACACTCTTCATTTTACTCAAACAAGCAAACAATTAATAAAACACGTTAAAGAATTTGAAATCTAAGTGAATGTTTATTATTAATAACTAAATGAAATGTTTGATTAAATTATTTAACCCCTTTGGATTAAGTGTAAAAACTTGTAAGAATTTACATAAAACAACTTAAAATAAATCACCTAGGTTTATTTCAAACACTTAAAATCAAATGTTCAAGAATTAACAATACATTTTAGCAACCAAAATGAAGTGTTAAATCATTTAAACTTGTAAATTTTAATTTTTAATCTCACCTTAGACATAGAAAAATTAGAGGGTTTCCTTCTAATTTGAAGCACATTTATGGATGAGCAAACAAGATTCAAAAATTAGATCTCGGGTTTCTATATATTTTTTACATAGAGAATCAACATCAATTCATGTAGGGATCGATGTCCATCTGTCTAAATCAACATCAATTCTTTCCTATCTAAAAATATAAATAAAACAAAATATGGTTTCTCACAAAATAATGGTTAGTAAGATGTGTATAAATCCAAGAAACATTACCAAATCTTGTGATAAAATGGTCAAAAAAATGATATATAGTCCCTTAAAAACAAAACAAACTCTAGAAATCTCAAGATAAATTCAAATAACACATTCCTACCATATCCTATTTTTGTACATTGAAATTGATTTGGATGAATGAACATCAATTATGAAAGAATTAGTACCGATTCACTGTTAAAACTAAGTGTAATTAAAAATAGAATATGAAAAATCAAAGGAAAAAATCTAATTACAAAGGAAATCAAACATTAATTTGAAAATTTATGAGTTACACTTTGGTCTCCTTGGTATGTGGGATGTTCACTTTCCCACCAGGTGTGCCATTTGTGATCAAGGAATCCAAGAAGGGAGGCTAGATCAAGTGTTAAAACAAGCAATAAAACTTGAATAAAAATACACTAACATGATAACACTTACTTGCCTAGATCATAGGGTGAGCATAATTTAAAAAACCAATTAGAAACACAACTAAAATTCAAACAATGATAAATTCCTTACCTTCCTTGAGAATTCTAAATGATTTGTTATATGGCTTACTCGACTTGTACTCAAAGAGTCTTTAGCAATGGAGTTTGGCTATCTCCTTCTCTCTTTGGTACCATTGTGGCTTGTTTGATGTGTCTTATGCTTGTGTCTTGGCTCAATATTTTGGAATTATAACATTATTATTATGAGTCTTATGAAAAAACCTAAATTATAACTCTACAATATCCAAGATCCCTTTTCAATAGGCAATGACTTATATTTATAGGCTTAGGAACTAATCCCAACTCAAGGTGAGTTAACGTGTAATTTAAACATGTAATGGGTTCAAATCTAGCCTAAGTAGTTAATTAACCCTATTAGAGTTAAAATGTGTCAAAACCTCATGATTTTTAATGAATAAGCATGGGTGAGATATTTGTAAAGGCTTTACAACTCACAAAAGGTAATCATCAAAATCTAGGATATTCTTGATTTTTAAATTTCCTTTTCTAGAATTTTATTAATTACACATGGATAATTCAACTTAGATCTTAATTTTATTTTTCTTTTTAATTAATTTTGATTAGGATTTTTAGAATTTTTAATATTTGATTTTATGTCCATGTGCCCCATTTAATAAGTCCATAGGCCAAATTGCATGTTATGATGTCACAAGTTGATTAGAGATGAATCCATGTGAAGTTTTTATTACTTATGATAGTATACCCCAATTAGGTATGTCTCAATGATATTATAAGCTTTGATGCATGATGCACAATAAATTTTTGGACATTTAGTGATTATTAGGCTTAATTTGGAATGGTTGGTAAGAATCAGTCTAAAGTCTAGTCAAAGGCCATTGGTGGCTAATTTTAGGTGTTTACAAATAAAAATTACACCTTTTCATGCTTGGGAAATTCCCAATTCTTTTATTCTAATTATTCTTTAAAAACACTAATCTTATCCATGAGAATATCCATGATGGATTCTAAATGGTCAAGCTTTCTCATTTAAAAAGAGATGTTAACCACTCCTTACTCAATCTTATGAAATCAATATTATATTTTATAGGAATTTTCTTCATTAGAATGGGACATACTTATGATATATTTCTTATATATCCTTGTGGAAATGTCTTTTTTAAAAGGAACTAGGATACCTTGTCCACTAGCACTAATTGCTATAGTGACGTGTGTATACACATAATATTTTCAAATTTATATTAATTAATGACACTTCATATCTTATAGGAACCTATCAAGTATCAATATATATAAGTGATTTCCTTAAGGGATGCATCAAGAAATGGGTGGGTAGACCATCGGTCCTTCATAATATTGTTGTTCCTTTTTCCACTTACTATCCACACACTAGCCTCCTAAAACTATTAAACCCCAAGCTTATTCTTCTTAGTTCTACCTATTCCTATCACTTGCTATATTTTATCCTTAATATATTTCCTTAGCACCCTTTTGACCTTTTGGTTATGCTAGGTTGACTAGGTTGACTTAGCATAGTTTAGGGGATTTTGATCTCTTTTGATTTGTTGGCCTCTCAGCTTACCTAGCATAAACCTAGTGAGTTAGCCCTAAAAATGTGATAGGTTAATTGGGTCTACCTATAACAACTGACATTCCCAAATTATTTTAGGGTAAGATACTAATATATATATATAAGGTCATTTTCCACCATTTCATAAGAGTGAAGAATTAAGAGAATAAGTATAAATGAACATCTACTTATTGACCATTCTACTTGGGGAATATAGATTTAGGGTTTAATACTTTCTTTAGAGTTCTGATCTCATCTTGTGGATACATATTTTAGATTTTTGAATAGGTTATGTATCCTAGAGATTATTTATCTTATATATCCTTACATATCATGACAATATCTTGTGAAGCACCTTAGCCAAGGGGGATATTGAGGCTCGATGGGTTCATCTTTAAAAGTAAGCATTCCTAACTTTATTACTCATTTGTAAGAGTAGATAGATAGTGACTTTGTATTCTTATCTTCCATGTATTTAGGAATCCATATACATTTATGTGAGTATATTTATTATAATACATGTTTAGTTTAGTTATATTTTTTTTAATTGCTAACCCCTGCTTAATGTGATAAGCTTTGGTGTACACTAGATTAGATTTACTTTTCTTGTTATTAGATTAGTGAAACATTAAATCATAGGACATTTTTAGGGTTGTGAAATTTTTTTAGACTATCAGATTTGTAACCCTACCTCACATGGTGTGTTGTGACAAGTGATCCCCTAATTTGGTCTAGAGGATACTCACATTAGTCATGCTCCCATTTAACAATTTTATGCTCCCCAATTAAAAGTGTAGGTGTGCTCTATCCCATTGGATCCAAGATTGATTTATAGACATGATGCATTTTTGATCACATACATTCTAGTGAACATGATGTGAATTGAACCCTTACAAGATTTTTTCACTTTCTTTCATTTTATTTTTGATCATCATTATTATCATATGTTTTGACATACTAGATTGATTCTATCAACCTAGTTTTTTTTTGTCCATATATTTTTAAGAATAGGTAATTGGATCAACCAATTCAACCCAATATAGGTTTCAATTTTCTAGACATCTAGATTAGCCTACTAGGTCGACCAGTTTGACCTAGTGCATGTCTAGAATTCTAGTTTAACCTAGTGCATTTTCAACACTTTTTTAGTAAGTTCGTATACATCTTAATCAACCAGCTCAATCCAATTTGTAGGTTACTTCCAATTTTCTCCAAGGTCTCAAATCAACAATATTGTCTTGTTCATCTCTAAACCATTTAGGTCAATTTATATTTCCTCTTTATCTTTCTTTTTTTGTACTTTCCTTTCAAGTTTGTAGTCTTCAAAACTACCTTTGTATAGTCAACTAGGTTGACCCTGTGGACCTAGTTCTATGTTCTATGTTTTTTGAAATAACTAGGTCAACCTAACTGACCCAATTAAATTTTAGAGTTTGTTTCCATAGTATAGGTTTGATCCTATCAACCCTATTCTATATTATTGTCCATATAGTTTCTCAACTATACCTTGTTTCAGAGTTGGGATTAACCATATATGTTAATCACATCTTTCTTTTCAATTACTTGTATGCTTAGAATAGCTCACATAGTCTAATTAGGTAGTTTTCAATTAATCACTTAGTTGCACTATTTCTATTCTTTTACACATATGACCAAACCACATAAACATCAATAAGCATTTAAACATTTGACTACCCAGGTCTACCTACTTGGATTTCATCACCAAGGGAGAAACCGACTTGATGCTCTTGTCAAGTATAAAGCATGGTTAATGGTATATTTTGGCTAGGCACTGGACACCCTTATCATTATGGTGTGTGAAGTGAGGCGATAGGCCCCAATACCAAGCCTATATCATTTTCACTATAGTTCCTTTCATCCTAAACTTACTTGAAACTATCCATAGATTATTATTTAGTACCTTGCTTATATCCAATCTCCCCTTTACATTTAAAATCATTCTTAATAATCTAATCAACATTATAGGTTGACCAAGTAGCTAGCTTTACTTTCAATTTTTTAACTTGATTTTTGATCAATTATGAATGAAAAATCTTTCATTAGTTAGTGTTAGTATAAGATTTTGCTTTGTGTGCATTAGTTAGATTGGCCAACATAAATTCAATTGACTATTTGTTTCCCTTTCAATACTTACTACTTTCTTAAATTACTTGCAAATTATTATTTTTTTAATTCATAATTTTATATCAGCTTTTTAATCTTCCCTACATCAGCAAGAATCTAATGCATTTTATGATTTGAAAAATAGATAAGTATAACCAAATATATAGGCAAAATAAGGAACATATCTATTGTACCAGGTCAACCCTGTCAACCTAGTATCTTTTTCAACCCTTGTGCACTATACTAGGTCAACCTAGCACTATTTTAAAGCATTTATACCCTTTTTTCCTATCTTTTTTCACTGTACTGGGTTGACCCTATGGACCTTGTATAGTTTTATAGTCCCTATTTTTGTACTAGGTCGACCAAGTTAACCTAGTACTATTTTATATCACTTCTTATTCTCCTTGTGTATTTATCTAGTCTTGTTTCATCATGATGACATATTCTCAACCTTATATCAGTGCATAACATTTTATATTTAAGTATTTGGATAGTAACCTCACTTGTTTCATTAATTTAGATGAAACTATCAAATTTCTTCCTTCACCTTCTCCTAAGCCTAAACCACTCACTACATAATGAAATGTAGTTGAGATCCTTTATCATAATCCTCTTCATAATACCAATGTTGGGAATCCTTCACCAAATCATAGAAATCAAATTTATAATCTAGATAATTCTCTAAGTTTTACAAACCTTGATAATACTATCTACATAGCTCACAAGAATGGTGGTTTGACCAATCTTCCTTCCTCTTCTACCACACTTAAGACAACCAATACCAATTTTGGGAATCCTCTATCTATAAATTATCCTCTTCCCACCAACACTAAAAATCCTCTTCCTACCAACACTAATACCCCTCCTACAAACACCAACCCATATATTGATACAACTCAACTTCTTACCCAAGTCATACAACAAATTAAAATCATGTAAACTTCCAATAAATATCAAATGATGAGCATACAACAAAATTTATGAAACATGATTAGTAAACCACCTCAATTCATCATGTCTCAACCAAATACAAATTTTATCCCTCATCCTCTTAGATATACCAATGGGAATATCATCCCTCAACCTCCAATGAATAACAAAATTCTTCAACATCTTCAAAATGAACATTTATCTCCATTTATTAAATCCATAGATATTGGAAATATTTCTCCAGCTATCACATGTAATTGGACTAAGGACCCTACTATATTTCTTAAGTCTTTTGGTAATCTCTATAAGGAATGGGTCCAAACTAATACCTTTGCTACCACCAAGCTCTTATCTAAAACCTTTGTTGGTGATGAAATTTAATGGTAAAACCAAATTACAAGACATTCCATATCATAAGTAGAGGATTTAGTCAATTCTCTAGTGAAGGAATTACAACATGATGACCTTACTAAGAACTACCTTATCCATTTTATCAATGCCAAACAATTTCCTAATGAATCTTCTCATACTTTCATCAAATGATGAAAGTCACTTTCTCATAAATTGGACCATAACATGAATGATAAAAATATTTTAAAACTATTTGTCATATCTCTTAAACCTCTTCTTCAAGACAAAGTTTGAATCTTTTCACATAAAACTTTAGAAGAAGCCTTATACCAAGCAAAAAGGCAAGACTTTTTTATGACTCAATTTGAAACACCTCAAATAAATACTAAAGCATCTTTACAATATTTTTCTCATAACATCAATTTATCCAAGCCTCCCCAACCTCAAAATAGATCATCCAATTCAACCAATTTAAACCCAACCCACCCTCCCTTAAGTCTAGAACAAGTTAAGATAAAATTGCCACCTTTAAACCCATGAACTTTGATCCTTCTAAACCTCCTCCAAAATGGTACAATCTAGATAAATTTTATTGGTGGAAGCTAATATAGGTCATTCTCATGAGTTTTTTCATGATCTTCACCATTTTCTTATTTATTCCTTTCTTGGTCCATATTTCAATCTTGATACTCTCACAAAACAATGTTATCAAGAATATCTTCAAGCTTCTCACAATCAATGTCAAGAACCACAATCACATAAACATCAATTAATTAATGAACAAAACTCATATATTAATTTTATTCAAACCACAATTGATCCTTCTTCATACAACAATAAGGAAAAGATAACTCACATGAATAAATTTCAACATGTTGTGGCATCCATTAAAACTCAACCTATTAATTCACATGAACTAAAGGAGTATCTAAATTAAATTCCTAATCCAAATCATATTATCCATGGTCCTCCTTTATCTCCTCATACTTATCCTACACATCCTATGTCAAATTAAACCTCCTTAAAATCTAAAAAATCAACACATTTACCTATCTCCAAATGCACCTATCAAGCCAATGCAAATCATTCGAATGGATCAATGTTACCTCATTCCAACTCATATGTTGGGGCATCTTGTGATTCCCAACCATATATCCATTCCAACTTTGGGCAATCTTACAATGCCCATCCATGCATCTATTTAGCCTTTGAGGCATCTTGCGATGCCCACTCTTATTCTATAATTCATAATAACAAAAAAATATAACTTTAAGAAACATTTAGAGACTTATATCCTTGTATTTCATATGTTCATCTTTGATACAGATGTTAACATAGATTTTAATTATTCTTTTTATCTCATGTTTCTTTATTTTTATGCTCTTTCCTTCATTTAATTTCATTTTATTAGCATCATCATTATTTTCCTTTATGTTCTTTTGGTTTTCTTACCCATCACATTTGGAATTTGCTTTCATTTTTGTCCTCATATATCTCTCTTATCTTTTGTATTTTTATGTCATAATTTGCATTATTTGATACAGATGTTAACATAGATTTTTCTTTTTCTTTTTATCTCATGTTTCTTTATTTTTATGCACTTTCCTTCCTTTAATTTCATTTTACTAGCATCATCATTGTTTTCCCTTATGTTATTTTGTTTTTCTTACAAATCACATTTTCCATTTTCTTTCATTTTTGTCCTCATATATCTCTCTTATATTTTGTATTTTTATCCTTTATATCTTTTATCTTTATGTTCTTTTGGTTTTCTTACACATCACATTTGGAATTTGCTTTATGACCATTTTTTCCCCTTTCTTTAGAATTTGTCTCTTGATGTACCATAGTCTTATTTTTATTTTGACATTTCTCTTTTGGCACCCTCATGGGTTTCTCTTTTGTGAGTTTTTTCATAAGATCATGGATAGGACCTGGTACTCCTCACAAAATTACCATTATTTTTACTTATTTTTCTCATGTTGCTATTTGCCAATGCTTTTTTGGCATCCTTTGGGTTTTTATTTTGTGATTTGCTTTGTAAGAAGGATTCCTCACTTTGTTTTTCTCTTGCTTATCAACACCCTTGTGGGTTTCTATTTTTATGAATTTCTTTGTAAGACCATGGATAGGACCCGACCCTCCTTATAAAATTACCATTATTTTCATGCTATTTATCCTTGTTCTAAACTTTAGATTTTACTTATTTTTCTATATAAAATATGCACAATAATATATGTTAGAATGTTTTCATCCACTTCCATTTTTCTTATTATAAGGAATCCAAATTTTCTATCATTGTATCCCTCTTTGTCCTTTGTCATATTTTTTTGCGATTTGAAGTAATTCAAATTGTTCCATGTGACACTCCTTTTGATTTCTCCTTTATTTCATCTCATAATTGGATAAAATAACGTCCAATTCAAGATATAAATTTTTTTTTTTACCTATATTTACAATAATATTAGACCCCATGCTCTTTAAAGTTTCTACTCTTAGCAACCTTGTCCCAAGTTTTCAAATAAAATTCATCTTTAGCACCCATGTTTGGTTTTCCAAATCCATATGGAAGAAGAATAGAAAAAGACATCAAAATAAAGTTAGAAGTCGACTAATTTGAAACAAAATATAATGATATTTAAAAATCAACATACAAATTTCAAAATTCAAATTCACACCAAAATACATGATTACAAGCACATGTCCTATCTCTAATCAAAGCTCAAACTCCACAATTGGCCTCACATAGAGCTAAGGTCCTTTGGGGTTTGATAGGCTAATAGATTAGAATAGGGGATTTAAAAAAAAAAATCTATGGTGCTCCAATACCCTATCTTTGTAGTAGACTAATGGCTCTATAAGGTGTCTTGAAGAATGGGGAACGCATCATGGGAAGGTAGATCCATTTTAACTTTCATTCATATAGCCTCCATGGGATGATCTATATACTCCATTTTTTTACCTAAGACTTGTGTGGCAAAGAGAATTTCTTAATAGTCCTTAAGGTTGAAATTCCTCTTGTTTTGACAAACTAAATTTGAGTGTCTTGACTTTGATAAAGAGTTCCTCTACCTTGGTTTTTACTTCATTCTCCTCTCCACCAATTTCATTTCCCCCTTGACAACAAATCAAGATTCCAAATTTTTTTTCTCTCTTCTTTAATTCCTTCTTCTCCATCTTTTAAAAAATATGATAACATTACTTTGTTCTAGTTTTATATATATTTAGAGAAAAACAACATATTTGAGTAACTATGGATCACTCTTTTCTTTCATTTGTCATTATCATACTACCCTTCTACTGTGAACAACTTAGTCCACACCCTTTTTTACATTATTATAGTTTTTTATATATGCATTCTTCATGTTTGTCTTGAATCTCAAATTACATTTCATTTTCAATTATCTATATTTTCTTCATCTTTATTTTGCATACTTATATTCCATCTTCAATTATATTTCATTTTTAGTCCTTCATGTTTTTATTTTTGCCTATCTTACATGACCTTACTTTTTCATATTTTACTTATCATTTATACTTTTATTTAAAATATATCATTTGTCATTATTTTCATATTATTTATCATTTATTTCCAATCATTTGTCATTTAATTCTTTTTATTTTCATTCCTTTTCCATCTTTTTATCATTTATTTGTCATTTATTTGCCAATAATTTGTCATTCATTTGCCATTTATTTTTGTCATTTATTTGAATTTAATATTATAAAAATTTCCTTAACAATCATAATTTACCAATTTTCCTAAAAACACCATTTTTACTAACCACTATTATATGCCTATCTTCCAAAAATTTTGCTTTCTAGCTATTTTTTGCACGAACTTCTATAGGTTCACCTAGTGTATTATACATTGGACACCTTCATCTTTCTTGTAGTCTACTTATTTATCTATGGCACTAAAGTAAGTTAAAGGTATGTGTTTTTCAATTTTTTCCATTCATTTATCTCATTTGATGCTTATTGAACTTTACATATCATCAAAATTGTGTGTTATTATGTTTTATATCAAAGCACCATCCCATGTCGCACTTACATGACACATGATGAGATTAGAGTGGGGCATTTGTATACAAATAATATTTTAAAATTGTTATTGATTAATGACACTTTTTATCTTGTAGGAACCTATTGAGTCTCAATCTCTTTGAGTGCATGCCTTAAGGGGTGTATCAGGGAAGGGGTGGGCAAACCATTGGTGCTTCGTAAGATTGTTTTTCCTTTTTCCACTTGCTATCTACACACTAGCATACTAAAACCATTGAGCTCCAATCTTATTATTCTTATTTATACCTATTCCTATCATGTGTTATGTTTTATCCTTCATTTATTGCCTTATATCCCTTTCGACCCATCAGTTGTGCTAGGTTGACATAACATAGTTTAAGGACTTTTCCTCTCTTTTAGTTTTTTGGCCTCTCATCTGACCTAGTACAAACCTAGTAAGTTAGCCCCAAAAATGTGCTAGGTCAATCACATTGACCAAACATAGCTGACATTCTCAAATTATTTTAGGTTAATATACTACTATATACATGAGGTCATTTACCACCATTTCATAAGAGTAAAGAATTAAGTGAAGAAGTGCAAATGAACATCTACTTATTGACCATTTTACTTGGGGAATAAAGCTTTAGGGTTCAATACTGTCTTTGGAGCTTTTATCTCATGTTGTGAATAATTATTTTGGATGCTTGGATAGGTTGTGTAGCCTAGATTTGATTTGTCTTAGTTATCCTTACATACCATGATAATCTCTAGTGAAGCACCTTGGCCAAGGGAGAGATTGAGGCTCGATGGTTTCATATTCAAAGGTAAGTACTCCTAAATTTGTTCCTCCTTTATAAGAGTAGATAGATAGTACATTTTTATTCTTCTCTTCCATGTATTTAGGATTTTTTATACATTGATTTGATTATATGTCTTCTAATACATGTTTAGTTTAGTTGCTTATTTGTTTTATTTATAAACCCACTTTATGCCACAAGCTTTGGTGTGCACTATATTAGATTTACTTTTATTGCTATTAGATTAGTGAAATATTAAATTAATAGGAATCTTTTAGGGTTGTGTGATTATGTTAGACTGTAGGCTTTGGAACCATACCTCACATGGTGTATTATGACAAGTGACCCCTAATCAGGTCTAGCAGATCCTCACATTAGTCATACTCCCGCTTAAAAATTATATTCTCCCTAATTAAAAGTGTAGGTGTGCTCTATCCCATATGATCTAGGATTGATTTATGGACATGATACATTTTTGATTGAATATAATGTGCATATACTTTCAATGTAGACACAAAAACACAAATCCATAAAAAAAATATTAAAATTAATGATAAACTATAAATGATACCAATATGATCCATAAACTAGGTGAATATTCCACAATAGGCCTCAATAACATAGTTTATATAATTTTTAGCTCTATAAATGTTAAAATGTTACTATTCTATGCTATTTACAATGATAAAATATATATAAATAGGTGCTAGAAATTATATGTACAACATAGTTAACACGATGATGAATCATGAAAATGAGACAAATAAAAATATGAACAAAAAATTTAACCTTAAGAAACTTGGTGTGGAAAAAATATTGTGGATGAGGAAATCACACTCCCCTTCCACTATGTAATTCATGAAATGTACAAATTATTGTAAAAAATAGTCTTCATGGATAAAATTTTCACTACCACCCTATCCAATTCTTGGTAAAATAATTATTTGAAAATTTTAGATACTTAATATAAGTGAAAACATAGTTTCAAAAAAAATTTATAGTTAATAACATTGATGTACCACTAACAAAGATTCAAACTTACAAACTACAATGTAAATCCAACTTCAAGACATCACTATGTTTTATGATGTCCTATATATTCAATAAAGGTTTTAATTATTTTATCTCAACTTGGATCACACCAAATATTCAAAAAAAAACCATTTTAAAGTAGTGAAAATGTTTTTATCCATTACCATAATAATGTTTTTTATGGTGGTGAAACCGCTTTAATATGCATACCAATAGTTATGAAACTATAAGGGTGTTTTTGTAATGGATGCATCAATTTTGAAATATTAATTTGTAAATAATAATGATTAAATGATTTTTAGGGTGGTTATGTAATCATCCCTTATGAAACTTAGTTATTTCATCATCTATGACAAGTCCCTCAAATTTAAGAGCTAAAAGTTATTAATTTAGCCATTTTGAGGATCTTTGGATTATTTTCATACTAATTATACCATTAAAACTTATCTAAAATAATTATTTAACATGAAGTGTCTTCTAATAATTAAATAAATAAATTAAGAATCGCAGAAATATATAGAAAACATAGTTAGTATATTAGATATATATTCTAGATTGATTTTTTTAAATCAAAAGGAATAAATAATAATGTGTAAAAATAATTCAATAATTTGGGAGTTTTAGACATTGGGGAGCTATAATAGTTTTAAAACCATAATAATTGGTTAAGTATTTGTTTATTCACATACATGATGGAAGGATTCACACTATGGGATAAATATTTAAGATGTTAGTTGTGTACATTAGCAAGATCACATGTATTGATAATGAATGATTAAACATTCATAGTGTAATAAAATGGGTTATAATTATTAAGAGGGTAGAAATAATATTTATTTTGAATAAAGGGAGATTAAAATTGGTTATGTACAAGTTACCATAAATAAATTCATTAAATGACTTATTATCTCAAGAGTGGTGTCCATAGGGAGATGGAACATTGAGACCAAAGAAGTTGTGTAATTAACATATGAAGCAGTAAAAATGGACCAAGTATAATTATCAAGTAAGAGGTGATGATATATGAATAATTTCATCAAAAATGGGATGATATTTAATGGGGGATATTATTATATTAATGATTAGATTGAAGATATTGATATTCTAGAAGGAAGGTTTGGAATCACACCAATTAGAGACTAAAAATCCTACATAGTGTTATATAAATGGCATATGTGTGATAATTAGATAACTAAATACTATAAGAGGAATATGAATTTATTTGAGAACATGGAAGAATAATTTAGAGAATATTAATAATATCTACCAATAATGTCAATATTTTATGAGAATTTCAAAATATTTTGTGTAATGGTGCATTATTTATTAATGTGTGTTAAAGGTTTGGATCAAAAGTTTAATATTTGGTGGAAGATTTTGTATGATTTAAATAAATGATATTTGGAATCACACTATAAAGAGTGAAATATATTTTGATGAAAAATTTACATATTAAATAAATTGATGTACCAAGGAACATGTTGAAGAGGAGGTATGGACATCTAGGGAAAAAAAATAGAAGATGATGAAGAGTCAAATACTAATAGTTTTGAGATGGATATTTGAATTTTATTAAAGGTTATAGAGTTAGATTATAATATTTTTCACATGTTAATTCCATTAAAAATGAGACTGGGAAAAATTATATAAAATAATAACAACAACAAAGTCAGTAGAAATAATGGTAGTAATTGATGAAGTTGTTGCATAAAGGAGAGAAGAAAAAAGAATATGAAAGTTATAGAAGGATAAAAATAAATTAGGAAAATGGAAACAAAAGGTTACAAAGTTTTGATAAAACAAAATGCATTAGTAAAAGTAAAACAAAATGTTATATAATAAAAACATTGTTCATCATATTTAAAGGAAGAGACTAAAAAATTAACCAAACATATCTATGAATCCATAATTTGATTCGAAGTATAAATTTATTTGGGCCATTAGGAATAGATTCCATGGAAATATCAAGTATAATTTAGGTAGGATATCCAATGTAAATCCTCATAAAAAAATAAAACAAAATGGAAATTCCATCTAAAGTAACTAGATGAGAAAATACAATTTGTAATTAAGAAGGAAGTGCCAAAATTTATATTAAAAAGTAACTATAGCTACTAATGTGGGTCCACAAGATCCTATAGTAATGAGTTTATTTGTATAAGAAATTAAACACTCAAACTATTTTAACAATTTTTGGGAATATTGGGGTTTTATTCCTAATTTAGTTAAAGGGCTTGGATTAATAAATCAGTAAATATTATGCAATAAATACGCTACTGATTTGTTAAATTTAATTAAAATTTGACCTTTTCTAAAAATAGTGATGAAAGAGAGAAATTAAACTTATCTTATTCTATATTTATCTAATTGAGATAGGGTTTGATAGTCACTATGCATGCCTAGGGTACTATCACAAAAATTCCTGGATTTCATTTTCTGATTAGACAAGAGCATCAAATGTGGATAGGAGTGGCACCAATGTTGTAGTCCTTTTCTGGTGCTATTTTCATAAAGAGATAAGCTTTCTAGGTTTTATTAAATAGGTCTATGTGACATTGTGTTTAAATTTTCAAAGCCTAACTATCATTAATGATCCTTATAGAGCTGATTTTCTTCATTTTTATGCCTTCAATGCATTTGAATAAAACTTTGAGAAATAGGAAAAGGGGTTAGTATGTGTAATATTAATTGGATGTGATTCACACCCTATCTGTGGGCATGTTTCCTACATACCAATACTCTGAGGAGGGATCAAGCCATATGTAGTTCTCCTTTTAAGAGTGCATGGTGTAATAGTGAATGAAAATGCAAGAAATTCAAAAATGGGTGAGCTTGAGATGACTAGGGGTTAGTGTAAGGACTTGAATTAGCTTTAAAGTGTATAGTATAGCTATATTCAAAGAATAAAAAATATTTCTTGAGTGGTCTTGCTTGTATTCTTGCTTACTTGAGTGATATTTGCCAACCCTTTCCAAATGATCTTTTAATGGGCTTTTATAGGGATATATTAGTCATGGATTGAATTTTATCGCATTAGGATGATAAGGAGAAGGATGGAGAACCAAAATAAATTGACCATTAGGGCCAAAAATGAGCTTGGATAATATAAATGAAAGTAGATAATAGTTGTACTGGTGCTCCTATATTATTTGGGTTCTATTGTCTTGGGTAGATGAGACCTAGGGAGATGGATTGGTCATGAAAAGAGGGTCTTGGCTTAGCTAGGATTAGGTCTGGAAGGCTACAGATGATTTGGAATTAGTGAAAATGAGCCTATGAGGGTCATGAGAGAAAGCAAGAGGGACCTATGGGTTGGGTGTCATTAGTCATGCTCAAGTTACTAATTTTTGCATTTTATATGACTACATAAACACAATAGTAAGTGTCTAAATTACATAATTAAAAATTAAACAAGGATATTAAAAGGATGTTTCAACTATGTAAGTAGATGCAACTAATTATAATACATCATATGTAATCATGTATGTTCAATATATTATAGAGAAATATAATACTAAAATAGTAAAGGAAGCTCAAAGGTGAGTCTAATAATAATGAATAGGGTAAAAAGTATGTTGATTCGGGTTTTATGTACAACCCAAAATTTAACAAGGTAACCTTTAATATTTTAGTATCTCAATGGAATTGAACTCTATTCTATGTTAAGATTTAAAAGTATGGGTTAAATAATTAGGTGGTGGAATAGCAGGCTGAGCATATGGGTTGTTAATTAGGTGGTCCTTATAGTGAAATGAATTATAAAAGAAATCAAACTTGAGTGGGTTGATGGATGGGTGGATATTATTCTAAAGTCGTTAGATCTAAAAATAAACTCTAAAATAAGGAAGGGTTTAGTATAAAAGTAGATTATATGGTTTGAAGGCTACCCTCCTAGGTTGGTTTTTATTGTGGATAAGTGTTTCCATAATTGATGCTTGTTACTTGTAGCTATTGCACACTTATAAGCAAACATAATTAAAGAGTCTAGAAATAAAACATAGCAAACTTAATGATCTTAATTTAAGGTTAATCATTTTAGAGTTATAGTTTCATAAAATTATTTAGAAGATTATATCTTGGACCAAGAAGGTGTTTAGGGAAACTGTAGTACACACCTAGATGACTATAGCAAAAATAAAACACTCCTGCATGTTGGGGATCAACCAACAATGGATTACACTTATGAAAACAATGAATGCGGAAATAAATCAGATAGATAAGTAACTGAAATGATAAATAGCACAGAACAAGATATACAAGAAAACACCCTGAAAACTTGTATTAAAAACTCTTTACAATAGGAATACAAATGAAGAACTTTGTTCTTCCACACCTCTCTCAGATGCACACAAGATCTCTCACTAGATCTCTATTCCTTAAGAGCTCTCTCTAAAGTACAGTCCTTCAAACATTCACAATGTTCTACTCGTACTCAATTACACTCTCATCATCTTACAATAGCTTAGAAGATCTCTCCTACATATAGAAATAGGAAACTTAAGCATGCTCTTACAACAAACAGTTAAGCCTCTTCAACAAGGGCTCTAAAAATAATATTGCTAACAATAGAGACGCGAGCTTGAGTCTACAACTCGAACTCATCATGCAAACACTCGCTTCTGTCCTCGGAAATCGCTTTCTGGACACGCAGGTAACCGACATCAGTTCCTGTCTGTTCCCCTGTGACCGTCGCCGGCCGACCATACTGCCGACGTCGGCGCCTCTGAACTGCAACTGACCGACGTCGGTCGCTCCTGACCGACGCCGGCATCTGTGTAGACCCGAACCTGTTTGTCTATGCTCCTTGGTGAAGCTTTTAGCTCCACATACCTAACAATCTCCCACTTGGAGATAAAACAGCTGCACCAATACCTGTACAGCAAGATCTTCTAGCTCCTCCATCTTCAACTCAATCGTGAAGACCAACAGAAGTTGAATGAAGATTCAACTTCTCCTTAGTAACCGGCTTTGTTAGCATATCAGCAGGATTCATGTCTGTATGGATCTTCTCCAGCTTCAACTCACCATCTTCCAATACCTGTCGTATGAAGTGGTACCTTAGCTGTATGTGCTTGGTTCTAGAATGAAAAGCTGAGTTCTTAGCCAAATGGATTGCACTCTGACTGTCACTATGCAATCTGCAACTCCCATGCTCCCTTCCAAGCTCTTCCATGAACCGTGTCATCCATATCATCTCCTTGCTAGCTTCTGTAGCTGCAATGTATTCTGCTTCTGTAGTTGACAAGGCTACAACCTTCTGCAACTTAGAAATCCAACTAACTGCCGTTCCACCTACAGTAAAAACATAACCTGTGGTGCTCCTCCTGCCATCCAAATCCCCTACCATATCTGAATCTACATAGCCATGTAGAGACGTATCTAAACCTCCATAGCATAAGTGTCTACTGCTGGTTCCTCTCAGATATCTAAGGATCCATTGTACTGCTTTCCAATGTTCCTTTCCTGGATTGGCCATATACCTGCTTACTACTCCCACTGCTTGGGCAATATCTGGTCTAGTACACACCATTGCATACATCAAACTTCCTACCACGGAAGAATATGGAACCTTGTTCATGTACTCTACCTCATCATGTGAATTGGGACATTGTTCTTTACTTAGCTTGAAATGTCCTGCCAAAGGTGTGCTTACCGGTTTCGCATCCTGCATGTTGAACCGTTTCAACACCTTGTCCACATAATCTTCTTGAGACAATATCAACCTGTGATTTTCTCTGTCTCTCTTGATGCTCATGCCAAGGATTTTCTTAGCTGCTCCCAAATCCTTCATGGCAAACGTTTGAGCTAACTTCACTTTAAGCTCTGAGATATCCTGCATGTGAGACCCTGCAACCAACATGTCATCTACATACAACAATAGAATAATGTATCTACCGTTATCAGATCTCTTAAAATATACACAATGGTCTGATTGACATCTACTGAAACCATGCTCAGTCATAAACCTGTCAAATTTCAAGTACCATTGCCTTGGAGCTTGCTTGAGGCCATACAAGCTTTTCTTTAACCTGCACACTAGTTTCTCCTTACCCTTGACCTCAAAACCTTCTGGCTGTTCCATGTAAATTTCCTCATCTAAATCTCCATGAAGAAATGCTGTTTTAACATCTAGCTGCTCGAGATGCAAATCCTCAAAAGCAACCAAAGACAGTACAACCCTTATAGAAGTCATCTTAACAACCAGAGAAAAAATCTCGCCAAAGTCAATACCTGGCTTTTGTGCAAATCCTTTTACAACCAATCTGGTCTTGTATCTCATCTGACCATCCTCACCTTCCTTCAACCTATAAGTCCACCTGTTCTTCAGTGTTCTCTTACCAGCTGGCAATTCAACCAAATCCCATGTTTGGTTCTCTCTTAAGGACTCCATCTCCTCAACCATGCCATGCTCCCACTTACTCCTGGACTCCACCTGTAAAGCTTCTTCAAAACTTTTTGGTTCTCCACCATCGGTTAGCAATAAATAATATAAAGAAGGAGAATATCTAATTGGAGGCTTACCTACCCTTTCAGACCTCCTGATTGGTGTCTTGGACTTGTTTTCAACAATCTGTCCACCCAAATTTTCTGACAGTGACTGACCTCGGCCACCTGTAGACCTGTTACTGGCCGACGCTGGTTCTTCCTGGCCGACGCCGGTGCCTGGTCTGCCAACGTCGGTCTCTGTATGACCGACATCGGTTTCTGTATTGCCGACGCCGGTTCCAAACCTGCCGACGTCGGTCTCTGTGTTTTCCTATAAGTGATTATCTCTTTTTCCCGCGAGCTCATTTTGGACCATAATTTCGTCCAACTCATTATTGCTCTGCCCAGCTTGATCTAGCTTCCTTGTCTGATCACTGTACATCACTCTTTCATTGAAAACAACATCACGGCTCCTAATTACCTTGTTAGTTCCTAGATTCCAAAATCTGAAACCAAAATCATCTGAGCCATAGCCTATAAACGTGCACCTCATAGACTTAGCATCAAGCTTCTTTCTATTTTCCTTATCTATGTGCACAAAGGCTTCACAACCAAAAACTTTGAGATATGAGAGATCAACCTTTTTACCTGTCCATGCCTCTTCTGGAATTCCACCATCCAGAGCTGTAGAGGGTCCTCTGTTGATCAGGTACACTGCGGTGTCAACTGCTTCTGCCCAAAACTCTAAGGGCAACCCTGCATGCAATCTCATACATCTTGCACGCTCCATAATAGTCCTGTTCATCCTTTCAGCAATACCATTCTGTTGAGGTGTCCTTGGAACCGTCCTTTGCCTACGGATCCCATTCATATAACAATACAATTTGAACTTAAGACTGCAGAACTCACCACCATTATCGGATCTCAAGCACTTTAATCTTTTGCCTGTTTCATTCTCAACCATGGCTTTCCATATCTTAAAAGTCTCAAAAACATCAGATTTCTTTTTAATACAGTAGATCCATACCTTTCTTGTGGCATCATCTATGAATGTAACATAGTACTGTGATCCGCCAATAGAGGCTACATGAGCCGGTCCCCACACGTCTGTGTGAACAAGCTGCAACTTCTGCCTTTTCTTAGTAGACCCAGTCTTTAGAAAACTAACCCTTTTCTGTTTTCCAAACACACAATGCTCACAAAATTCTAGATCCATACTTTTCAAATCTGAAAGCATACCTTTAGACTTAAGGATAGACATCCCCTTCTCACTCATGTGGCCAAGCCTTGAGTGCCACAATTTAGCATCCACATCTGAAGTAGATAAAATTGAAGGAGATTTGTTAGTAATACAATTACACAAATAGAGAGTACCTTCTCTCTTACCTCTGGCCATAACAAGTGCACCCTTGGTCACTTTCCAAGAATCTATTGTGAGAGTTACTATACAACCCTCATCACCAAGCTTACCTGCAAAAATCAGATTTCTCTTCAAACTAGGAACATGCATCACATCCCTCAACACCCATGTGTTGCCATTCTGTATCTTTAGCTGCACTTTACCTTTGCCAATAATCTTACAAGGCTCATCATCCCCTAAGTACACTATTCCAAAATCTCCATGGACATAGTCACTGAAATATTCTCTGTTAGGGGTAGCATGGAAAGATGCACCAGAATCTAATACCCAAGATTCTATGTTATTATGCAAAGAGAAAATAAGAGCATCCTGTGCAATACCTGCAACCTTTGTCTCTTCCTTTCCTTCATGCTGATTATCCTCCTTAGGCTTTGACCAGCAATCTCTGCTTATGTGCCCCAACTTTCCATAGTTCCAGCATTGTAGCCTTCTGCCATTCCTGGATTTGGATCTGCCTCTTCCCTTAGACTTAGATCTTGATCTCCTCTTGCTCCTTTCTTTTTGCCTTCCTCTGCTCTCGAAATTTAAAGCGTTCCCGGATGTCCCAGAAGTCTCTTCTGTGCTTTTCCTGCGAATTTCCTCATTCAAAATAACACTAACCACATCCTCTACTTTTAAAATATTCGAAGCAGAAGCAGTATTAGAAACTGCCATTACCAAGCCATGCCAGCTTTCAGGCAAAGAACATAAAATTAAAAGAGCCTTTATTTCATCTTCAAATACAATATTAACAGAACTTAACTGATTAACAATACCATGGAAATCATTCAGGTGATTAGAAACAGATCCACCTTCTTGCATATGCAAATTAAACAACTGCTTCATTAAATATACCTTATTTAAAGCGGAGGGTTTTTCATACAAATTTGCTAACATGGTCATTAACTCTACCGTAGTTTTTGCTTGTGACAAATTAGATATCACAGTGGAGGCCAGACTCAGTCTTATAGACCCAAGAGCCTTTCTGTCAAGAACTTCCCATTCTTCATCCTCCATGTCCTTGGGCTTCTTTGCTATCCCACCTAACGGTAAGTAAATATCCTTCTGATACAGATAGTCCTCTATCTGCATTCTCCAGTGCTGATAGTTCTTGCCATTAAACTTTTCCATTCTCAACTTACTTTCCTCTGCCATTGCTTCTCCCACTCAAACAGAAATCCCTGCGAGCAACCTGTAATCCGAACACACTACACAGATCTGAACCACCTGTTAGTGAACCTGAGCTCTGATACCACTTGTTGGGGATCAACCAACAATGGATTACACTTATGTGTGATGAACCTCCTACAGCAATTTACCTCTTACAACAGATTTAATCAAAATATGCCAAAATAAAATAACTCTTACCAATAACAGAAACACAGAGAGCTTATATTGATCGCAGGCCTCTTCGAGGGGGCAACCTCCTTTGAGCAAGCTCAATACAATGAATTCGTGGATGCCTTTATTCGGCCTTAACACTTACTTATATACTAACTCTATTCTAACAACTACTACTTCCCCTTGTATGTGGGATAATTCGAATAAGCTCTAAGGGACGACTTACAAAGCATATGCGTCCATAGCAATTAAGCACGGGTTCCTAACATCCCCTCCCTCTTAAAAAAAAGCTTTGCCCTCAAAGCTTCAAATGTGGGAATTGTTGTTGAATCTGGAAGAGTGGTTCCCATGTTGCATCTTCTGGTTGCATGCCGTGCCATTGGATTAAGACCTCTGTGATGGAGCGGGATCGAAGTTGGCGGGTGCGCCTGTCCAAGATTGCTTCGGGCTCGAGAAGGATGGAGCCTTCGTTATCAAGTGCTGGTAAAGCTGTCTGCACTCGGATGTTGGATCCAAGAACTTGTTTCAAACATGAGACATGAAAGACGGGGTGAACTTGGGAGGAAGGTGGAAGCTCTAACTTGTAAGCAACTGACCCAATCTTTTGAAGAACCTTATATGGCCCATAAAACTTTGGAGCAAGCTTTTGGTGCCCTTTTTGTTTTAGTGATGATTGCTTGTATGGCTGTAGACGAAGAAAGACCATATCACCAGGTTGAAAGGTACGCTCAGAGCGGTGTTGATCAGCTTGCTGCTTCATTCGGTTTTGGGCCATGTGGAGATTGTTTCGCAAGGTGCGGAGAATCTGATCCCGGTTTCGGAGAGTAGTGTCAACTGCCTGAACTGGTGAGCTACCAGGATGGTATGGAAGAAGTGGTGGCGGTGCTTGACCATAAACTGCCTCATAGGGAGTCATTTTGGTGGAAGTGTGGTATGAGGTATTGTACCACCATTCAGCTAGGGGAAGCCACTTGGCCCATTGATGTTGTTGTTCTGAAGCAAAACAACGAAGGAAGGTCTCCAAGCATTTGTTGACGATTTCTGTGTGGTATGGCAGAGGGGTCAGTGGTCAATTGATGAATGATGTGGCATAAGGATGGATCATTTACATACCCTTGTTGGACAAATTCCAACCATTTAGGAATGGGCATGGAGATGGCAGAGAGGGAAGGGTGGTCCTCGAAGGTTCTTGAGAGAGCATCAGCCACAACATTGTCTTTTCCCTTCTTATAGGTGATCTCATAGTCATAGCCCATGAGTTTGCTGACCCACTTCTGCTGAGCTGGGGATGAGACCCGCTGTTCCAAGAAATATTTCAAACTCTGATGATCAGTTTTGATGCAAAAATGGTTTCCCAGTAAGTAGGGTCTCCATTTTTGTACTGCATGTAAAATTGCCATCATTTCCTTTTCATATGTAGACAAAGCTAAATTGCGGCCAGAAAGGGCTTTGCTGGTGAAGGCAATTGGTCGGCCCTCTTGGAGAAGAACAGCACCCAAGCCAATGCCACTGGCATCACTTTCGATGGTGAAAGTTTTGTTGAAGTCTGGCAGTGCCAAAACTGGTGTACTACACATAGCCTGTTTGAGTTGGATGAATGCCTGATCAGCTGTTGCACCCCATGTGAAAGCATCCTTCTTCAATAAGGAAGTCAAAGGAGACGCGATCTTTCCATAATCTTTGACGAACTTGCGATAGTATCCTGTCAGGCCTAAGAAACCACGAAGGCTCTTGAGGGTGGTTGGTTGAGGCCAATTCTGCATAGCACTGATTTTTTCTGGGTCCACGCGAACCCCATTGGCTGAAACAATGTGCCCCAAATAGTCAATTTCCTCTTGAGCGAATGAACACTTGGATTGCTTGGCACATAATTGATTGTCGGCTAACAACTGTAATGCCTTGTCAAGATGTTGGAGATGCTCGGCCCATGTGCGGCTGTAAACCAAAATGTCATCAAAGAAAACTAAAATAAATTGACGGAGAAAAGGCCGAAAGATTTTATTCATGAGTGCTTGAAAAGTGGAAGGGGCATTTGTAAGGCCAAATGGCATGACAAGGAACTCATAGTGACCCTCATGTGTACGGAAGGCTGTCTTGGGAATGTCATCAGGATGCACTCGAATTTGATGATAGCCAGAACGCAGATCCAACTTGGAGAAGAATTTGGCCCCATGGAGCTCATCAAGAAGCTCATCAATGACAGGAATTGGGAATTTATCCTTGATAGTGAGGTGGTTAAGGGCTCGAAAGTCTATGCAAAGGCGCCACGACCCATCTTTTTTATGGACAAGAAGCACTGGGGAGGAATATGGGCTGGTGCTGGGGCGGATAACGCCAGACTTGAGGAGTTCCCGGACTAAGTTCTCAATTTCCGTCTTTTGCAGATGGGGGTAACGATATGGCCGAATGTTGGGTGGAATGCTTCCTGGAAGGAGAGGAATGCGGTGATCTTCAGGGCGTGAAGGGGGTAGCCCTACTGGTTCTAAAAAAATGGTTACATGCTTGTCGAGTATGGCTTGTAAGTCTATAGGGTGGTTAGAAGCAGCAGAGGGCTGGAGTTGAATGGAATGCAGTTGTGCAATGACCCCATGTGAGCCTTTTTTCAAAAGTTTTTCCATGCGATGAGAACTGATGATGCTAGCAGATCCTGGTAATAACCCTTTTAAGGTGTGCTTCTGACCATTATCTGTGAACTGCATCCAAAGCTCAGAGAAGTCCCATAAAATAGGTCCTAATGTGCGAAGCCATTGTGCCCCTAAAACCACATCACACCCACCTAAGGGTAGGGCAAACATATCAGAGCGACAATTATAATCGCCGATTGCAAGACGCACATTTCGACACTTCCCTTTACATGGCAATGTGCCCCCATTAGCAATCATGACTTCAAAGCTAGAACAAGGGTATATAAAGCAGTCTGCTGCCTTAGCAATGCGAGGATCAATGAAATTGTGAGTACTGCCCGAGTCAATGAGAATTGTGAGAGGGATCTTTTTGAAGCACCCTTTGACCTTCATGGTTTGGGGAGTAGTGACACCTGCTAGTGCATGTACTGAGATCTCAGGTTGAGTCTCTTGAACCATTGGGTCCTCTTCAGTGCCGGGTTCAGCTTGAGCATCTTGAAATTCTGGAATATCAATCTCGCTGTCTTGTTCTGGTGGTGACTCCACATCTAGCAAGTAAAGTTTTTGTTGGATGCACCTGTGACCCTTAACCCATTTGTCATCACAGTTGTAACATAATCCTTTTTCTTTACGAGCCCACATCTCTGTCTCAGTCAGGCGCTTGATTGGTGTGGTTATGGTTGTCCGCTGATTCACTGTGTTCTTGGCTGGTAAAAAGGTGGGAGGTCGACGCTGTGTGGAGAGTTTATCTTCTGCTAACTTAGCCAGACCCAAAGCATCCATCATATTTTCAGGTCGAAACATTTTTACCTCTGAGCGGATCGGCTCTCTAAGGCCACTAACAAAGCAACTTTTGAAGAAGTCATCTGACAACCCTTCAGTGTGATTAGCGAGTTTTTCAAATTCAAGCTGATATTCCCGAACAGTTCCTGTTTGACGGAGTTTGGTGAGGGTGCCTGTGAAATCCTCGAATGCTGAGGGACCAAACCTACCCAAAATTAAGGATGCAAAAGTTGACCAATCAGGTTCATCATTGGTCTTGAGATACCAACGGTACCACTGAAGCGCTTCGTGTTCCAAATGAAAGGAAGCAATTGGGACTTTGTTTACAGAATAAGTATTGTGGAGGTTGAAGAATTGTTCAGCTCGATATATCCATCCTGTAGGATCTGTACCATTGAACCGTGGAAAGTCTAGCTTAGGTCCACGGGAGGAGTTGGAAGTAAAGGAGTGACGGTCTGAAGAAGACTCCTCCTTCTGCATTCGGTTGAGCAAGATGCTATTCTGTTGATTCAAGCCACGCATCATATCGGTTAACTCTGTAACCTGAGATTTCAATGTAGCGATTTCTTCCTCCATGATTTTTGTGCTTGCACGAGTGGTGACCATAACCAGTTGTGAATAGCCGGGGATCCTTCGCGTTCCCTGCCGCGATGCAGGGCGGGGTTCGGGGCAGCGCCCCGAAAAAAAATTTTGGACTCTTTTTTTTTTTTTTTTTTTTTTCTTCTTTTTTTTTTTTTTTTTTTTTTTTTTTTTTTTTTTTTTTGCTGCTGTCGTTTTTTTTTTTTTTTTTTTTTTTTTTTTTTTTTTTTTTTATAAGCCGCTGTTTCAGGAACGGATTGTCTGCAACTGTGTGGTTCGAAATATCATCAACTGTGGGTATGCTGTTGTTTGCTGTCTGAACCTGATAAGTTGGATATGGACCCCAGGTTTCTTTGGCTGCCTAAAGGATTTTAAAATTCTCTCTGGCCACCAAAGCTGTCTGAGCGAGTACCGCTCTCCAGAAATTTCTGGCCGCGGGTTTACCTCTTAACGACAGCTTTTGGTTTACCTCACGGGTGGGATCTAGTCAATCAGGTTGGGGTCGTTGCCCTTTTCGCTGGCAGGTCCTCTCAATGGGCCAGCTACTTCGGGGTTCCTGTGGTACTCCTCACAATGAGTTTTAGGGCTTATGCCCAAGCACTTCCCACAGTTAAGCGGATAGGTATTTACCCAATCCGAAATGATGGAACCTGCAATGAAAAATTTCTTGCCAAAAAATGGCGCAGCTCCTGGAAAGCCCTGCTTTGAAAAAAAAAATTGCGCCAAATCTACCCACAAAGCCAAGAAAGCGCTCTGATACCAAATGTGATGAACCTCCTACAGCAATTTACCTCTTACAACAGATTTAATCAAAATATGCCAAAATAAAATAACTCTTACCAATAACAGAAACACAGAGAGCTTATATTGATCGCAGGCCTCTTCGAGGGGGCAACCTCCTTTGAGCAAGCTCAATACAATGAATTCGTGGATGCCTTTATTCGGCCTTAACACTTACTTATATACTAACTCTATTCTAACAACTACTACTTCCCCTTGTATGTGGGATAATTCGAATAAGCTCTAAGGGACGACTTACAAAGCATATGCGTCCATAGCAATTAAGCACGGGTTCCTAACATTATGAAAATAATGAATGCGGAAATAAATCAGATAGATAAGTAACTGAAATGATAAATAACACAGAACAAGATATACAAGAAAACACCCTGAAAACTTGTATTAAAAACTCTTTACAATAGGAATACAAATGAAGAACTTTGTTCTTCCACACCTCTCTCAGATGCACACAAGATCTCTCACTAGATCTCTATTCCTTAAGAGCTCTCTCTAAAGTACAGTCCTTCAAACATTCACAATGTTCTACTCGTACTCAATTACACTCTCATCATCTTACAATAGCTTAGAAGATCTCTCCTACATATAGAAATAGGAAACTTAAGCATGCTCTTACAACAAACAGTTAAGCCTCTTCAACAAGGGCTCTAAAAATAATATTTCTAACAATAGAGACGCGAGCTTGAGTCTACAACTCAAACTCATCATGCAAACACTCGCTTCTGTCCTCGGAAATCGCTTTCTGGACACGCAGGTAACCGACGTCGGTTCCTGTCTGTTCGCCTGTGACCGTCGCCGGCCGACCATACTGCCGACGTCGGCGCCTCTGAACTGCAACTGACCGACGTCGGTCGCTCCTGACCGATGCCGGCGTCTGTGTAGACCCGAACCTGTTTGTCTATGCTCCTTGGTGAAGCTTTTAGCTCCACATACCTAACACTGCACACATCATAATGTTAACACAATTTTAACCAATTACTTTGATTAATGAAAAGTGCCAACTTTCAATATATTTTGCACATCTATAATAGGTGAATGTATGCCTTATTATTTATATAAAGAATAAGTAATTTCAATTTATTCTCATCTTGCTTTAAAAGGTTAAAAAATTTGTGAGCTTCAATCAAATGAGTTTTCAACTCTTCCCTCATTGCAACAATAGACTCAAAAATATTGTATAACCTAGAAGTAATATTTTAGACATCAGTCTCAATTTATAGAGGAACATGAACTATTCATTGTTGTTCCCTTATTTTCAAATGTTCATTATTGTTCCTTTACTTTCTCTGATTCTTACTCAAGATCTTACTTGGCCATTTCTGTTCCTTCATGCAGTTCCATCAAGGCATCAATTTATGTCTAAAGATAGGACTTGTAGTCCTGTATGTATGGGGACTGCCCCAATTTCTTATTATTTCTCTTTGGACAAGGTAAAAAATCTTCTCTTTGTTCCAGAATAATCCCTCTTCCAGTATCATCTTCTAAGTTTTTCTTATTTTTCCTTTAGACACTCCATGTAGATTTAATAAATATATAACTTACTATGGGTAGCTCTATGACTATGAGTTTTAGATTTTGAGAAGCCTTTGACACTAGATGAGCTTCCCATTGTGGGATGACCAATTGAGTTACATTTTTTTGTTGAATGTCATCTATTGTATTCTTAACTAATTTATCTTTTAATGATTATTTTAAAGACTCTTCAAGTGATGGGTCAGGAAGGGAAGGCCATATGATATTAGACTAATCCCCTCTCTCATATTGAGATAGTGGATAGATTATGTATATTGGTTTCTTATTTCCAACTATCTCTAAAGATGTCATAATGGTGGATTGAGATGAGATAGAGGAAGGAATTGTCAAATCTATTTTATTTGATGACACATGAATTTGGAAAATTACCAATGCTCCCCTGACTTTTTTGGAAGACTTTTGTTTATAGTTTTAGAGAGTGATAAGGTAGTGGAAGAAGTAACCATTGATACTTAGATTCACAACCTTGAGGAGATTCCTAAATATCCTCACCCAAGTGGCACCATGGAGACATTTCTCTTACTATGGGTGACAATATTGAGAAATGAATCTCTAGATAAGAGGATAGCTCCCCTTGATGCACCTTTAAATCTCTCTCTCTCTCTAACTTAACAATTCATGTATGAAAAGGGTTCAAAAAAAATAAGAAACCAAAAAGGTGATGGACCAATGTTTATCTCCTCCAATTGAATGAAAATATGCTACTTAAAGATTAACAAAGTTTATCTCACACAAAAATCACAACTCCCTGTGCATGATCACATTAGCATTTCACATGTTAGATTCAAGAAGGCGTTCAAAATTTAGGAGGGAAAAAGATGATTCCAAGAAGGAATACAGTCATAAACCACTTTTAAAACATCTATACACTAAGAAAAGAATACTAACAAGGACCTACAACAACACTCTTTCTGTACATTTGGTAGGTAACTGAAGATGACATGTTAGGAAAGATGACCTCTCACTAAATAAGAACAATAGGATTTGAAGCAATACTCAATAGTATAGCATGTGAGTGGAAAAATAACTTGTATTTTTTATTCAAGATTCTTTCAAGTAAAAAATTGGGTAGAGTTTTCCCAATAACCAGTAGAGGTTGCTCAAATGAGCCAAGAGAATGCATATTTATAGCTTTGAAAGTAATAATAAGTAAAGGAAGACCAAGGTTCACTTGAACATGTGTCACCTTAAGAGAATAAGTTACATTTACATGTGGAAGAGGTGTGAGGTGATCTGTGCCATGTTATGAGTTCTACTTGTCCAAAACAAGTCATGAGAAAGGTGAAAAGTGGCAAAAAGCCTTAAAATTTGGCATGGGAAAATGCATCCATCAAAGACCATCTATGAACATTTGAAACTAAAAATAGGAGAGTTGACACATAGCACTACTCGATGGAAATGAAACTCATTTCGATAGTTAGATAATGTTTTTCCTAACTTCCAGTCATCCTTTAGACACCTGTTTTTGTCAATTTCATGGAAGCTCTTTGATTTGGTTGACTACCAGTAATGACCTAACCCATTGACTTGTCTATTAATTTCTTATTTTATCTACATAAGATGCTTAAGATCCTACCATTTTTTACTTCCACATTTGCCCTTAGGTTCCTACCAATCATTTTGACACCAACATCTATTTTTCATAGTTTTAAATTGACTTTTTGTAAACCATCATCCTTTGGATATTTTATTTCAAACATTTGTTTCCCTCAGACTTTTGTTTCCCTCAGACAATTTTTTCTGAAAGAATTCATTCCTTGGACACTTTTCCCATGGTCACTTTGTTTCAACACTTTTCTCCTTCAGAATTTTTTTATCTTGGCACTTTACCTTATCGAATTCATTCCATATTTTTATTGACTATTCCTATAGACAATTTTTTTGAATAATCATTTGGGCCTTTTATTTCCTTTGTATCAGATAAAATGTCTGAAAGAATTAGGATTTAACCTTTTTTTGATGAAAATAAGTTTTTTGAAAGAATTCCTTGGATAATATTCTAAAATAATTCCTTTGGACTTTCAATTTGGACCTTCAAACTTTTGTCCTTTTGGCCTTCGGCTAAAAGAAATGGTCCTTCAGTCGAAATAAATGGTCCTTCAACAATTGGAAATGTCCCTTTGAAAATTTGAAGATGACTTTCAGAACTTTTGCACTTGAATAATTCCTTTAGGACTTGTGTTTCATTCCCATTCTTTTGGGATTTTTTGAAAATGCCCCTTTTGAAAAAGTTGTAAACCTCTCTTCAAAAAATTTGAAAATGATCCCTTAGCCTAAAAAGGTCCTTTGAGGAAATTATGCAGAAAATTTTCTTAATGGAATTAGTCTTCATCTTCAAGAAATATATCTCAGATAAATTGTCTAAAATAATTCATCACTTGGCTGAATGAAAAGTCTAAAAGAAATCAAACTTAGTCAAAAATAAGAAATAAAAGGATTACTATGCAAAGGCTTAGCAAAAGACCAAAACCAAAATTTCAAAATGAATTGGAATTATACATATGTTGTAGGATTTGTATAGAACACTTATTCTAAATGAAACCTGCGTACTGGACCTAGCCAAAGGTATAGACTTAGGAGGCTAAGTTTTTGGATAGGGGTGCCTAATTTTGGCCTAAAGGGCCAAATTTTGGTCAACAAATTGGTGAATCATAGGGGTATTATGCTTGCTATACTCACCAAACTAGTAGCAAAATTAATCCATTGGGCATGGATTCATCTAAGGACACTCAAATAAGGAAACATTGGCCATGACTCAAAACCTTGAACAACACACTAGATTGGAAGGAAAACCTACCCTAAAAGACACAACACACAACAAGAATAAGACACAAGATAACTCACACATGTGTGTAAGAACTTAGGGAGCACAAAGAAAGTTAAAAACTATGTACAAAGGAAAAATAGAACCTTAGTAATAATTCTTTAGATATGTCCCATTGATTGGGGTATGCATCTCCTCTCCATCCAACTATGAGAGTTGGAAAGCATTGTTTTGTTTGCACTGTGTGATCACATATGGGCCACTCCACAAAGCATCAAACTTTGTGTGTCTTCTAGGCTTATCCCTATCTTCATATAATTTTAGGACAATGTTATCTTCTTTGAAACTCTTTGACATGGATTTCTTGTCAAAATACTTGTTTGTTTGATCTTGGTGAGTTGTCATGGTGTGCATAGATTGATTTCTTGCCTCCTCAAGCTCCATTAACTCACATAACCTAACCTCCATGCTTTCATTATCCATTAATTATAGCTAATAGGTAAGATCTAAAGCTAGTAACTCAAGTGAGATAGGAAGTCTAGCTTCCCTTCCATAGACAAGTATATAGGGTGAGTTTCCAATTGCTCTCTTTGGTGTAATCTTATCAGCCCAAAGGGTTTTCTTCAACTTGGTGTGACAAGTCCTTTGATTTTCCTCCATTTTCCTCTTAATGATCCTGATTAAGTTATTGTTTATGGACTCAGCTAATCCATTCCCTTAGGGATAATATTTGGAGGAGGTGTTAAGATAGATTCCATACTTCAAAGCCCATTCACTTATCCTTGATCCTAGGAAAGCTAATGCATTATCTAAAATAATTATTGAAGGAGAACCAAACCTTATTACTATACCTTCATATAAGTTAAGTAATAAACTTTAATTGGACTCCTTAAGAGCTATATGCCCCACCCATCTTGTAAATTAGTCAGTTGCAGTCAACACCCATTTGTGGCCAACATTAGAAGGAGGATTGATTAGGCCTATGAAATCCAAACCCCATTACATGAAGGGTTACTCAACCTAGATTGAATGAAGAGGAAACATAGATATATTTTTTTTCCATAAAAAAGAGCACACTTTTGGCATTTCCTTACCCAAGCATGAGTGTCCTTAAACAAACTAGGCCAAAAGTAACTAGCCCTCATAATCTTAGTAGTTGTGGTTCTTGGAGAAAAGTGACCACCAACTGGTCCATCATGGAATTCAAATAATACTTTGTCAACCTAATCCAAATAAAGACACCTCAAAATTAAATCTAAAAATTCCTTTCTAAATATCACCCCATCAACAAGTACATAAAGAATGGATTACAACCTAAAGTACATTATTTTAGCCCTATCAAGACCTTATGGGCACTCATCAGTTTGAAGGAAATGGATCATGTCTTTTGTCTAACTTCTCATGGATGAAGGTATAACTATCGTAGAGTCATATTGAAGTAACAAAATAACTTATTTTCACTCTTTCAAGTCTGAAGCAAGATGCTCACACAGCCTTTTTCCTTTCACTAGCTTTGTTGTCTTGATCTCCACATCATATTCCATCACCTTTGTGATCCAACCTGCCCTCCTTTCATTCAAATCTCTACTCAATATAAATTATTTCACACTAGGAAGAGGCACAAAAATGTGAATATTGTTGTTAGACAACATATGCCTTAACTTATTTAAACTCCTTATGACTGAAAGTACTTGTTTCTCAACATATGTGTATCTTATCTCATAGCCTTATAGACCTTGACTAAAGAAGGCAATAGGCTATTCAAAATTTTCATCATTATCTTGAGTAATCATTTCAAATATTACCTCTTCATTCCCAAAAGTATACAAGTTGAAATCTTTGGAGAAGTTAAGACTTGCAAGGGTAGAAGTTTGGGTAATGGCTTTCTTGATCTCTTCAAAAATTTCTTTCCTCCTTCTTGTCTAAGTGAATACTTCATATTTCCTTAGCATGGAGGTCAAGGGCTTGACCAAGTTATCAAAATTAGGAATGAATCTCGTTGTGAAATTTATATTTCCAAAGAAACTTTGAAAACCTTTCTTATGTTTAGGCAAAGACAATGACAAGATGGCACTTACCCTTTTGGGATCAGTAGGTAGACCTTTCTTGGAAATAATTTGGCCTAAGATTTTGCCTTCATGAATAATAAACACACACTTCTTTGGGTTTAGAGAGATCCTAAAATCTATACACGTCTCAAAAAATTTCCTTAGGTGATTCAAATGATCTTTTGCTTCATTAGAGAAAAATATCACATCATCAAGATATACTAATACAATCTCATTAATTAATCCTTGAAAAGCTATATCCATTGCACATTGAAAATTAGCTCTAGTATTAGACAACACAAAAGGTATTTTATTATAAGAATAATTACCCTATTTATTATTAAAGGTTGTCTTATATTGGCCACTTTCTTTCACTATAATCTGATTATACCTAGAATACCCATCAAGGAGAGAAAACCTTTCACTAATAGAGTGGGTAATGATCATTCAAAGACACTCTATTAAAATCCCTAAAAGCAACACACAACCTTATCTCTCCATTATTTTTCCTAACAGGAACTAGGTTTGCCAACCAAAATGAATTCTTAATGGGAAAGATGATTTTGGACTCAATCAATTTGCTGAGTTCTTTCCTCATGAAAGGATAAATATTTGGATTGATTGGCATTTAAATTTTCTTAATAGGATTAGCATTATCATCTAACTCTATAGTATGCTAATCTATATTTGGATCAAAAGCTTTTAAATCACTATACTTCCATGCAAAGACATCAAATTTCTTTTTGCATAACTCAATGAAAGCATGCTTCTCTTTGCTAGTGGATACCTTCCCAAGTGAAATAAATTTATCTTTGAATATTTTAACCTTCTCATAGTTTTATTTCTTAGTAGATATGCTTATCTTCTCTTTTTCTAGTCGTTCATCATTATTGAATATGCTCTCAAGAGTGATTAGGCCTTTATGGAGTTTGTTAGACTTTAATTTCATAATCTACCCTCCATATTGTTGATATAGTTTAGACTAATTCTTGGAAGAAAATTTAGATTCTTATTATATAAAAATTTCTATTTTATAATCACTATAAAAAACCTAACAATTAGTGATGTTATCTAGTATGGAGGGCCTTACAATCACTTTTAGAGGAGGATGGTTCTTGTCTTCTTTTATCCCTTTTGGAACATCAAACTAAACTCCAATTGCTACCAACCTATCAGCATGATTTTTATCTTCTCTTTAAATATAAGTGATGTTGATGGCTTTAAAATATTCCACAATATCTCACACTCTATGCTTATAGGACTTAAGCAAAGATTTTTTTGTCAAATTCTACCCTCTAACTTAATTGAAAACAAGTTCACTATCACCATACACTTGTAGTTCCTTAACTCCTCTTTTTCTATCCCATTCAAGGCCATGGATAAGGGTCTCATACTCTACCACATTAAAATTTCATGAGAAATGAAATCTAAAGGTTGAATAACACCTCTCCTTGGAAGGTGAAACCAACATTACTCCACCACCTGCCCCAATATTGCTTCTAGACCCATCAAAGAAGAGCTGCCATAAGCTATTCACATCTTCATTTGAATTCATAAAATTTGGCATTAAATATTCCTTCCCATACATATAATATACCTCAAGACCATATTACTTAATAAAATTTTAAGTATCATGTTCATAGTGTTCATTTCCACACTCATCTAGGAATAAATCAAAAACTCCCTCAAGGGAAGATGATGGAGATTGGTCAATGTGAAGCTCCTCTTCATCAATGATGGCATAGTTAACATTTACCACCTTAGGTTATTATGGTTCCAAGTGATATTTTTGAATAGTTTTATAGTCAATCTTCACCATAGTGCCATACTTTGTTCTAAACACCATGTAGGACCAGTTAGCTACCAAGTACCCACCTATTTTAGTTGTAAAATCTATTGACAAGCAAAGGGAAAAGTATGGGGGTAAATATGCCACCAACACATCATGAGGTATAGGAAAATTATTACAATAATGAATTATAAAATTCACATTTTTTACTATCCCCAAAGTCTTGGATGGTGATCCATCTAATTGTAACACTACCTTAGTCATTAGCTCATACTTTAAGCCCAGTTTATCAGCTATACATTTGGGAATAACTGATGTGCTTGCTTCACTATAAATAATACAATTATGAACTAATAAATCACCAATAATTATAGATAGGTACAAAAGATGAGTCTTCTCATCTTTCTTCACTTGACCATCTATAGATTTATTTCCATTGACCAAAACCACATTGCCATTTATAAATGGGCCAACTTGTTTACCCAATCCATGCAATTCCTTTTGGAGCATATCTTTCTACCCTGGTAATGTTAGATAATACCAAAATGAGATGTTCATATGAATACTCTTCATCTGGTCCACCACATTGATTGAAGGATTACTTACGTTGGGGTTCTCTTTATAAACATTGGCACCTTGTGATGTAGTTTATGGAGGTAGAGTTGTAGTAGTTTGCCTAAAGTTTGGAATGATCTAATTTTATTGTAATTTAGTAGATATATTATATCAACTCACCATAGGAGATGATTTAGGGGTCAAAATAGGTCCTTTATTATTTTCTTTAACCTCATCCATAACCCTCTTTTTTGATCTAGTGTTGGTAGCCACACTAGCATTGATGTTGTTTGAATTTGCCAAATGATTGATGGTACAAAAATATCCTTCCAAGTGATTTATGAGAGTAGAATCAGATTGGAATTTATAAAATTCCATCCATGTTTCATTGAAATATTATAACTTGGAACTTGTGGTACTTGATTTCCTTGCATTGTCATGGTTGGGTTATGCATCTCATTTGCATAAACAACTTGTTTTTTACTTTGCTCAAAAGAAGGATAGCATGGTTGTTATTAAAAAAAAAATTGGGTGGGAAAAAGTGATTTATAGGATGAGTAATCATTTGTATTATATCTTTGATAAGGCCTATCTTGGGTGATTTGACCTTGTCCATGCATATTATTTTGAAAGGGAGGTTTATTGGTTTGTCCAAACTAGTTATAAGGCTGATATGGTCTATAACCTTGAGATTATTTGGTAACACTTTGAAATAATAAATTTACCTCATGGATTTCATTAGAAGATACTATAGCATATTTTTCATGACTAGGCAAAGGGGCTAATGTAGGCAATGCAACTTGATTAGCAGGTTCTAAATCAGGAACAAATGCATTAGGGTTCTAAAAGCTATCTTCCCTACTTGGAAAAGATAATTTTATAAATTTATGCCTATCTCATAGGTATTAGGGAGTGTATTCCCATCCATATACTGAATCATCAAGGCCACATCACTATTTAATGCCTTTAGGTAATACAAAAATGCATAGTTTGGTGTAGGCCTCACAAGAGCTAGGATCATATCCCATGTTTTTGGGAACCTAGTATTAAAGTATTGCATGAATTCAGTGGTTTCATCTTGATTGTGTTCAATTTCTTAGCTAGAGATATGTGATCACTCTTTTCTCTAAACCTATTAGTCAATATATCCCCCAATTCATCCCATGAGCCAATAGAATTTATAGGTAGGGTCCCATACCAAACCAAAACTTTTCCTTTAAAAGACAAATCCAAAAACATAATAGATACATTTTCTTGGGTGATGTTTTGGATATTAATTTTTTTTTTATATTCCTCATGTGATCAATGGCAGGAATAGGACCATACCCACTAAAATATGGGACACTTTTGAGGGTTGCTCCTAGAATTTGATCACATTGGGCAAGATGCAAGGGAGATGCCTTGGTGAAAGGCATAAAAGGTTATATTTTAGCCATCTTGAAATGATCATCATGGATGTCTATAATGGAATGTAACACAAACTTATAATATTTAGACACAAAATCTTTTTTTAAGGATGAGTGTTGACAAACCTAAACCTTTTGGTGGAATATGGAGGTAGTTGCACAAACTCAAAAGGTGTCTCTTTAGCAGTAGATCTAATTGTCACCTTTGGCATGAAAAATAGGACTGTTCATCAACCAAATACTTGAGTTCTTCAATGGAATCACTAGGTACTATATGTAGATGCATTTTTCATCTTTAACTATGCCAAGACCAACACCAACCTTGAGCAATCTTTTAAGACTTGGAATCCCATCAAGCATGCTAAAAACTATTGACACTTAGATTCACACCCTTGAGGAGATGCCTAAATATCCTCATACAAGTGTCACCATGGAGACATTTCTCTTACTGTGGGTGATAATATTGAGAAATGAATCTCTAGATAAGGGGATAGCTCCCCTTGATGCACCTTTAAAGGTCTCTCTTTAAATTAATAATTAATTTCTGAAAAGGGTTTAGAAAAACAACTAAGAAACCAAAAAGGTGTTTTAAAAATGTTCATCTCCTCTTATTTGACTTAAAATATGATACTTAAAGATTAACAAAGTTTATCTCACATAAAACTCATAACTCCTTGTGCATTGTCACATCAACATTTCACATGTTAGATTCAAGAAGGCATTCAAAATTTAGGAGAGAAATAGATGATTCCAAGAAGGAATATAGTCATAAACCAATTTTAAAACATCTATACACTAAGAAAAGAATACTAATAAGGACCTTAAATAACACTCTTTCTACACATTTGGTAGGTAACTGAAGATGACATGTTATAAAAGATGACCTCTCACTAAACAATAACAAGATTTGAACCAATACTCAATAGTACATCATGTGAGTGGCAAAATAACTTGTATTATTTCTTCAAGAGTCTTTTAATTACAAATCTAGCTATATTTTTCCTAATAACCAATGGAGTCTACTCAAATGAGCTAAGAGAATGCATATTTATAGATTTGAGATTAAGAATAAACAAAATAAGTCCAAGGCTCACTTGGATATGTGTCACCTTGAGATAATTAGTTAAATTTGAATTTGGAATAGGTGTGGGGTGAGCCATGCCATGTGAGGAGGTCTACTTGTCCTAAACAAGTCATGAGAAATGTGAAAGTGGTAAAAAACTTTTAGAATTGGTATAGGAAACTACCTCCATCAAAGACCATCCATGAACATTTGAAACTAAAAATAGGAGAGTTGACAAAAAGCATTGCTCGATGTAAATGGAACTCATTGTGATAGTTAGAGAATGTTTTTCCTAACTGCCAATCATCCTTTAGACACCTATGTTTTTTGATTTCATGGAAGCTCTTTGATTTGGTTAGCTACCAAAAATGGCCTAAATCATTGACCTACCTACTATTTGATTGTTTTGTTTATGCCAGATGCTCAGGATCATGCCATTTATTACTTCCACATTTGCCCTTATGTTTCCACCAAGCCTTTTGACACCAATGACTATCTTCTACAGTTTGAAATTAACTTTTTGTGGGCCATCATGCTTTAGGTATTTTCTTTTCGAAATTTGTTTCCCTCAAACAATTTTTTCTAAAAGAATTCATTCCTCAGACACTTTTCTCCTTCAGTTTTTTTTATCTTAGCACTTTTCTCAAAAGAATTCATTTGGGATTTTTATTGGTAATTATTGTAGACAATTTTCTTGAACAATCTTTTGGGCCTTTTGTTTCTTTTATATCAGATAAAATGTTTGAAAGAATTAGGCTTTGACCTATTTTTGATATAGACAAGTTTTCTAAAAGAATTCCTTAGACACTATTTCTAAAATAATTCCTTTAGACTTTCTATTTGGCCATTTAAACTTTTTTCTTTTTCATTTTTGATTGAAAAAATGGTCCTTTGGTCAAAATAAATGGTCCTTTAGCAATTTTAAATGTCCCTTCAGAAAGTTGAAGATGACATTAAAAACTTTTGCACTTGAATAATTCCTTCGAGACTTATGTTCTGCTCCCATTCTTTTAGGCTTTTTTGAAAGTTCCCCTTTTATAAAAGTTGTAAACTACCCTTAAAAAAAGTTTAAAATGGTCTCTTCACCTAAAAAGTTCCTTTGGGGAAATTGTGCAAATAATTTTCTTGAAGGAATTAGTCTTCATCTTTAGGAATCTATCTGAGACAAATTGTCTGAAAGAATTTGACACATGGCCGAATGAAAATTATAAAATAAATAACACTTAGTCAAAAAAAAAAGACCTAAAAGGATTACTATGCAAAGGATTAAAAAATACCAAAACCAAACTTTTTGAAAGAATTGGACTTGTACATTTATTGCAAGATTTGTATAGAACACTTCTTCTGAATAAAACTTGCATACTAGACCTAGCTAAAGGTATATACTTAGGAAACTATGTTTTCAAATAGGGGTGCCCAATTTTGGCCTAAGGGCCAAAATTTGGTCAATAGTAACTAGAGAATTACTAGAGGAAATTGAGGATGTGAATACAACTAGTGGAATGGAAATAGTTAGGAAATTAGAGACATCCTCTACCTTGGGAGTGACTAGGGATGGTCAAGCACTAGAATCAAGAGGAACCAATTCAAATGAGATAACTTTAGAAATGGAAACCAGAGAGAAAACTAGAATATAAGAGACAAAAGAAGTCACCTCCTTAACTGATTGATTGACACCCAATTTTTTTTCCTTTATTTTGTAGAGGCTAAGGGATTTTGTTCTATATAGCTCCTCCTCTTCATTTGGCTCCCTTTCTTCATTGATACACTTCCCTTTAGTATCCTTCTATTTAATTGAAGGTGATCTTACTATTTATTCCTTAATAGTTGGGTTCTTTTGAAGGGGATGAGCCCTTGATTTTCTCTTGTAACAAACTGTAACCTTTTTCAGCTATGGGGGAGGCCTCTTGAGTTGATGAAAATGAAACCTCCACACTTTTAGGTTCTTGTATGGGTAGATAATCAAAATGGTTTAGGCCCTCTAAATATGAGGAGTCAAGGAAAATTATCTCCTTGAGCTCCTCCATACTCAAATTCAATTATATTAGGATCCTTATTGATGGATTTCAATGTTTGGGGAGATTCTTAAGAAGGCTCCCCTTGCTCTGTTAATGGTTGTGAAGGCCTAATGATAAATAAAATTGAGGTATCAGATCTACTTTGGGGTGGTATCCTAATCCATGCATATGAAATTTAGATAGAGGGCTCTCCTTGAATTATTTTAAAATGTTCTTCCCTTAATCTTGTTGTTTATGCCCTTTTCAAGTCTTAGGCATCATCCTTAGCATTCAGGAATAAAAATTCATAATCATAGGGATCATGTTGGTATGGAATACTTAATCCTTTGATACAATTTTTAATTCTTCCATGAGGATCGTAGTCCATGTGAAACAAGGTGGGTAATGAATAACACCCTCTCATTTTGCCTAATTCTCCAAAGTGCCTCTAGATCATGTAGCATATTTGGCCTATCATTAGATGAGAGACATATAATTTAATCTTCTTCATCTTCATAATTTAATCCTCATATACACTACCATAGTTGAGATGTTATCTCTTGTTTTACTATCTTATTTGGCATGCACTTGGGAAGATGTAAGGGGTTAACCTTGTTACCAATGACCATAATCACTGTAAAGTCTAGATATAACCAATAGTCACCTTGTGGTGCCAATGTTTTTGGAATTTATTTGAATACCCTAGGCAATGGGGTTTCATGAATGGCATACCATATCTAGGAGTACACATCCTCTACAATTTGAGTGATGTTATTTGCAAATGTGTATATATGCATAAATGAATAATAATCATAAATGAAAATTTTGATACAATCTAGAGCTGAGTCCTAGAGTAACCCATAGTTGATGTGTATTATTCCCATCATAGCATCCAAGAGGTATGAATTCATATATAAGTCTCCACCATTAGGATCTTTATCCTTATGTAAAATACATTCACGTAGCCTAGTGTTAACTATCTCCCCCAAGGTAAAATTTAAGTTTGAGGTCATTATCATGTCTAAACGTGTATCCCATTCTAGGTGAATAAAATGGATGCTTTGAAAATCATATAACCTATTTATGAGGACCATCATAATGTGTACCCTTATCTTAATCTTAGTGATAGACACATGGTCCTTATCCTTTGGGTTGATATATCCCCAAGGATAAGCCACATTCTCAATGTTTTATTGATTGAATTGTTCTCTTTCCATTCTACCACCTTATGAAAATCATAAGTATCATTTGAAAATAGAAAAGATAAATAAATTTGTAATGTATATCTTGAGATTTAGGACATGATGATCTTGTGTTCCAAATGGTGTAAGTATGTGTCCCCTATCACCTTGTCAATAAAGAAGAGATATTAAAATAGGTATATGCATGGCATCACTTTAGGCTAGGCTACCATAAAGTGTATCCTTTTTCACTTGAGTAGAAGTAAGTCTATGACAAATTGATTTCATGATGGTGTTAAGATCTCCTCTTGAGTGTGTGCATACACTACATCAATGGTATCTGATAGAGCTGAATACTCAGTGTATTGGTCATTAAAAATGGTAGAGTAAAAAACAATATTAGTCTACTCAGTGGAGTCCTTGATTGAGAACTGGGATGGTGGAAAAACTCCTCTAAATACTTTATATGAATAAGCCATTTCTAATTGAATAGTATTATTCCTAGACTTTGATAGCTCAACTTTAATGGATTCACTTTTATGATTAACACATAGGTTTCTAGGGCTTGTTTTAAAGGAATTAATTTAGCTTGAAGTTTTTTTTCATAAATGAGCACATTGATAATCTCAACTCATTGATATATATTAACATTCAATTCTAGTTCATGCACCATTAATGTCCAAAGTCTATGAACTTACTTTACTTGTGCAATTAGATATTTTCCTCTTTATTTGGTGGGCATGACATGTCCTTATATTTTGAGAAGTGTCGTTAATTATTTTTTGTATACTTTATTGGTTACACCAAGTAGGTTATCGGTAGTTAGGATTCAAGTTTTGTATTGGTACCAAACTGACCAATTCTCATGAATTGAGGATTTTGAACACAAACTCTGAAAATAAATTCTAATGATCAAAATCATCCCATGAAATACCCAATGATAACCCTTCATGCACTTTATCTAAAAAAATCTCAAAGAATAAATTCTTCCACACCTACACACCAAACACAAGTATCGACAAGATAGACTGAACACTTTTGTCAAAGATAAAAATCTCAAAAATCAAGCTGCTAACCATAAATTTTGATAAGTAAGTTTTGAAATACTCTCCCAAAGGGTAAAATCCCAAATCTAAATCCTAAAAATCTTACTACCAACCATAAATTTTGACTAGTAAGTTTTGAAATAATTTTCTAAAGGGTAAACTCTTGAACATAAATCTTGAAGACAAAATTTGAAGACCAAATAGTGAAGTGTAAAATATGCCAAGTAAATGATAAAGTACTAGATTTGTGAGAAACAAGGAACTACAAACAAAACCTACAAATTAAAACCTTTGAAGGCTAAATACATAACCAACAACTTGCCAAAAAACTAATTCTTGAACACTTTTATCGAGGACCAAATTGAGAAAAATGAATACTCCAAACAATTTTGATGAATAAAACCTTCAAAGACTTGATCTGAAGACCAAATAGTGAAGGCCAAAATGTAGGATTTCCAAAGATCCAAACCTAGGACAAAATTTTTGAATATCAAATTCAAAAGACCAAATTGTGCATGTTCCCAAAAACCTATGTAGATGCAAACTTATGAAAGAATTTAATAAGTTATTATGAAATGTAAAACTCATTCACTTGCATTTTTTAGATGGAAACATTTAGATACAACACATAATAATTTTTATAATGAAGAGATTATAAAAAGTCTTGGACTTTTACAAGGCATAGTGGGTCCCTATTCCAAAAAAATAATTGGGGTATGTTGAGTACAACAAATGGTAACTTACAAGGGGAATGCTACTGAGTATTCAAGAACCCAAAACTCTTGGTTAGAAATTTTAAATAAAACATGAACCATACAATAATAAAATACTTGAACCAAAGATATAAAGAGACTCCTAGTTAAACCATACAACATAATTTACTTACTTATACCCTAGATCTCTATGTGATAAAGTGATTTTATTTACCCTTGTTATGAAGATTGTATAAAAGATTTGGATTAGATTTAAGTTTAATTATGGTTTATTTAAATCATATCAAATCAGATAAACTTGAGCATTTCTGTATTGCAAGCTATGCACCCATAGCTCTAATAGAGATACCTTTGGTTCTTCCTCCCTTATTCCCTCATATTTTGGTATGATGTGTGGTATATTGATTTTATTTCATCATGTGATCCTTTGATCCCTTTTATATTTTATTTGGGTTTTAATAATTTATCTTGTTATAACACATTAGTTCTTTTTTTTTAGACTAAAATTGGAAGGAGAGAAGAAACCACTATGAGTTGGTGTAGGTGAAAAAATTGTTTTACTAGAACATCATTGCCAACTACATCTGCATCAATGGTTATTACCTTAAAAATGTATTATCATGAGTGTGTTTGATCCAAGGGAGTAAGAAAACTTTCTAAATTTTCATGGAATATTGAGATGTTTTACATACCTGGTAGAAGTATTCAACTGTGTTAAAACCATGAATGACTTCCCATTGCATACTTGAATCCTAAAAATCCTAGACACAAGGGTGTAAAACCTACAAATAAGCCCAAATTTCATAATTTTATCTATTCTCTTTCCACATTTGCTTTCTCTTTTGGACCCTTAAAATACCATTGGATTGGATGTTAACTTGGTGATACTAGGTAAAGTCAATTACATGTCAAAGAAAATAAAACAAATAGCTAATCTATAAATTAGGGAAACTAATCTATGAGAGTAGTTAAATTAATCTATGAAAGTAGGGAAAATAATTTATGAAATAAGGAAAAATAATCTATGAAATCAAGAAAAATAATCTAATCAATTAGGGAAACAAATCTTGAAAGTAAGAAAATTAACTATGAAATTAGGGAACCTAATTTACTTCTACCTCTACCACACCTTTATTATCAGTCTAGGACACCTCCATATGTTACATCTATGAAGTAATGCTTCAAAAACTTCCCATTAATAGGATATGCTAATTCATTACCCTATAGGTCCCTCAAATGGAAATCATTAGTATCCAATATCTTTGAAATATGATAAGGTCTAATACATAACAAGGTGAACTTATCATGATGTCCTTTCTTCTCATGGACTTTATCGCATAGAATCATTAGGTTAGATATTTTGAATGCTTTAACTTTCACTCTTCTATCAAACCACCTTTTGAAAACATCATGATGTTTATTGAAAGTTTACAAGGTTTCAATCCTTGAATCTTCCATCTCTATTATATCTATTAATCAAGATTCCACTTTGTCATTTGGCTCCATGTATTCCTACATAAATTGATAAGTTGTCAACTTGAGAATGATTAGCCATATTGGATATCATTTATATACAAGTAAATAAGGTGAGGCCTTTAGGGCCTATTTATATCTCATTTGGTCTACCCATAAGGTACACTTTAGTAGATTATGTTATTCTTTGTGTTTATATATATTATTTCTTTATAGCACCAATCAGGTTCTTATCTGTTGTCTCAGCCAACCCATTTCCCTGAGGGTAGTGGTAGAAGATGATTAGATGGTGATTTTATGATCATGGGCCCATTCAATAAATTTAACTAATTAGAATGTTTGCCTATTGTCACAAACTAGAGAAATGGGAATGCCAAATCTAGTTGTGATGTGTTCCTCTAAGAAATCGATCACATCTTGTGCTATATAATCTATGGTGGATACTAATTCAATCCATCTAGTGCTATAATCCATCGAAATGAGCAAAAATTTATGTCTTTATAAATAATTTAGGATAATAACACAAATGAATTCTAACCCCCATTAGGTAAATGGTCTTTCCTTTAATAATAGGTTGTAATGACATTGCTATATCTACCTCTTTTTTTCCAAAATTTGGTATTTTTGGCATGTTCTTACATGATCATGGGAATTTTTGAATACACTTTTCTAGTAATAACCCATTTTGAGTATTTTGTGGGATGTGGAATTTTTAGATGGATGACCACTACCCATATTCTGGTGTATAATTTCTAGGAAAAATTGAACTTATTCTTTTGATACGCATCTTAGGTACAAGCCTTCATAAATCCTTATGTAAATAATCCCATTTTTGATCATGTAGTGGAAAAATTTGAGCATCAAATATATCCTTCATTCTATAGTGAGTTTTGGGGAATATGTACCTCTTATTAAATATTAAATTATGTCAATATACCAATCTCCTTAGGATACCTATATTTCACAAACCTCTTTAACAATAATGCATGGGTTAGGCTCAATCATAAGATAAATGATGCCCTTATCTCTAACAATCCTAGTAGGCTCGATATCTATATCAAACTCCTAAAAATTTTCCATCCATTTTCCTATACACTCTCTCAATTCATTATGTGCCAAAGTGAGCTTGATATCAAGCTTAGCCATAATATTAATGGTCTTATTCCTCAGTATGTAATGCCAAAATTTATTCACCTCTTTTACAAGGGTGAATATTTTATTATCAATAAATGAATACTCAAGCTCCACCTCCATTAGATTTTGTGCTCATAAATGTAATAGGATGGTCACTTTCATCTTTCTTTTGAGTCAGTACAACATTGATTGTATGATGAAGCAAATGAATACAAGGGGAAGTCCTTAGTGAAATCTAGGTTGATCATTATTGGGGTTTGAGATATAACATCTTTGATGTCTTGAAAATAAGTTTAGGCCTCGTGTGTCCATTATGTATACAAATGGAAATGCAACCGATTTATTAATCAATCATATCTTAGAGAAGATAAATTCTAATTACATTTCTAATAGTTGATACATTAGATATTCAGGGTCATGACCAAGATGGATTCACTAGACCTAACCAAGGGATCTCTTACCATAATAACATCACTAAAGAGGGTTTTAAAGCCTCCAGTAAAATAACACTATGCAATAACCTAAACTAGGTCCTATGTTTTCATATTCACAAAGAAAATGATAAGTAAATAAAAATATAATCTAGTGCTCACCAAAGTTTATGGCACAAAGTGGGGGTTAGTAAACATAAAGTAAACATTTATAGGAGAATCCTAATTAATATATGTATAGGTAAAAACCTAATGCATGGAGAGAGCAATATATTCAAAATCCATTACTTATGCTACTTATATCTACTAAAATAGAGGATTAATGTTAGTGATACTTACCTTGAATATGAACCCATCGAGAATTAATCTCTCCCTTGGCAAAAGGTGCTTTATAAGAGGTTGTTTCAATTTTTAGGGATCACTAAGAAAGGCCAAAACATCCAAGACTTTGACACAAGACAAGATTATTCTATAAGTGTAAACCATAAGTTATAACTCCTTAAGTATAATGGTGGAAGATAATATTGTAAAAAACCAAAAATGAATAATTAACTTTCTTTTTTCTCTTGAAAATGGTAAAATGAATGTGTATATATATCTAGATCTAACACTAAAACTTTTTGGAAGTTTATATGATAAGGTCGGCCTAATCAACTCTATATTATTATTGATAAAAACACATTAGGTCTTGATTTAAGTCAGTCAGGGGCTAACCTAGACCCTAAATATGTTTTATCAATTTTAGTATAGGGTTGATGGGGATGATAGTGTAACACAGACCATAAAAAAGGGTTTCAGGCTTAGGAAGGGGCTAATGAAGGAAATAAAATATTAGAATAGTGTGAAAGAGAGGAGACAAGGCTTAGGGAATTGTTTTAGGAGATGGTTAGATTGATATCAAGTGGTGATATAAGGGACAATAATCCTAAGAATTACCAATGGTATGCCCATCCCTTTCTAGGTGCACCCTTTAAGATGTGCACTTAAAGAGATTGAGACTCGAAGGGTTCTTGAAAGAGATAAAACATTAGTAATTGATAGAGGTTTGAAAATATTATGTGTATACATATACCCCACTCAAAGCTCATCATGTGTCACTTAGGTGCAACAGGGGATGGTGCTTTGAGAAAAAGAACATAGGAATACACAACATTGAATCTAAATAAATTTTAGTATTTTATAGCATAAAATAATTGAAAGTAAATGATTAAAAAGGAAATAACTAAAAATAAAAGAAATGTATGCATAACTTGACTTAACATAATTTTTGTATGGTTATCTAATATGTTTGGAGCATTGATCATGGAGGGTATATAGATTGCTTTGGACAAACCTAAGGATACAAAACTATAGATCAAAAATAATCAAATGATAGAAAGATACGATAATTGATGTAGTGTACATGAGATGTACCTAGAAATTTGGGAATCTAGTGTGAAAAATGTTTCATACCAAATGACCAAGTCAAAGTTTTAGACTAAATCAAGTAACTAAAAATTTAAGTCTACTAAATAACTAAAAAATTAAACAAGTAATCCTAAACTAAGAAATGAAAATTCACCAAGTCAAACCAAGGATACATGTCAAAAAATGGTATACAAACATCAATATGAAAGCAATTATAATCCTTGATTAAACAAAGATGGACAAGTAAATGGTGAAACAACATTGATGAGTGAACAGTAATAATCCTTACTCAATCATTAATGGAAAAAGTACATAAAAGATAAAAAAATTGGTGAGTGAGAAGTAACAAGCCAACCTCACTCAACAATGTAAAAAGTACATAAAAGTAGAAATAGATGTGGGTGTCCAAAAAAAGAGGTATAACAATGGAAACATATTAAAATAAAGCAAAGTAATCCTAGAAATGTAAAGCAATGGTGTAAATAAAGTTATCCATAGTCACTCAAGCATGTTGTTTTATTGTAAGGATATATAAAAATAAAATAAAGTAGTTCTAGCATGTTTTTAAGATGTGAAGAAGAGGAAATATAGAAGTGGGAAAATAGATGTAAAATCACACTTGCCTAGCAAATGGAGAATGAAATGGGTCGAGGGGAAAATGAAAGAAAAATCAAGGTACAAAAACTCTTTATTAAAGTCAAGACACTTAAATTAGGTTTTTAAAAAACAAGAGGAATTTTGACATTAAATACTTTGAATATCTTCTCTTAGCCACATAAATATTAGGTCAACAAATTAAGTATGAATATCATCCCATGAAGGTTGTATGCATGAAAATTGTAATGGACCTACCTTCCCACAACATGTTCCACATTCCTTGAGACCCCTTACAGAGCCATCAGTATACTATTAAGATTAGGTATTTACATGAGAAATTAGGTAATACCATAGATTATTTTGAATTCTCATATCCCAATCTACTTTACTACCACATCCCAATAAACCTCAGCTCTATCATGAGGCCAACTTTGGAGTTTGAGATTTGATTAGAGATAAGAGATGTGATAGGAATCACGTCTTTTAGTATGATTTTGAATTTTGATAGTTGTATGTTTCATTTTGATCATTACCTTTTATTTCAAATGATTTATATTTTAACTTTTGATGTATTTTTCTATTCCTCCTCCATATGGATTCAGAGAACCAAACATGGGTGCTAAAGATGACTATCATTTGAAAACTTTGGACTTGGTTGCTAATAAAGAGAACTTAGATAACATGATGTCTAAGAGTATTATTAACTTAGGTGAAATAAAATTATTATCTTGGCATCAACATTATTTTATCCAGAGTGGAATGAAAAGAAAGGAAATAATGGGGAATGGAACATGAAATAATGTGAATTACTTCAAATCATAAAATAAATGTGACAAAGGTGAAAAAGGGATAAAATGACAAGGGAGTGTGATTTTTTATCATAATAATGATGGAATTTGTAGGGAAACATGCTAACATAGTCTAGTGTGCACATTTTATCTACAAAATGAATAAAGACCAAAGCTAAAAAATAAGTGATCACAAACTTATAACCATTATTTGACATTCTAGGAAAAGAAAAATGAAATTAATTAAAGAAGGAAATTTTATGAGGAGGGTATGGTCCTATCCATGGTATTCCACTGCAATTTATAAAATAGAAACCCAAGAGGGTAAACAAATCATGGGAAAATATAGATGATAAATATGATATTTATGAAGAAGGTCCAGTCCTATCCATGGTCTTACACTACAAATCACAAAATAAAAAACCAAGTGGTATAAAATGTGTATTGGAAAGTAAAAATTGAATACAATTGAAAGGAAGAATGAGGAATAATGAGTCATATCCATAGTTTTAAAATACAACTCATGAAAAAGAGAAACCAAAGGACCAGGAGAAAGAACTAAGGTTTGTGTAAAGAGAAAATACTATATAAGGTGAAAAATATGTATATATCATACAAAAAGTGTCAATAGGATATCATAAATAAAGTATGATAAGAAGTGTAAATATTTAAGCAAAGTACTCCTTTAAAAATTTTGCATTAGTGGGCTCTTTGAAAATATGGCCTTAATTAGGTTGAAGGTGATAGGTTCTAAGACCAAGTATGTCTTTTACTAAATAAGGACCCCATAATTTTTGGGTGTATTTTCCCTCTTTATCTTGTATGTAATATAATTTAAGGAAAAGATCACCAATATTCACATTTTAGACTTTAACCCTTTTGTTATGTTATTTGGTGATACAAGCCTTATATTGATAATTATGTTGTAGAGTGGATAGATGGTGTTCATCAATAAGATCAAGAAAATAAATGAGATCCTCACATAACTACTCATTGGGTATGATACCATGAAGAGATGGAATTTTAACTTCTAATGGGAGGAAATATTTAGAACCATAGACTAGTGAGAATGGTGTTGCCCCAATAGTAGTGCATATGCTAATGTGATAGGCCTAAAGAGAGAGATATAAATGAAAATTCCAATCTATATGAATTTCATAGATCATCTTTTGAAGAATTTTATCAATGAATTTTTTAGTGGCCTTGACTTGACCATTGCATTGTGGATAGTAGGACATGGAAAATCTGTGAGAGATTTTGAATTTACAGAGTTGTTTCACATCCTTATTTTTGAAATTACTACCATTATCAAAAATGATAATATGGGGAACTCTAAAACAACAAATTATTTTATTGAGGATGAATTTAGAAATAATGGTTCTGGTGACATTGACAAGAGGCATGGCTTTGACCCATTTGGTAAAATACTTAGTAGTTGTGATGATAAAGACATGCCCATCATGTGATATAGGTAGTTTGCATATGAGATCTAATCCCCACATTTAAAATAGATAAAGAGACTCCATAGTTTGGAGTTTGGCTAATTATGAATGGATAATATCATCATGAAGTTGGTAGGGACTACATTTTTTAGTGAACTTGATAGCATCCTTTTCAAGAGTAGGCCAAAATTATCCCATACATAAGCATTTACATGTTGTAACACATCTAATAAAGTGACCATGACATATTCCCCCATGTGTTTGTTAAATAAGAGGATGAACCTATTCTTTGGTTACACATTAGGGTAGGGTACATTCAACATTGTGATAATAAGGGATGTTATACCAAAATATATATTTGAAATCTTATTTGTGATTTTGAGTCTTTTCACGAGAATCTAGGTTTGGAGGATAGATTTGATGCTCAAGGAATTGAATGATGTCTTTATACCAATGGCTTTATCAAATGGTGAAAACCTCAATATGATAGATAATTAAATCTTAAACTTGAATGGAATATGGAGATTTTATTGTTTGAATAATAAAGTTAAAATTAGGAAGAACTTAGTACAAATGCAATAGAGATGCTTAAAAAAAAATTAAGTGAATCAATGATAGAGTTTTGATATCTAGGTATGGGATCAATGGTAAAAAAAGTGATTTATTTGGTAAGGGTAGTGGTTATTTCATGACAAGCAATAATATTTTCACTTTTTTCATTTATTATCACCATTAACCTGTCAGAAGATGAGTTGGGAGTCACCTAGAGCATGTAGATATGCAATGTCTAAGTCAAGTGCCACTCTCATGACTAGGATTAATGATTTATATTCCACCATATTATTAATGACATCAAATGTAAGTCAAAATTCCAAAATAATGATTTTACCATGAGGACTAGTGAGTATACAACTTGCCCTAACTCTTTGAAGTCATTCAACACCATCAAAATAAAGGGTACATGTGTCTTTATGTAAAGCAATGATTTTAGGAAGTTCTTTGATGACTAATTTAGATTTATTAGTATTATGAAAGATAGAAGAATCTTCTTGATTAATAGCTACTAAATTAGAAGTGAAATTATGGAAGTACTATTTAATATATATAACTTGATTATTAATTTCAATATATAGGATATTTTAATTGGGGAGACTATCTTAAAGGTGATTGGTAGAAGGTATGGAATCTTCTTTGAGTTGTTCAGCAATGATTTTTCCTTTGACAAATTTTTGTGTGATAATGTGAAGATCAAATTCCATTAAAAGGACAATCCACTTGCCATTTCTATCTCCATGGAGAAAGGATTTAGATAAAAAAAGATGGAGTGGATCAGAATGAACTATAACATAAGTTGTTTGATAAAGCATATAATGATAGATATTTTCAATTATAAAATAGATAGCAAGGTAATCACATTCAAATTTGGTATAGCATTTTTCATAGTAAATTAGACCTTGAATAATATAAGATATGACAGACTCTCTTCTAGTATCATCTTGTTGGGCAAGCATTACCCCAACCAATATGAGTGTGGTATAAGTGTACAAGATTAAAGGATGGTCATTAGAGGGTGGATGAAGGTTGGGTAGATGAACTAATGGTTCTTTCATATTGTAAATTTTTTTCTAACAAGGATCTATCCATTTGAGATAATTACCATTTGGACAATGGAATTAACATAATATGTGTGATAAGCCATTTTAGGGACAAATCATCTTATTTCCCCAAGCTAGCTAAGGTAATTGAAAATGTATGGAATGGAACAAGAAATAAGAATATTGGAAATATAATTAATCTTAGAAAGATATACATAAATACCATGAAGAGAGACTAAGAACCCTATAAATTTACTATATTTAACACCAAAGATACTTTTTTAGGGGTCTAGTCTAACTTTATATTTGATGAGTTGATAAAATATGATAGAAAGATAAGAAAGATGAATTATGAAAATTTTAGAATTGGTAATGAGATCTTCCATATATGTCTCCACAATATTATGGATAAGATCATGAAAAATGTGCATCATAACCTATTGATAGGTAGATATTGAAGTTTTAAGGCCAAATGGCATTTTGATGTAGCAATAGGTACCACATTTTGTTATGAAATTTATCTTAAGTTTATCTCTAGGGGTGATAAAAATTTAATTATATCCCAAAACATCATCCATGAGGGATAACATTTCATATCCAATAGTAGGAATTGAGGATGGAATTTATGGAAAGTGATGGGAAGTTATCATTGGGATAAGCAAGATTGAGGTTACAAATATTGATGAAAATGTAGATGACTATGATGATTTTTTGTGAATAGAGATAATATTTGAGACCCATTCTAAATAGTCTAAAAGTTTGATAGATTTGGAATCAAGAAGTTTAATGATTTCCTTATGGCATAAATTGGAAACTTTGGGGGTAAATTTATGCTATTTTTTCCACATGGATTTAGCATTGGGATAGGTAATGATATTGTGTACCATGATACTAGGATCAATATCAGGCATTTCCTCATATGAACAAGAAAAAGTCTCATAATATTTATAAAAGAATAAATTAAATTTATAATTTTCAATTGGTATGAGTTCTTAAGAGACTATTATAGGTTGAGGGCATAATGGGGTCCCATATTTAATTCTTCTAGTTTCCTCGATAAGCATATCATTTACATCTTGGAAATGATATGGTGAATTATGCAAAGATGAAATCAGATTTATTTTAGGGTCAATTATAGTAATGAATTTATTAATAAAAGGGGAATTTTTATTCAAATTCCAAAGTTTATTATGTTTTTGAGGGAGTTGAGGTTCTCAAGCATGGAACAATTCAAGGATGTATTCATCTCTAGTCAACACGGGAAGAGGGCCATAATATTCCACTTCAATTTTGAAATCAATAATTTTGGTACCATGGTGGTCATATTTAAAATGTATTTGATGTGAATATGTGGTATTGGAATCAAGTGTGATCTCAAGAATAGGAATAATTATAGAGCAAGGTTGATCAGATTTAATTGGTTTATTGTTAGCATTATTGATGGGGAGAGGATTGAGTAGGATGAGTAGTTTGGTAAGAGGTATATAAGATGCTATAATTTACATAGGTATATAAGAGGCAACACGGGAAGAGGGCCATAATATTCCACTTCAATTTTGAAATCAATAATTTTGGTACCATGGTGGTCATATTTAAAATGTATTTGATGTGAATATGTGGTATTGGAATCAAGTGTGATCTCAAGAATAGGAATAATTATAGAGCAAGGCTGATCAGATTTAATTGGTTTATTTTTAGCATTATTGATGGGGAGAGGATTGAGTAGGATGAGTAGTTTGGTAAGAGGTATATAAGATGCTATAATTTACATAGGTGGGATTGGTAATATTTGATCCACAACCTAAGGAGTATCAAGAAGTGGAGAATTAGTAGAAGGTACATGACCTTCAGATGCTAACTCAAAATCTATAGAAATGGTATGAACATTGTAGTTGAAATCATGTATTTGAGCTAATGTTTTTGGGTAATGTTGAACATCCAAGTCTCATTATTGAACTTGGTCCATGATGTTGTTATCATGTATAAGGGTGTATAATTTGGTACATATTTAATAAAATGTAAAAGGAATATGATTTATTTATAAATTCCATTAAGGGAAAATGGGTAGGTTAGGTATGGAATATCATGAAATTATGTGTAAGGGAATATTATTTATTTGTGATATACCTTTATGAACTCATATAAAGAAATTTTGAAAGGATAAAAAATGATTTCAAGAATCAAGGAGAGGTCAAATATGAATTGGAAAAAGTCTACAAAATTATGTAGAAGGAGAAGAAGAAGGAAAGGCCATTTGCATGAATAAATAAATATCATTTGGGTCTCATTTTATTAGTCTTCTTCTCCATTATTAGTTATTATTTTAGTTTATGTATTTGTTATGGATTTTTTGTGAAGATGCATTATTTTTTTATTCCATTAAATTATAGATAACAATGGTGTAGATATTGGGATATCAAGACAAATATACTTATGTGTAAGATCAGTGTGTTTGATAGTATGTCTCATTGGGGCAACAAATATTTATACCATCTATAGTGCTCCACCAATTTTTATCCATATATTGACAAATTATTTTGGAATAAAATGCATTTGGTGTGTGTTAGGTAATGAAACTAATCTTGTGCAGCACTTCACCGGTGTGGCAATCTGATTGGATTGGTCCTTATGTGGATTTAGATTATTCTATATTGTAATTTTTAGAAAATAAAATAGATTTTTCCATTTCAATATTTTACAAGATGTTGCAGATAAAAAGGATCTTATGCATAGTTTGTGCCAATGGAGGTAGTTGAATTGAATATCCAAAGGTGTATGGATAAATAATGTTTTTATGGTTATTTTCATGGGTGTTGGAATTAAATCCATGTATAAAATATCCCTTGACATAAAATTTGTATGGTTTCTTATCAATAATATATTGGATGGATTGAATTTTCAATTCTAATTTGGTTTGATTCCCCCAATGATACATGCATACAAAGGGACTTTAGAGATTTTGTGATACATTAAATTAGAATGTTTAATTTGTTAAGATGGTGAGTGAATGGTGGTGAGAAGCAAACCTGATGAATTAGATTAAATTTAAGTTAGTTAACATCAATCTACAATTAATGTTTAGTTATCTCATGCATATATATGAGGTTTATCAAGGGTTAGATCACACCATAAAATCTATTTCCTATATTATTTTATATTTCATGTTGTAAAGAGTCATAGAAGTACAATATTTGAGGGTGATGAGAATATAAAATTGAATGGTACAAATGATGGTCAAATGATCTAACTTCTCTTCCATAAGACATGTAGATAATATTTTAATGGCAGGCAAACATGATGTAGGTTGTATCATGTACAAAAATTTTAGTGCAAAAGGTGAATTGGTGTTGGGTGGAAATACACAGGTAATTATTATTAGATAAATAGCTTGGTACCAATGCCATTGTAGGCTATGAATCTCTTGTAAATATACTTAGTGGGTCCTATATACAAGGAAAATTTAATTTCTAGTCTCAATTAATGGCTTAGTGATCCAACCATAAAAAATAATCCTATTTTGAAGTTTATTGTTGGAACCATCTATATACATGAACAATATTATAATGAGGCTTTGAAGCACCTTCACTCAGGAGGAACACTAGATTTTTATGCTTTGAATGTTCACATATATCCTATGATGTAAAAATATGATCATGTAGAGAAATAATCAAAACTAATTCAACAAATTGATGACGATCATACATGTACATCGTTTGCAAATACATAGATATACTTGATAGTTGGTGGTGTAGTATGGATTTCAAAGATGATCAATTCCAATGTTAGTCATGAAAACTCATAAAATAATGCATAATAATTGACAATCTAAGCCAAAATATTCATGTGAGGTTTTATAATTATAATAAGATACAAATAAAATAAATTAATCAACCATTACCTTCCCAAATGACTCCATTACTCAAAATCAGCTTCAAGCATGTTCTCCCCTTGATCTAGAGCTCTAGTCTTTATAAACAATGGCTTCTTTGTTCCTCCATTGTCTCAATAACTCTATACATAACCTTGGCTCATGATATAAAATATCCAATATGCCTATCAATGAAGCTAATCTAAATGCAAATAATACAATAATCAAAGCATAAAAGAATTGTGAAGGGTTTTAGCATTATAAGTTTACACAATTTAAGCTTAAGAAATGGTGTGAGAGGCCTCCTATTTATAAATTTTTGTAATTGATAAAAATGAACTATGACCATCCATCTTGAGATAAATATGTGTGGCCAAGAATCCATTCAATTTTGGAGACTCAAATCATAAATGCCCTCATAATGATTTGCGGGGAAGGGGCATTAATTAGGCATGGGTGCCTATAATTCAGATATTTTATGCACTTATGGCTTGTGGATGCCACCCCATTGATCATGTCATTATGATGATTTATTTAATAAGAATCAATTTAAAATAATGAAATAATCAATAACCTCCATGGAAAATCCACTTAAGCTCTTGATTTAAATTAATTAGCTCTAAACATGATTAATAAATTTTCGTGTAATTCTTTGGAAATTGGTGCACATTTAATCAAAATGGTTAGAAATTCATATTATTGGGTCATAATTTAATTTAATAATAATTAGAAGGCAATTCTAGATGCATTGAAACTATATTCCCATTTAGGACATTGCCAACATAAAATAACAAAGGCATGTGATGTGTATTAACAAATTATAAGAAAAGAGTGATCTAGAGCACAAAAAGGTGAAATCATCATTTTGACTCAAAATTAATTTATCAAAGTTAGGAATAACATAAAATTAATTTCCACATTTAGGGATACATTGGCCTAAATAGGCACTTGTATAAGACAAGCTCAAACCATTTAGCACATTTTTAGTGATTTTAGCCTAAATTATGCATTTGAGTGCAAATCAGGTAAGATTGACAATTTCAACACAAATGGTGTTAGGAATTGGATGTCTACATTTTTAAACAAAAAGGGACACACTTTGAATTCACCCAATTTGAGAGTGTAAGCTGCATGCTTATGACATTGATCAATCATGAGATAAGTTGCACACTAAAACATTACCATCTAGGGCAAAAGTGTGGAGAGATTGGAATTAGAAGAAAAGGGAGAATGTAGTATCAAAAATTTTGATTATAATAAGTTCCCCAATAGAGTATATTTAATCATGATAAATTAATTTGTGTCCTAATAGGGATAATTTTGATCATTGATAAAGAATAAATAATGCTCTTGCCCCTATAGGGCTGATTTAGATTTTTGACTTGGTTGAAATGTTGTGCCTTGGCATGGGCAAATTGGAAATAAATAGATCAAGGAGATAAAACTAATGCATAGATTAAAATTAGTGGGTGTAAACCTAAATGCAATGGTGGAATGGTTTCTAGAGCCACAAAAAAAAAACCATGCATATGAGATTGCATAAAGTGATGAAAGAGATGAAAAGAAGAATGAGGATGGTTGAGATGACCTCAATATAAATTGATCACTACCTACATAGTCTAGTAAGACCTCAATCCGATGTAGTTCTCCCAAGAAGTGGGATATAATGTAATTAGAGATGAATAAAACTGACCAATGATTTGATTAGACTCATGATGTATGATAAGAGATGCATGTCTAAGCATAGAGTTAGGTGTTAAACCTATTTATCCTAGTTTATGCATAATGTTCTTGAGATCTATTCATTGGAGCTATGTGGATGTTAAGACTTTGAGACTAGAGCACAAATTGCTTGCTATATCAAAATAAATTATGCATCATAGGTATGAATAACTCATAATGACATGGCATTTCAAATGCATGGAGCTGGTTCAAATGTAAACACTTATAACTAAGGATAATGGTAAAATAATGGCCAAGACTAGATTTAAAACTATTAACATTTAAACAAAAAAACAAAGGAAAATAAAATATAAAACATAAATTAACCCAACTTAAAATTGAGATATGAATAATCAAGATGTAAGTAGGAAAAATAATATTTTAAAAAGTAAGCAAGAAAAACTTGATAACATGAGGTCAAGATATGAATAATCAAGATATATGTGGACCATCCAGATGTACTTGGAAAACAAACAAGGAAAGACCAAATAGTAAAACAAAAGAGAAAATAAACAAAATAACAATCAAATAAATATGCATACAAAACAAAAAAAAAATTGGATTTTGGTGTGTTATAAATGTTTTTGGAATTTTCTCAATATCTCAACTCGATTAAGGATCAAGAGATACAAAATGGTCCAACTTGCAAGATAGTGAGAGCGTAGAAGAGTGTTTATGAAAAAATAAGAGAATTCCAACTTAAAATGCTCACAAGATGGAAAAAGTGTATGATAAGAGAGACTGAGTTAGACTCAACGTAAATTAAGCATAGCCTACATAATCTTATAATAATCCCAAGTCACATTAATTCTACCAACACAAAGCTGGTGAAAAACTAACTAGCTCCCAAGTTTGCAAATAAAGGAACATGGTAAGTCAAATGATAATAGTAATGACCAAGTGATTTAGCAATGCATGATAAAAAGGTGTTGTACCTAATTTTCCCATATGTAGTTATACGTAGGAAACAATGTCACAATTCTGATTTACCCAAAGGTTATAACTAGGGGTACCAAATACAATACTAATTTTCTTGTAGATGGTTATAATCAATGATCCTAGATAGGATAATTAATGAAAGATAACTTTCCAAATCAAATGTTGTACTATTTCCATAGACTGTCATTCAACATGCCATTTTAAAAATATTGAGACTAGACTAGAATCCCCTCACAAAAGGTGCAAGAAGAACCAAATGAACCAAGATCATAATGGGATAATTAAGATGGCTAAAAACAATCCTTTGTCAATAGTAAATAAATGGTATAATGAAAATGATCAGAAGACAATTAGCTATAGTGACAAAAAATTCCCCCAAGTGATGATTGTCTTAGTTTTCTCACAAAATGGCAAGAACGTTGCTTATGTTTCTCATAAAATAGAAAGATCATTCAAACTTAATAATTAATCATAAAATATTGAGATCATGGAAAAGGTGTGACCAAGTTAACCTTAATAGTAATTGAGCATTGCCTACATAGTCCCAAAGGACCTCAATTCAATGTAGTTTAAAGAGCACTGTAAATTTAACATAATGGTATAATATTCCTAAAAAGAGTTATATAGGGCTACCCCTAAGAGACAAGGCATGGTAATGGCAAATGGGAATTGGAAAAGTGAAAAATGGTTCTACTACTCTTGCTAATAGGGAGATGTACATCCTAGTCAATATATGAGATAATAAAAATGATCAGTTAAAAAGTTGTTATCCAACACCCTTTTGGAAAAGCTGTTCTATCAAGAACTTACTACCGATCTAGATATTAATAATGTTTTCATGATCTTCTTTTGTCATTGATTCAATTCCCTTCAAACATCGAGACAAGATATACTTGTAGCCTCTACAATAGAAAGTGTTGCCAATGATGGTAAATAATGTTAGGCATATGATAAATGATATAAGTGGGTAACGAATAGGTGGATACTAATGGAGTGTATAATAAATGGGAAATAAATAAATATCAGGAACTTTAGTCATATGTAATGTTTTTGATTCTAGTTTTGACATAATTTTGGTTGTGGTAGGGTTGAAGACCTCTAAATATGCTCTTGATAAGACCACCAATTTTTTCTATTATTTGATCTTAAGAGTAGCAACCATTTGATTATGTTGTAGATTGGAAGCTATATTGATTTGATTATTAATAACATCTTCAATAAGTAGTGAATAAATTTTATGCTTAGTTTTTGGTGCCTCAATGAGGTTTTCACCAATGAATTTGTCTTGATTATCCCTTAGTGCCTCTGAGAAGGTTTCATGAAGAGATATTAACGACTTTGATTATCTTCTAGCACCTTCGAAAAGGTTTCACTATAAGATGTTGAGTTTGATCTTTTCTCATCCCCTAACACCTTTGAAAAGGTTTCACTAGGAGATTATTCTCCATCTACATAAAGTTGGTTTTGGTCCCTTTGATATTATACAAACGGTATGTCACCATGGATGTAGTTCAACAAAGTGTCATTTTGTTGGTCCCAATCAACATTTATGGGAGGTGAAATTTCAATATAATGGATATATTGGGTGGGAATAATGGAATCATGAATGGCAACACAATCCTCATCTAATATACTAGGATAACCTATGTTGATGATGAAGTAACCATTCTCAAAAACTATAGAAGGATCACAAATATTTTCAAATTGATCTGCAAGGAAATTATAACCAATGTTGTAATAACCAATACTATATTTTGTTTCTAAATTTGATTTTGATATAAGGGACTCTAAATCCTGTGTCATAATTGATGTTGATTCTACTTATAATGATAAATTTGATGTTGGTTTAAAAATAGAACCTGGCTCTAATGTTGTTTCCTTATCTGATATGGTTGATTCTATAATGATGTTATGTTAAATGCTTGGTATTGAACAAGTAATGGCCTATGATGGCATAATGGGCTATACAAAAATTGATTCATCTAACAAGGGTTCAACATAGATTATCTCATCTACGTGAAGCCCCTCAAAGAGAGGGTACCACTCGAGGGATGACTTAATAGAATCTTTCTTGTCAAAAGGAGACTCATCAATGAGTGGAAAAGATCAAGATAAAACTCTGTAGAGACTAGATTGTCAAGGAGATGAGGATTTTTGAAAATAGGTAACATATGAATAAGTGATTCATCATAGGTTGACTTGTCACAAATTGTTGTTTCAATAATAACATCATAATCTTGGTTAACAATTGGTTGCAAAAAATCAACCTTAAACATATTTTGATCTTCATAAGATGGCTTTTGAAGAGGTAATGGTTCATGTTTCGGCTTGAAGATTGGCATAAAATTTATAAAGTGGGAAAAAATTGGTTTAGTAGGAACAATGGTTTGTGTCTCAATAATGGGATCTCCAAAAATTAGACTATTAAAGAAGGGATCAACACAATTTATTTCATTAAATGGGTGTTTTTCAACAATAGGCTTAATAAATATAGGTGATAGGCCTAGAATGGTAACAATGAGATGCTTCTTAGATTAGTTACTTGTTCAAACCAAAGTAGGAGGTCTTAAAATGGTAACCTTCACATGTTTTAGAGTTGGATTGCTCACACAAGTTGAAGGAGAGTAGCCTAAAATGGTAACCTTCTCACATTATAAAGTTGGATAATTCACACAAGTTGAAGGGGAATAACCTAGAATGATAGCCTTTAGGCATGGTGCATAAATTAAAGGAGGATATCCCAAAATAGTAATCTTCAATCACATTTCACAAATTGAAGGGGAAGTATGGGGATAATGCCATAATAATGCTCTACCTCACAACTAAGGCCATAAGAGACCCCATTACAAGTGTACCTTAGTGTCATGTTTAGAAAGGTTATTTTACACATTTGTCAAGATTTGGACAATGTTTTATAAATTTTTAAATAAGGTATAGATTGTGATCTTTATTCCAAACAAATGACTAAGGCACTAAAGAGACTATAAAATGAGGATGTCTTTGAACCACACATAATTAAAATAATGTGTTCATAAAATTACTCAACCTTTAGGTAAAGTTAAAATCATATGAATTAGAAGAGGGTATGCTAACTCAAAAATCCTAGAGTGTCACTACTACACTAAAATATAGACTTTTGAGTAGGTCAATACCATAAAATCTAGTTCAAATTTAATGAGTTGCTACTAGAAAACTAGAATAAATCCCTTCAAAGTAGGAAGGAGACAATGCAAACCAAGAAACTCATGCTGTGGAAACATGCAAGAATTCCTAAGTATAAAACTAGAACCAAATGGGTGGCACAAAGACATCACATGGTAATAGAAATGGTAGTATAAAATGTGTTTTAAGACTTAAAGAGTGAGTGATATGCAAGATTAATCGAGTCCACCAAGATGAGGATGTGATATTGAGTCTATAAATGGCCTCCAATTTAAATAGGAAATTGGACCCAATTTAAAACAAGTCAAGTACAAATGGTGAACCCAATTTAACACATCAACATTTAGAACTTAGAAAGGTTCAATTTCAAATTTAAACTATTAATGAAGGACTTAAGAAAATTTGGCAAGTGGTCTAGACTCAAATGGATAGCATGACCACACCAAGTAGATGATATGACACATAAAAACTAAGATGACAAATTTTGAACAAGGAAAAGATTGATTTTCACTTAGACAACATAATTCCTCATTCAATAAATTGGTGGAAAATGTGTTTGGTTTTTGACATTTATTTACAATAAATTTTTGACTTAAATCAAGACCAAGTAATCTAAGACCAATTTATACAAATACCACTAAGTAATCATCCTAAGTCCTAAACTGACAAAGTGTGGAAAAGTGGGGTTAACTAAAACAAACAAGTCTTTTCATGTTTTTAGATGGATCCTATGTCTATCAAACCTCATGTCAAAAAATAAGAGAAGCACATGTTATTTGGGTTTGTGTCCTATAGATTGTTGTAAAAAGGTCTTGCCCTTTTTACAACCACTACATCCATCATTTGCTCAGTGTAGTGTGATGTCCAACATGCTCAAATATCTTATGATTAGCCTCTACTAATGAATATAGTTTAACCACTAAAACCACTATCCTAATGAGAGGATCCTAATTTATATACCCCCCATGGAGAGGGGTTGAAGACAATGCTAGGAGATGAAACCCTAGGTCAAAGCTTCCCTATAAAACTTATGGGAGGTGATGAAATATCCCTCACAAGATAAAATGAAATGAAATAAAAATTAAGTAAAATAGATTTAAGGTTATTTCTAGATAATCCAATATAGGTGTGTCTTTGGGAAATCCTTCACAATATCTCTTTTATGCCTTTGGACTAAGGTAATTTTCAATGAAGATGACACTTTTGATCCCACAAGTTCCCTATAGGGGATGGTGAGAGAGCATACATGCACAACTTCATTTTTGTAAAAAAAATATAACTAAGAAAATAATAAATGACTTACATAAAATAAACACTTGGAAGTGATTTCAATTTTAAAGAACTACAATGAAAGAATTGGTGGTGTTCTTTGGCCCCTTGGCCTTAAGTTACAAAGTTTTGAAAGAACAACTACAAAATAATTCATGTAAAAAACCTAAATTTTCATTTAAATACCAAATAAAAATTCCTAATTATTTTTAAGCATCCAAAATAGGTTTTAAAATAATTAATTAATCATGATTTGATCACTTTCCAAGTAGTGCCTACAAGAAAATTGTCATAATGTTGTTTAGCTTTGAAGCTCTTTTGTGTTTGAGACATGTAACTTTAGAAAATAAGAACTCAGGATTATGTTTCACCAGTGAACCTGAACACAAAATTTTTATGATCAAAAATACCTCTTAGATCAATAAAACACAAAAAATAATATTAAACTTATGAAAACATGCAAATGAGAAGTTAGAAGGCTAAAAATTACAAAACTGAACACACAAAATAGAAAAACTTATAGTTAGTATTTTGAACATGACTTTTACAATATATATTAGCTTGTCAAAAAAAATATAGGTTGTTTATAGGTTTAAGGTACACCTATTTGAAACAATTCAAGTCAAAAAAGTGAATAAAAAAAGGTTATTATCTCTATACTAGCTATTTTTATCCAAAAAATAGAAAACAAAAAGTGACATTCACTAAAAAAGTCATAACTTCTAAAATATAAATTATGTTTTAATAAAATTTTAAGAGAATTAAGATGAATCAATTAATAACAACTTATCCAAAATTTATAAAACAATAGTAAATAGATTAAAAATAATATCTATTTTAACAACCATTTTTTTTCAAATATGTGGGGTGTGCAATCATGTCCCACCAGGTGTGCCAAAATGTAGAGTGGATTACAAAATTTGATTACAGAAGAATTATTCAATAATTCAAATATAAATGCATAAATAACTAAACAAATAAATTCAGTCTATTCATATATATGTTGCTAGTGATAAAAAGATACAAATGAAAGAAAGTAATCAACCATTACCTTCCCAAATGACTCCATTACTCAAAAGCGGTTCTAAGTATGTTCTCCCCTTGTTCTAGAGCTTTTATTTGTCAACAATAGATTATTTTTTCCTCTATTACCTAAATAAATCTATACATAACCTATGATCTTGATATAAACTATCCAATATACCTATCAATGAAGCTTACCGAAATGCAAATAACACAATAATTAAAACACAAAGGAATTGTGAAGGTATTTTAGCATTATAAATTTACATAATTTAAGCTTAAGAAATGGTGTGAAAGGCCTCATATTTATATATTTTTATAATTTATTAGAATGAACCGTGACCATATATATTAAGATCAAGATATGTGGCCAAGAGTCCATTCAATTTTGGAGTTTCAAATCATAAATACCCTCATAATGATTTGGGGGGAAGTGGCATTAATTAGGGATGGGTGCCCATAATTTAGATATTTTATGCATTTATGGCTTGTGGATGTCATCCCATTGATCATGTCATTATGATGATGTAGTTAATAGGAATCAATTTCCAATAATGAAATAATCAATAACCTTCATGTAAAATCCACTTAAGCTCTTGATTTGAATTAATTAGCTCTAGATATAATTAATGAATTTTAGTGAAATTCTTTGGAAATTGGTGCACAATTAATCAAAATGGTCAGAAACTCATATTATTGGGTCATAATTTATCTTGAGAATAATTAAAGGTGATGTTAGATGTGTTGGCACTGTATTCCCATTTAGTATGTTGTCAATACAAAATAACAAAGGTACGCGACATGTACTAACAAATTAGAAGAAAAGAGTGATCCAAAGCATAAAAAGGAAAAATCATCATTTTGACTCGAAATGAATTGATCAAAGTTAGGAATCACATAAAATGCATTTACCCATTTAGGGATATGTTTGCCTAAATCAGAACTTGTATAAGACAAGCTCAAACCATTTAGCTCATTTTTAGTGATTTTGGCCTAAATTGTGTATTTGAGTACAAATCGAGTAAGATTGACAATTTCAACACAAATGGTGTTATGAATTAGATTTTTATAGTGGGTTTAAAGGTCCAAAAATCATATTTAATTTTCTAATACTTTTTTGACAATTATGAACAAATTGTGACCATACTAAATGGTAAAGCTATATGTTGTATTCATATGGGAATATTTAATGAAGCTGAATTAGTGCTGCTAGAAGCTTTAGACAAGGATGCAAAGGATGTTGATACTCTCACTAATATAGTGGTTTTAAATATTTGGTATTATCCCTAATAGATACTACATTATAATCATATATAATAATCAATGCAACTTAAACAATTCCATTAAATTATGGATGATCTATTTTAGGGTGGCATGTTTTAAGGTGGCTCACAACCCACCCCACTTCAATTTTATTAGATTTCCTTTTAGAATGGAATCAGTCTACTATAAGGCATCATGTTATTCTAGCAAATATGAATAATGACATGGCTATCCCACATATAATTTTATGTGGCCAAAGCCTTTGGATATGCATGTTATACAGAGGTTGGAGTTAGATGGAACACTAATGAAGCATACTGTAGTTGTTGGAGCACAACTTGAACTATAATGTGTTAACAACTAAAAGTGGTCATACTTAATCAATGGAGTGATATATTTGAGTTATATATTAAATCACCCTAAATAAAATATCTAACCTAAGAAAATATTTGTATTATGTTGTATTCCTTACCCATTTCATATGATTAGACCAATTATAGTTTTGTAATGGTGTGATATCATAAACCTATGGAGGTTAAATGAAAATGAAGTGTTTATGATTTTTATAAGTTATAAGTGTTTTGGGGTTTTAGATTAGTTAGTTAAAAATGGAGCTTGGCATGTGGTTGTGGCAAATAGTTAGAAGTAATTTAGTTTCCACAAAATATTTTTGTAATGGTGCAACAATTGTAAAAACTATATTTAATTTAGGTCTTTTTGTGTCTCAAGATGAGACACTAGTTTAGGTCTAGGTGAGTGTTAGAATGGGTAAGGGCATATAATTTGGTATATATTAAATAAAATGTAAAGGGAATATTATTTATTTAAAAATGCCATTGAGGGAAAATGGGTAGGTTTGGTATCAAATATCATGAAATTATGTGTAAGGGAATATTATTTAGTTGTGATATTCCTTTATGAACTTGTGTAAAGAAAGGTTGAGAGGATAAAAAATGATTTTTAGAATCAAGGAGAGTTCAAATATGAATTGTAAAAAGTCTATAAAGCTATGTAGAAGGAGAAGAAGGAGAGGCCATTTGCATGAATAAATAAATATCATTCAGGTCTCATTTTATTAGTCTTCTTCTCCATTATTAGCTATTATTTTAGTTTATGTATTTCTCATGGTTTTGTTGTGCAGATGCATTATTTTTTTCTTCCATTAAACTACACCTAAAATATTTAGTTATCATCATAAGTTGGATAAATTGTACATGTTTATAATTCAGGAGGAACTTCAGAAAGTGAGATGCCTAAATTAATGAATTAACATGGAGACATGATTAAAGAATCTTGAAATAATTTAGCTACTTCATAATCATTACATGTGAAGTCATATTCTATGTTAGATTCTTCATGAGAATTACATGGAGGGGGGAAATTAGTGATCTCATCAATGAGAGGGATGGTAAGATCACAAGGTAATAAGGAGGGAGTTAGCCACTTCAACATGGAAGGAGGTAACTTAGTGGTATTTCATGTATTTTTCAAGTCATTAGGCTCATCACCATCAAAATCAATAAGAGAGACATTTAAATCTAAATTCTTATTGACAAATTTGGGTAATGGGGCACTATTAATCTTCAAAATAGTGGGAATCCAATATTGAGATTTGGGATTTGGAAGATAAATAATCCATGGGTTAGGATCAACCTCGTGTTTTTACCTTTTGACATTGTTAGAGAATTTGATACATTGGCTACTAGAAGAGGCAATATCCCTCATTCGATGAGTCCATGGGAGTCATAGGAGTATATTGTAAGATAATGGTAAATTGAAGACCATAAGCTTAGTTACTATAGTCTTATGTCCAATAGTAAGAGGGATAAAAATACAACCAAGTGGCTTTTGATTATTTTTGTCAAATCCAAAATGTGTCAAATGAGTTGGTTTGAGATGATCTTTGTTATAGCCAAGTTTATGGATGAGTCAAAGAGATGTCACATTAATATTGGAACCTTAATCTACTAATTCTTTATGAATGAGGGTGGTATTAATATCTATTTTAATGAAGAGGGGTGGATCATCATATCAAAAGAGGATTTCATCATTGATTATGTCTTCTTCAAGGAAATCTATGGAGGGTTTCAAATGAGGATAAATTGATTCAATAGTAGGCACTTCGGTTGGTTAAGGCTCATGAGAAGATGGTTAACCTCTTTCAAAGGATATGGCTCTTCAATTTATTGAAGTTGTTTTATGAAGAACTAATGATGATAAGTAGAGGTATCAATTAACTCCATGACAGTAATTTTTCAAGGCATATATTTGAGTTCTTTTAAGAAGATCTAATGGGTTTTAGAAGAATAATAATTGACATGAGGATTAGAAGGTAAAATAGGTTTATGAGGAAGAGAAGGAGTTAGAGGTTCAAAAGGAGGAAATGATTCATTCTTGGTTTCTAAATCTAAGTGAGTAGTAGTAGTATCTTTGAGAAGTTATTATTCCAAAGATGGTTTCTTAAGTTTGGTGATGGGATCTTTGTGGGCTAGTTTACATCGATAATTAAACTTAGTTGGATTTACATATTGGGAATTGATGTAATATTTTTCATAATCAGTGTCAATCGCATGAATATACTTGTTGGCTTATTGAGAATTAGATGTAGAAACATATTTTGGGTTATTATAATAAGAATCTCTAGAAGCTTATTTATTTTGAGAAGCATGATTGTAATATTGACAAAAAATTTGAATCATGGCATCATGATTGAAGGAATCACCAAGCATAAATGAAATACCAAATTTTGTAATCCCTCTACTTGTTTCATGGGAATGACCTATGTCAACGTGGAACCAATAAAATGATTAGGTTCATACCATTTGGGGGGATTATTGGGGTAAGTGAATGGTATAAAGGGCACTAATTTTTTTCATTTAATACATGGTTAATGGCATATGAGAAGGTTGGGCATTGTCAACTTTGGCTATTAATAATTTGGGTTGAAGAGGATTGATGGTTATCACACTAGTAGAATGCATAAAATATCCTTTAATGATTTTGGTATTAGGTTCAAATAGGTTCATTAAGAACTCTTGACATTTAGCTTGGTTAAGAGCTTCATTTAACATTTGGGGAGTGTAATTTTGATCCTTATATTGGAGTGAAGGTGTTAATGCTATTATAAAGAGTTTTAAAAAGTTATCATTATCCATGTTTTGATTGAACTTATGAGACAAATATTTCCATCATTTGATAAAATCATGAGCCGATTCAATGGGAGATTGCTTAACATTGATGAAATGACTAAGGCAATTTTTGGGGAGATCATTATATTGAAACTCTATAACTAGTGGATTTACTAAATCCTTTAGTTTCTATATATAATGTTGGGGATGTTGGTTTTACCATTCTAATACATCACTGGTGAAAGTTTTAACTAAAATTTTGGTTGTGGAAAAATTATTAATTTGGATCCACTCCTTGTAAATATTGTTGAATGACTTAAGAAAAGATGCAAGGTCTTTAGTCCCATCATATTTAATATTTGGAGATATAATACCAATATCAGTAAAAATAATGAAAGGGGATAAAGGATCATTTTGGACATGTTGAATCATCTTATTATGCATGATAGGTTGGAGGATGACATTCCCTGGGTATCTCTAAGAGATGGAGGGATAAAGTTTTGATTATTTTGAGGGAGAATAATAAGAGGTTGATTATCCATGTTGATCAAATGATTTTGTAGTTTCATCATGTGGGAGTGTTATATGTTTGAATTATGTTCATTTCTTGCACTATTTTTATAGGAATATGAGTGGTATCAATTGGTGGGTTAGTTTTTGTAAGAAGATTACTCGAATTGGTATTAGAGGGAGGGTTGGTAGGTGGTAGATTCTTGGTGGGGTTATTGGATAGAATTATGTCAATTAACCCCACATTATTGTGAGATGTTCGAAGATATGAATTATATTGATAAGTATGAAAAGTATATAATGCACCAATCTCATATGTTTTAGTGATTTGAACCATGTTGAATTCAAAAGATGAAGGAGGATAAGAGGTGCTCAAAGAGTGAGATTCTCTTAGGAAGTAAAGATAAGAAGAAAAGAGCACCCCATATAGTGTTTAAATGGATTCAGGATGTCTAAAAATATTTTGATAAGGAATTTAATGAGGCTTTAAGAAATAATTTGAGGTTAAGAAATAGGAATGAAAAATAGGGACAAAGTCAGCCATACAGAGAATAATGTTGACCAATAGGTATAGATTCGGCTGAGATGACAGAGTATGTGTAGAAAATTCATAGAATAAGTGAATAAAAGGACACAGTCGAGCTAGTTGACTATGTGCTATAAGGGATGAAATTGATATAGTCTAAAGAGAATACACATTTGTATGTGTTGGAAATTTACTCCTAAATAGGGAACATGCCAAGAAATAAGAAGTCATAATCAGATAAGTTGACTATATAAGAAGATAAAGAGACACAATTAGATAGGTCAACTATATACAATAGGAAAATAGGGTAAATAGTCTATAAGAGACTATGTTGATAGAAATGATAATGTTTTGAAATAAAGAAAGGTTTTTCAAGATAATTTTGAATCAAAATGAAATTAAGCACACAATAAATTAGACCAATGCAACTAATCTAATCGGAACACACAACCCAAACCTTGCACCAACACTAGCTAATGCAAGTTTTGAAATACAACATACAATGATAAAAAAAGAAAGCATCAACTTGAAAGTAAATAATAACTAATTGGTCATCCTAAATGTTACTAATTTATAATAAATTTTAATTTTAATATGATTGGGAATTTGGTGTAATGAGGAACTAGAAAGCAGTTTAAGGTTAGTTTCAGGATGTTTAGGTTGAAAAGGATCTATTGTCACATCCCAATTTCTCACTAAGCTAATTTACCTAATCTTCATGGATTATTATGTTAAATTGATTAATTTATTTTTATTAAATCATATCATGTTATGGGATAGATTATGTGTGACTTGATTTGATAATTTAATGACTATGAGTTAGCTGTATTATGAATTTTTTACATAATTATTATATTACGTTTGGTATTATAGAATAATTTTTATGATATATATCATGATGTATTTGACTAACTACCTTCTTATCATGAGTTGTGTGTAGGATAATTTCATCCCTCAGAGCATGATAGAGGGAGAGAATCATAAGAGAGGGTGATGTAGATGGAGATGGTGAAGGATGATAAAGGAACAACTAAAACCAATGCACACACCACATTAGATAATACTTGTTATATGCATTGTGTGGTGTATTAGTGGCAGTACATTTTTAAAGTTATTTGTAATTAGATATTAGATTATGAGTGTTAGTTTAGTTTATTACTTATGTGGAATAAATCATGTGTGTGATCGAATTATGCATATTTTGCGTATACTTAGTAAATAATGTTACAGTATGATTATATTATGTTATTGTACTCATGTTTGTTTATGATTATGAGAATGTAAATTTATACAAATAATATTTAGTTACTATTGTATATAGACTAACTATAAGTCTTTTCAATGCTTTAAAACATTAGCTTGTTATCATTGATATTTGGAATATCAATAAATGCTTTAAGATATTAAGATAATAAAAGACATAGTCTATATAATATAGTAACAACACAAACAATTATATTGTTATGATTAGAATAGATAATTGTCTAATCTACCATTTTTGATATAAAAATATAATGGAATTTGTGTTAGTCATATTATTATAAGGTACATGAGGTTATTATCATTACTAATTATTAAAGGAGATTGAATTATCCTAAACATTATCCTATGATCTAAACCTAATCTTTGATATACATGCATAAAATACATTATAAGTGTTGGTTATAATTATAAATAATGTTAAAAGTGGAATTTTTTATTGGTATACATGGGGGATTGTAATGTAAAAGGATCATGCAAAGGATTTTAAACAAGATAATGATTAATGAAATAAGGATAATTTGAGTAAGAGATAAAGATTAGGGATTTTCTTATTTTTGTTAATGGAAGTTCACTGAGTTTTTAGTCTCTATTCAAATGAATAAACTTGGATTATGCATGATGAATATGAGTTTTGGGAATTTTTAATGAAAGCTTGAGTTAGTAAGATATAGATGATTAAAATAAGGATAAGAAGCAGTCGAGGAGAAGAAAAGGTACGCATGAAGAGGAGAAGAAAAGAGTGTAGAGCAGTGAAGCAAAGTTTTTTAGGTTCTTTGAGTTTCAAGTTAGAAGCATTAAGAAGGTTGGTAATGTTATTATTTGTAATTAATTAAAGGAAATCTATGTATAGTTATGGTTCTTAGAGTTTGAAAAAAAGAATTATATTTTTGTATGGATACAAGCTTAGCTTGTGGATTTCTTGGCCATCCATAGAGCTAATCCATTATCCCCAAATCCTAATATTTTGAATTAGACATGTTTGTGTGTTAAAACTGAAGGGTTAAATGAAGTTATTTTTGGTAATGACATTACGCCCTTATTTAAGAAAATTTTAACGTAGGTGGATAGTTTGATATTCAAACAAAGATTGAGATTTGTTAAATGTATTATATACACATACTCATTCAAGTGAGTAATAAAGATATTGATTATGCAGATATAATATGAGAATATTGTGTTTACGCTTGAAAAAAATATAGACTGATTCAAATAAATGTTTTAATGGGTTTTTAATTAAGGAAAATAAGTATACCATCATTTTGAGATAGTATGAAGATATATAGGTGGATAGTCAAATTGGAGTTAACATGAATACATGATGAATGTATACATTTATATTAACCAACGAATATATGTATAAATTAGTTCTATGCATTTTACAAAAATTAAAAAAGAACTTTCATACATATATATATTGGAGGTTTTTCTTCATTTGAAACCATAAAAATTTATGAACGGGTTTGAAAGGGACTTCTGTGTTATCAAATTGGAATGAAATTGTTTTAGGTAAAACACATAAATGTGGACTAACAATATATTGATTGTGTACTATATGTGAAATTTGAAATAATGAATACATATATTTATGTGTTGACTGTATTATATATTTTAAGATAGGGTATTGCATAGGATACAGTATGGATATTAATACACAATCTATGTATACATATTCAAATGATATAAAGACTGTGTATTATATAAATTTGAGCAAAATATTGTGTGTGTGTGTGTGTGTGTGTGTGTGTGTGTGTGTGTGTGTGTGTGTGTGTGTGTGTGTGTGTGTGTGTGTGTGTGTGTGTGTGTGTGTCTATATATATATATGCATGATGCATAAATATATGAAATATACCTATATGAGAACTGAGGCTCTCATATATGTATATAGCTTATATTTATACAATTTGATGCATGCCTATAGTTATATATTTTGAATACTAAATCTTGGAAGATAGGGAAATATAATTATAATCACAAGCCTTTTAAAAGTATACTAAATTTCATAAATGAAATAATATGCATTTGTGTATGAGTTAACTGATCTTTTATTTATTTGTGACTGTTGTTTCTAATTGAGTAAAGGATATATTATACTATGACATTATTGGTTGTACTACTTTTGAAATTACTTAAAAAAATTAGTTTATGTAATCTAAGTATATGTTTGGTATTAAAATGACACTTGTTATGATTATTAACTATGTGGTAAATAATATAAAAAGGATTCATTCATACATTTAACAGACTAAATGTATGCATAAAGATTATTCTTGTATATAACATGTTTTATTACCTACTAGTATAAATAATATATATGAGTCTATTAGTTAAATATTTTTAACCAAATATCACATTGTTGGTACTAACTAAGCAATGAGACAGACTTCACTAGCATACTTAGCATCAATAATACTAGATGAAGATAATCCAATCAAGTGGTGTGTATGAATCTCATTGATCCTAGAGATCAATAACTATTTCAAACTTTGGTCAAAGTAATGTTTAATTAGACACTATAAATTAATATGTATGATTTACATGTTTGTGAGATATCATGTTATAATATATTTTATTTATGGTACACATCATGTATTAGAATCTTATAGCACACTGATACTAGCTTACCTCTCTAGATTCTTGTATCATCACTATCTACCCATCTATGAAGGGAGAGACATTCCCTATTTGGGGGATTGTGTGGGGGATTAATGGTCCATGGTTGGAATAGAAAATCACTCAGATGATACTCTCCCTCCCCACAATAGTACTTATTGGAGACTACACTTGAGATTATCAGAGATATAGGAGTTAGAGTGACTCGTGTTCCATAGAGTAAAGTATCTATTATTGTACTTATGTTGAGGCCTAATGTATATTGGAATTATAATTGATTAATTTTTTTACATTGATATACGTGGCTATTTATTATATCAGTCATGACTAGATTTTATTATAAATACTTTCCTTAAATAGTTATGTTATGTTATATAAGATGTTAGTAATAAGTAACTATTATTAATTTATGTTTACTTATATTAAGATCACTAATTATATTATCATGGTTTAATATAATGAAAGAATAAGTGTTACGTAAATAGTTAAATAAAAAATTTACTGCATTATTCTAGTAAATCCCTATGGGGATGTTACATTGTGATATCAGAGCTATGGCTTGAACTGTAGGACTTAATGAGCCCATTAAAATTTTCATATTCTTCTATTGTCACAAATAATAATGGTGTGAGAAATAACATTTAAGGAGGGTCTTTCAAATGTCAATGACAATAACCCTATGTTTGATTCTAACCAATTTGCCATTGATCAAGTAGAAAAGTTGGATCAGATTCTTGTAGCCATGAATGAAACTAGGGATATAATTGTAGCCTTGGAATATGAAATTCATGGACATGAAGAGGAATCCCATAAGTATTATCCTAAATAGAATCTTTTTGAGTAAAAAATTCCTCAAGATCAGAGACATGAGGAAGTGCCTCAAGATGTGAGATTGTGTATAGCTGTAGAATTGGCTAGGGATATAAAAAAGGTGAATCCACCTAAGTTAAATGGAACCATTATGGTAGATGGTGTTGAATAATGGTTGACTTAAATGGAGAAGTATTTTGAGATTCAAAAATACTCCAAGGTCACCAAAGTTGTTTAGGGAACATATAAATTGGCTAGAGAAGTAATAACATGGTAGGCCAATAAGAAGTTAGAAATGAATTTGAATTTGATCACCACTACTTAGGAGTAGTTTGTAATATTATTTCAATAATAATGGCTTCTACTATAATATTTTGACCAAAATCTTACAAATTTTTAGAATCTCAAGGAAACTTGTCAATGAATGAGTATTGGGAATAGTTCACCAAGATTCTATAATATGTGACCTAGTATCAAGTAGATGAGAGGTTTAAAATTAGGAACTTAATCATGGGATTAAAAAATTAGATTGGTGGAGAGGTGGAAATTCATGGACCATCTACTATGGACCAAGTCTTATAGAAGGTAGTCAAACCAGAGCAAAAGTTGAAATCTCTTGCTCAGGTCAGGGATAAGTTTAAGAAAATGTTTAAAAGTTATAAACCAAATTTCAAAAATAATAACTGGAAGCAAAGGAGTATTGAATCAAAGATTTAGTTAAATATATTAAAATACTATATTCAACAATGGTTCAAGTAATTAAAAATCAAGAAATGGTTCTAAAGGTAGTTTTAGGGGAAACCAACACTCTAACAAGATGGGACCACTTGGAGATTGCTTTATTTATGGAGGTGACACTTTTTCACGTGAGTGTACCCAAGATAAGTTGAGGAACAAAGGTTATACTCCTCAACAAGGAACTTTTTAGCAATGTATTCATGCATTAGTTGATAATCAACAAACCAAATTTCAAAATTCACCCATATAACTATCAGGTATTTTCCTTAAACATTTAGTTTCTAATTTGATAGATATAGGAGCTATAAAACATTTTATATCTCCTATAATTTTAAATAAGTTATCTAGAAATGTTGTAGTAATGGAAATAGCATGGTCAGTCTAATATGAAAATGATTCTAAAGTCAGAGTGGATAAGTGTTTAGTTGAATCAGAGATTAGGTTGCCTAAATTCACACTAGTTGTAGAATTTTATGTATCGCCATTAGGGTCATATGATGTTATCATAGGGCTCAATTGGATTGAAAAGCATAAGGATAAGGTTTAATTATATCTAAATAAGGTTGAGTGTTTAGATGATTTTGTAAACTATACACTAGCTCAGGGCAAGAAAAGGGAGTTAATACTTGGGCAAATTTCTACAATGCAACTTAGGAAGGCCCAAAGAAAAGGATGTCAACAATTTATTATCAAGATAAATGAAATGGAAGAAACTAAGAAACCATTAATTTAATATTATCCTTTCCTCATGAATTTTCATGATGTGTTTCCAAAGGAATTACCAAGATTACCTCCTAAATGAAAGTTTGATCTCTATATTGATATCTAACTAGGATTAGAACCTCAATCTAATGCACTGTATAGAATGACAAAAACTGAATTGGTTGAATTGAAGGAATAAATATAAGATTTGTTGTCTAAAGGGTTGACCAGACCAAGTGTGTCACCATGGGGTGCACCCATTATCTTCATCAAGAAGAAGGATGGTATTCTTAGAATTTGCATTGATTATAGAATGTTGAGTAAAGTGACTATCAAAAATAGGTATCAACTACCTTGAATAGATGATCTTTTCTATTAAATACAAAGAGTAAAGGTATTTTCTAATATTGATCTTAGAGTTGGACATCATCAGTTAAGAAGAAAATATGAGGATATACCTAAGACAACATTTAAAACTCGATATGGGTATTATGAGTTTACAATGTTACCATTTAGCTTGATGAATGAACTTGAAGCATTCATGAATCTCATAAAAAAATGTTAAAATATTATCTATATCATTTTTTTTTGGTATTTTTATTAGAATAATTAAGGTTTTTTGTTTGGTTATATTGTTATAACCAATATTATTTTATTATTACATGGGTTTTCTATTTTTTTATTCTTGTCGACTCTTTGTTTCACCTACTTCCATATTTTTAAGTGTTTATTTCTCACCTATATATTAGGATATCTATTTTTTTAATATAATCATGTATTCTTTTGGGCTTTCTATGTGTAATCTAATATGGTTATTAGAGCTAATGGTTAGTGAACCCAAGAGGAGAATTTCTCTATGAAAACATCTTGTCAGGGAGAGAAAATACCCAGTGGAGATTGTTAATTAAGTAACCTCAATTATCCAAATATATATTTTTAGGGTGTAACATAAGATTAAAAATCTAATTTTTTCTCATCGTGACTAAATAGAAAGCCAAAAAGCTAGATAAAAGGCTAGAGAAGGTCTCTAGAGGTGGAGGAAGGAGAAATTATAAGAGAGAAGGGAGGCTCAACCTCTATTTATTTTTTTCTCTATTTATTCCTCTCACACAAGCCATACAACACTTTATGGTGCCAAGGAGGTGAAAAAAATCATTTTTTATTATTTTTGTTGGTTCTTGGCTTTGGTGGTTTCTAACAGATAAGAGAGGTCAAAGGAATTAATTTTTGCTATTTGAGGAGCTTGTTTATTTTTTTGGGGTAGGCCATATGGTGTACGGTGCCATAAATTTTAGGGGAGAGGATAAATATTCAAATCTTGATCATTTTTAGTGAATTAAATAAAATTTCGAGTTAATTCATAACTTGAATAATGGTGTAGACAATTTATGATTTGGTTGAGAAACAAGATTAGAATCTGCACCTAAAGTTTCATAAGTGGGCCAATTTTTTGGTTTGATGATTGTTTTTTATGAATTTTTTAACCTAAATTTTCATTATTTTAATTATTTTTAATTTTTTAATTGAAATAAATCAAAACTTTAGGCAATAAGGGTTATTGGGGACCTACCACTGATTAATAATCACAAAAATGTCTAGGAAGCTAAAAATTTCACCATTTTTTGTGTTTTTATTTGGATGTGGATGGAGAAAGAATTTTTTAAATCAAATTTATAGATTTATTTATTTAATTATTTCAATGAAAGAAAATTTGAGATCTTGCAAATGTCATTGAGTTTGTTGTTAAAAACTGCCAAAGTTGTTCAGTGTCAATATAGAATCTATGTGTAGAAGGCAGTTTTATAAAAGTCATTATATATTTTTTGATTTAATTTTTTTCATGAAAAACTAGGTCAAATGGCTAGTATTCAACACCTATTACTACCAGATTCTCATAAATTAGCAGGCGAGAACTTTAGTTTGTGGAGTCATAAGGTTTTGATGATATGTAATTATTAGAAACTTGATCAAATAGTGCTTGATAAAGAGCAAAGGCCTACCACTGATACCAATGACTATGATAAACATCATTGTTAGGCTCTTATGTTGTTAAAACTATCATTAATAGATAATCTTATCTTAGAGGTCAGAAATGTGACCATGCATTAGTTTTGTGGACTAGTCTTACTTCTAAGTATCATGCTTCCAAAGATGGTAAGATATTGTATTTGAATAATTTATTATTTTTTTATAAGTTGAATAATTTATTATTTTTTAATAAGATGCAATATGGTGGCTCTATTTATAAATTGTTATTGCAGATAAAAGATATCAGTGACCAATTGAAGGCTATGTAAAAGCCTATTGATGACTAAGATTTGATTGCTCTAGTTATGCAAAATCTTTCACCTTCATTTGAGTCATTTGTGGAGTCTTTGCACATGATTGTTGAGATGCAGACTTTAGACTTTGAAAATTTATCCACATTGTTATTATAGAAAGAGAGAAGAAAAAATAGTCATCTAACTCAAAATCAAAATCAATAGAGTGCATTCATTGTACATAATTTTAAAGGATGAGGAAGATAATATAGTGGTAGTAATTCATTCAGTGATGAGGCCTTCATAAGTGGTTGGAATAAATCATATTGGAAATGACACTATTATAAAAAACCTAGTCATTTCAAGAAATATTGTCATAAGCGACAATATGATATGACAAAGCAGTCACAATCTGTAAATATGGTTGAAGAAGATGAACATAGTTTGGTGGGTGAATTTGTATATGTGGCATCACATAACTAGTTAGAGGAGTTAAGAACATGGTACTTTGACTCAGGGGCTTTGTGACACTACATGTGTCATATAAACTGGTATGTAAATTTTGTTGAAGATACTAGTTGTAATTAAATCATTTCCTTAGGTGATGATTGGGTTCATGATGTGAAAGGTTATGGAGATGTTAAAATCTCATTGAATTCTATTATGTACACTTTTAAAAATGTTTGATTTGTCCTTGAGATGAATATAAATCTTCTTTTCATTAGTGAAATAACTATGAAACCTATTAATTCTAAGGAAACAATTGCATGGTTCAAAGTCTCTGTGATAAGAAAGTCATTGCTATAAGGATTGGTGTTAATGGTCTATATAGACTAGTCGATCCCAAAATAGGTAATGAGAATGCACTATCAGTATTGGATAACTCTAGTGAACTATGGCATAAGAGGTATGGTCACCTCAATTATGATCACTTACATACATTAAGTCAGACTAATATGGTGAATAGAATGATTTAGATTCAAAATAGTCATAATGTATATTCAGGATGTAAAATTGATAAGAATGTTTTAGTTTCATCTAACATTGATAATCAAGAGAAAAATCATAATGCATTGTATCTAGTATATGTGGGTTTGCATTTTCCAATGTGGACACCATCTAATTTTATATCTTTGTACTACTTATTATTCATTGGTGACTTTTCTAGGAAAATGTTGGTTTATTTCCTACATAGAAAGTTAGAATGTCTCTCTAATATTATATATTGGAAATCTATACTAGATAAATAGGGAGAGAAATAGGTAAAGGCTTTGATATTATCTAAAGGGCATGAGTTTATCTCTAGAAACTTAAATAATTCTACAAGGAGAAACACACATGCAAAGTTCCTCACAACAGAATAAAGTCATGACAAGGTAAAATAGGATAGTGATGGAGATGGCATTATATATGGTGGATAGCCAAAATATACCATATCAGTATTGGTAAAAATTTCAACACTATAGTGTTTATCCTAAACAAAAGTCCATATAAATTTGTGTATAATGTAACACCGAAAGAAGCATGGTCAGGAAAAACATCATATTTAAGTAATTTTCATGTTTTTGGATCTACTAATTCTATATTTGGAAAATAATACATCTTTATTGGCTATTGTGAGCAAAGGAATCCATACAATTTAATATATGTATCTACATAGAGAATTATGGTGAGTAAGGATGTTATTGTAGATGAGAAAGTACCATTATTTTCTAATAATGGTAAATCTACTGAAAGTAATGTAGTGGTTTCTACTAATAATGTTTTTAGAACAAGTTCTAGTACTAAAGCTGAATAGGGTTCAAAGATGGAAAAACTAGAGGAGTCAAGTTCTAGTGATGAAAAGAGTGTTTCTAACTCTTCATAGTCAAATCAAGAAGACCAACACAAAAGTCCTAAGTGGTACCATACCACTATGCAGGGTGTTCGAAAGGATGAATTACCTTATTTGATGGAAGGGCAATGCTCAAGGTCAGGCAAAAGGGAAGTGCAAGGTGAAGAGCATGTTAATTTTAATTTTACCATTGTTTCATAGGTATTGAAACCAAGCACAAGTTTAAATACCAAGGTCAAACCCAAATGGAATTCTTCCATGAAGGTTGGTGAAAAAGGAAGGGGCATAAACATAAAACATAATAGTGTTGTGCACAAAAAATGTCCCAAAATTATACAAGAATGGAGAACAATAGGTGTTAAGTTGTCAATAGCTCTTCACATGAATATCCCTTGGAATATGATATGTTGTTTAGTCTTAGTGTACATTATAAAATTTTTGTCATACTTGATCACTCTAACAAAAGGTAAAACATGACACATCCAAGACATGACAATAATTCAAAGAATAACAGAATCTAGTGAACCTAGTATTCAATAATATTTCTTACATTACTTGGTGATTTTAACAACACATTACCCATGTACTCTAGTAATATGTATTGGAAAAAATAGGGACATTTAGATACATGACTATAGAGGCAACAACAATACACCTTGGTTGAGTTTTGTATAGACTTAATCATACTATTGTAATAATGATTAAAACATGTGGTTTAGTCATTAAGGGAGGGTATTAGAATAATTAATATTTTATGTGTTTGGTTATATTTTTATAACCAATATTGTTTTATTAATGCGTGGGTTTTCTATTTTTTTATTCCCATCAAGTCTTTATTTCACCTACCTTCATATTTTTAGGTGATTGTTTCTTACCTATATATTAGGCTATCTATGTCTTGAATATAATCAAGTATTATTTTGGGATTTCTCTATGTAATATAATAATTTTTATATGACATTCATATATATTATAAGGATGAAGAAAATCATCTTCAACACATGAAACTAATTTTAAAATGTTTTCATAAGCACAAGTTGTATGACAAATTGTCCAAGTGTACATTTTTCTAAAAAAAGTGCAATATTTGGGACATATTATCTCAATGGATGACATTTTAGTTGATCCAGCTAAGATAAGATCCATTATGGAGTGGCTGACACCAAGGAATGTCCATGAGGTAAGGAGTTTCATGGGAGTAGTGGGATATTATAGGAAATTTGTTTCAAATGTTTCCAAGATAGCTAATCTGATTACCTCTCTGCAACATAAGAATCAAAGAATTATCTGGTCAAATAAGTGTGAAGTAGATTTTTAGGAATTAAAAGAAGGCTTAATTCACCACCAATGTTAAGAGTTCTTGATCCCAATGGTCAATTTTCAATGATTATAGATGCATTTGAGGATGGAATAGTAGGAGTCCCTATGTAGGATGGTGCAGTAATAGCCTATGAGTCAATAAAGTTGAATCCTTGTGAGATTAACTACGCTCTTCATGACCTTAAACTTGTAATAAATTTTCATGATTTACAAGTATGGAGATATTATTTGTTGGGAAAACCATTGGAGCTCAAGACTACTAACTTTGGACTCAAATACATCTTAACCCAACCAAATTTGAATGCTCATCAAGTATGTTAGTTAGAGTTTTTATCTGACTATGACTTTGATATCAATTACATCAAAGGCAAGGAAAATAGAGTAGCTAATGTCTTAAGTTAGATAAGGTAGTTATGGATATTATTAGGAGTACTTTTAGGGATCGATTAATTAAATTCTCACCAGAAGATGAATTCTATGATCACTTCAAGAAAGCGTTGACTAAAAATGCTCTAAATCTTAGGTATAAAGGATACAAATTAGAGAATGATGGCCTTATATGATACAAAAGAAGTATTTATATGCCAGATCAAGAGGATCTAAGGAGTACAATGCTAAAGGAACTTCACAATTCCCCATAATTAGGACATCCAGGAATAACCAAGCTCATGGTAGAGCTTATACCACTTTATTTTTGGAAGGGAATCAAGAAATATGTAGAAAAATTTATGGCACATTGTTTAGAATGTCAACGAGTTAAATCTAAAAATGTGCATCTAGATAGATTGTTATATCCACATGACATATCAAAATGGAAATGGTGGGTTATCAATATGGGCTTTGTCCAAGGGTTACCCCACATATATATAGACACACACACATTTATGATTGTGTTGTTAAAACACATACATACATACATACATACATATATATATATATATATATATATATATATATCACATGAAGTTATGAGTTTTGGTATATACAAATTGAACCTTATCCATTTGTTTACAAAAAATGTGGGTATATGAAAAGGGTAAGTTATTGTATTGAAAAAGAAAGAATTAATGAATCTTATATAGTCAAAAGACTAAATTAATGAAAAATAGGCTAATTGATTTGAATGATTTAATTATATTTTTATATTATGAAATATTTGAATCAAAACTATGGGTTATAAAAAATAAGGAGACCCTATTTAGAATGTAAAATGCTTTTCATAAAAAAAGATTAAATAGTTGTATGAATCACATAAGTTTTCTATGAAGGAAAAAATGGAAATAATTTATTATGATAGAATAGTAATTATGCATTAACACACACACACACACACACACACACACACACACACACACACACACACACATACATATATATATATATATATATATATATATATATATATATATATATATATATATATATATATATATATATATATATATATATATATATACACATACATATATACATATATATACATACATATATACATATATATATATATATACATACATACATATATATATATATATATATATATATATATATATATATACATACATACATACATACATACATATATGTGTGTGTGTGTGTGTGTGTGTGTGTGTGTGTGTGTGTGTGTGTGTGTGCACGATGAATAAATATATGAAATATACCTATATGAGAACTTAGATTCTCATATATGTATATAGCTTATATTTATACAATGTGATGCATGCCTATATTTATATATTTTTAATACTAAATCGTGGAAGATAGGGAGCTATAATCATATGCACAAGCCTCATAAAAGTATATTAAGTTTCATAAATCAAATAATATGCAATTGTTTATGAGTTAATTGATATTTTATTTATTTGGAGCTATTGTTTGTAATTGAGTAATGGGTATGTTATACTATGACATTGTTTATTATACTACTTTTGAAATTACTCATGAAAATTAGTTCATACAGTCTAAGTATGTTTGGTATTAAAAATTGTACATGTTATGATTATTATTTATGTGTTAAATAATATATAAAGGAATCATTCATACATTTGATGGATTAAATATATGCTTTAAAATTATTTATGTATATATATCATGTTTTATAACTTGATAGTATAAATAATATGTATGAATTTATTGGTTAAATATTGTTAACCAAATGTCACATTGTTGGTACTGACTATGTAGTGATACAAAATTCACTAGCTTACTTAGCTTCACCAATACAATATGAAGGTAATCTGATCAAGTGGTGTGCATGAATTTGATGTATCCTAGAGATCAATAACTATTGAAAATTTTGGTGAAAGTAATATGTAGCTATACATTATCATTTCATATGTAGGATTTACATGTTTATGAGATATCATGTTATAACATATTTTATTTATGGTATGCATCATGTATTATAATATTACAACACAAAGGTATTATCTAATATCTTTATATTCCTATACCATCACTACCTACCCATTCATGAAGGGAGGCTCATTCTATATTTGGGGGATTGTGAGTGGGATCGTTGGTTCATGTTTGGTGTGGAAAAGCACTTGGATGATGCTCTCCCTCCCCAAAATAGTACATATTGGAGACTACACTTGAGATTATCAGAGATATAGGAGTTAGAGTGAGTTGAGCTTCATAGAGCATTACATCTATTATTATATTTATATTGAGGCATAATTCCTCTAAAAATTGTAATTGATTAATTTGTATACATTGATAGTTGTGGCCATATTATTTTATCATCCATGGTTGGATTTATTTTAAATACTTTCCTTAAATAGTTATATTATGTTACATAAGATGCTAGTGATCAATAATTATTATTGTTACATTTTTACTTATATTAAGATCAATAATTAGATTCTCATGATGTAATCTAATGAAATAATAAGTGTTATGTAAATATTTAACTAATTTTTTTATTTCATTATTATAGTAAATCCATGTTGGGATGTTACATCCATATTGGTAATGGTAATGGCTTGATATTGAAGCCTAGCCCCTTACTTCATAATCCCACAATGATAAGGGTGTTAGGTGATTTTCTAATATATACCATCAACCACATGTTTATAATTGGCCAAAAAACTAAGTTAGCCTCCCCCTTGGTGATGAAATCTAAGTAGGTAAACCTTGGAAAGACAAATGTTTAATGCTTGTTGAATTTAAAGTGATTTGAAAATGTGTGAAAAAGGAAAAAAAGTATGTGACTAAATTGGTAAATTGAAAAACCACCTAATTATTCTATATTTTTTACTTTAAGCATGCAAGAAACTGAAAGGAAAGGTTAATTAATTACTAGAAAAGAGAGATTAATTCCTTGATTGTGAAGAGTACAAGGTCAGTTCAGGTAATACTATATGCAAATAGTGTAGAATAGAGTCAATTGGGTCGATCCTATTATGTATAATTAAGATCTGGAGGAGCATTGTTGAATAGGTCAACTATGTCTTCAAGATAGAACACAAACTATAAAACTTAATCCAATAGGTTGACCCAGTTGGATGTATGGCTACATTTTTATAGACTCTAAACTTGTGAAAAATAGTATTGAAAAGAAATAACTAAAATGATAGAGAGAGGAAGAATGAACCTTTATGGTCTTGAATTATATGTTTAGATTAAAAAAATTATGTTGTGATGTTCAGATACTAATTCAAAAATTCTACTAATAGATATGAATTGTTTGATAGATTTTGTAACACATGTGCACTAAAAAAGTTGTGAATAGAGTCGACTAGTTTGACTATATTTATAGACATGTATTATGAAAGAAGAGAATCAAAAATAGAGTTGATTAGCTTGACTATTTATGTAAATTTATAAATAAAAGAGATTAATGTGTTGAACTAATTGATCTAGTAACTTGTATTTGGAGAACACCTACATAGGCAAAATAGAGTCATTTTGGAAAAACTATTTGTTAAACTTGTGTACATAATGCTAGAATTATACCAAATGGTTTCATACAATACTAAAAAAATAAAAAAAATATAATATTATGATAAAATGAAACTATTAAAGAAAACCTATAAGGTTTTGGTTCATGTCAGGTTCACCAAAATGAATACAAAGGGAAATGCAACTGATCTATTAATCAATCCTAACTCAAAGAATATAAATCCTACTTACAGTTTCAATTTTTGATACATTAGATATTCAATGTCATAACTAAGAAGGATATGCTAGACCTAAGTAAGGGTTATCTTATCACAATAAATTCACTCGAGAGGGCTCTAAGCCTCCATTCAAGCAACACTATACAATAACCCTAGCTAGGTCTTATGTTTTCATATTCCAAAGTAAATGATAATTAAATCAAAATATAAGTTAGTTCTCACCAAAGTTTGTATCACAAAGTGGGGGTTAGTAAACATAAAATTAAACATGCATAGGATAATCCTAATTAATTTATATGTAGGTAAAACTCTAATGCATGGAGAAAGTAATATATTTAAAATTTACTAATTATTTTACTTTTATCTACTAAAATAGAGGATTAAAGTTATAGATACTTACCTTGAATATGAACCCATCAAGACTCAATCTCTCCCTTGGCCAAAGGTGATTTGTAAGAGGTTTTTGTGGTTTTTAAGGATCACTAATAAAGGCTAAAACATCTAAGACTTTTCCATAAGATAAGATTCTTCTCCAAGTTTAACCCTAATATATAACTCCTTAAGTAGAATGGAAGAAGAGAATATTGTAAAGAATCATAAATGAATTATCAACTCAATTTTCTCTTTAATAAATGGTGAAATGAATGTGTATATATCACTAAATCTAACCCTAAACCTTTATGAAATTTTAATTGACAGGGTTTTCCCAATCGACTCTATATCATTATTGATTAAAAAAATTAAGTCTTGGTTTAGGTTGGCTAGGGGCTAACCTAGACCCTAAATGTATTTTATCAATTTGAATATAGGGTTGATGGGCTCGATAGTGTAATTTAAACCATTAAAAAGGGTTTAGGGCTGAGAAAGAGGTTAATTAAGGTGGTAAAATCTTAGAAAAGTGTGTAGGAGAGGATACAAATCCTAGGGAAGTGTTTTAGGAGATGATCGGATTGATAAATAGTAGTGGTAAAGGGGACAACAATCTTGTAAAGCACCAATGGTCTACCCACCCCTTTTCTAGTGCACCCTTTAAGGTGTGTACTTAGGGATATTGAGACTTGATGAGTTTATATAAGAGAGAAAACATCAATAATTGATAACAGTTTGAAAATATTGTGTATACACATTCCACCTTAGCATCCTACTTGAGCATTGCATTCAAAGGTCTAAAAAATTATTAAAAACTTAAGATAAATTTTCTCACAAAATTTATTTTCCTAAAGAAAGACTTGGGCTCCTTTTTTCTATTTAGGAATGTGATCTTTGAAATCCCCTAGATTTTATTTGGGTCAATGATGATCCCCTCTTTGGTAACAATGTGCCCCAATATCTTTCCCTTAATAATGCCAAATATACTCTTTTTTGGGCTTAGTGAGATGGTTAAACTTCTACATCTCTCAAAGATTAATTATAGATGGCCTACGTGATTAGTTCTATTCTTTAATAAAATAGTGGGATCATCTATGTAGATGATTATGTACTTAACTATTAGACTTTATAATACGTGATCCATTACTCATTGAAAGGTAGATCCTATGTTAATTAGGCCAAATGGAATCCTATTTTATGTATAGGTACCTCACTTTGTGGTAAATATAGTGTTAATTCTATCTTTTGATTCAACTAGAACATGGTTACAACTTGAAAATCCATATAAGAAGGACATCATTTTAGAGTCATTTAATATCTGAATAACCTCATCCAAGGAAGGTAATAGATAATTATCTTTTTAAGATTTCTTATTTAGGTTTTTAAAATAGATGCATAGTCTAATTTCTCCATTCTTTTTCCTAAGTAAGACTAAATTGGCCACACAGATGGAATGTCTAATCAAAAAGACTATTTTTTCACTCAACAAATTTTCCACCTCCTTTTGAATAAGAGGCTCTAATATAGGATTTAATAGCCTCTATCTTTTCCTAAATGACTTGTGATCTGGTATTAGTGGGATTGTATGGGTGATGACCATTGGGTTATAAACCTTTAGGTATTTATACATACATGAAATTACATTTTTATATTAGAGGAGTAAATATTTAACCTGCTACCTTTCCTCTGGAGTGTAACTAAGGTCAATGTTAACATAGCATGGATAAATTTCATCCCATAGATTATCCCTTTTGAACTCAGACTCTCCCTTTTAAAATCAGATTTACTATCAAATGTCCTCTCTAAAGAAACCACTCCAAGTGGGAGATGGTTTTCTCTAAGTTGGATGACACCTTATTCATCTAACTCTTCATGAAATAGATAACTAATTTATTTGTCATTTATGATTTGAGACTCAAATTACCCTAATTTAGTCCATAATTGGATGATCTTCTAGTCATCATAAAATACTTGGAAATTTTCCATGCTGTCAAGAATAGAAGGACAAGGTACTAGCTCAATGGAGAACCTCTATAGCTTGGATTCTTATAGAGGTGCTAAATTGGTAGATAAATCAACCAATGAATCTAAAACTTGATTTTACTCTCTAGGGATAATGGATATATTAAAGGCCTCAAAGGATTCAATAAAATCCCAAGCTTTGTGCTTGTATATTTTTAGATATGATAGTTTTCATTGTTATTTTTTCTTGACTTGATTGATCACAATCTTTGAATCTCCATATATCTGCAACTAATTAACATTATTTTTGATAGAAAATTTTAATCCAAAAATTAGACCTTCATATTCCTCCATATTATTGGTACAAGGGAACTATAACTTGTATGTTTCTAGGAACTTCTTACCCTATGGATTAACCAATTTGATACCTACACTTGACCCCTACTTAGATCTCACACCATCAAAATGGAGAGTCCACAATTGGGAAGGTCTATGGTATTTATGTTTTTTCCCTTCATACTATGTGGTGAAGGTATATATTCCAAGGCTAGGAGATTCATAACTTACCTCTTAATTCCTGACATTGTTCTCTATGATGGGATGATTCATTCTAGGCTCTGATTAATCTAAATTTGGTTTGGAAAGCCTCTCCATGTCATCTAAATGTGAGAAAAATTTGTTGAAAAGTATCCATTGAGAATCTTTGAATAGTCTCTACTAAAAAATAATCTATACCCTTAAATAATGTCCACCAAAAGTATATCAATAGTCATCTATACTCATGGTTCAGATGCTACCTAAAACCACACATCAGTCATCTCTCCAACCACATGTAACACTATTTTGTCTAACTAGGAGATTGTATTTTTTGATGGGCTTGGAGTTAAGCCAAGATTTTGAAAAATATAAGTAGGCATCATACTATTCAAAGCTCCATAATAAACTAAATAAATGTGAATTTTTTTTCCAATTTCCCTAATGGTCATAAAAAAAGGAGGAACCTCAAGATTTATTTTGTATATAACATTTCTTTTAGCGACCTTTATCTTCACTATAGGGACTTTCCCAATGATAGAAATCCATAAGATTTCTTTATGTTTAGTAATTTGATCTAATTCATGAAGAGTGATATATTTTTTTATTTTCTTCATGTCATCAACAATGTTATATCCTCCTTTATTATGTTCCTCATTGTTCTAAGGATGATCATTCCATTTTGGGGGAGGTGGATTATTATCCACATTTGGATTTGATGGAATAGTCATATTATTTAGGGGAGTAGACATTGTGAAGGGATGCTTGTTCCTAATATTGTAACCACCTTTATAATATTATTTGAAAGCATAGATCTCATTAGGATTATCCTTTGGTATGTTGTCATCTTTGATTGGAAAAGGAATCTCATGAGTTTCAAAAACCATAGTTGTGTTTAAAGAGAAAGATTCATGATGGAATTATAGTGGGTTATTCATCAAATACTACCTCACCATCTCCCTTTGAAAGATATCAAAAGTTGTATAAAATTTAATACAATCAAGTTCACAAAGCTGAGATGTATTATGAATTCTACACCAATTGGGTAAGGATATATCCACTATATTGATTTGTATAAGTTTGTTACACTACTCTATATTATTTCTAGACATGTTGAAAGGTCTGCTATATATCTGAAACCCAAAATTTTGATTATTTATATGGCCATTAACATTACATATTTTCCTCTACATGTTGAAGAAGTCATTACTTAATTTTTAGACCATTCTTTGTATGGAATTCAACTTTGCTTTGGTAGAATCCATGCCCTGGCCAATTATAGTATTAGATGGAACCAAATGATAGTTTTGTTGATGACCATTAAATTATGCATGATTGTTTAGGTAACTATAATTCTAATTTGATGTTTATTTCAAAGGAGGAAATGTATATGATTGATTTTTGTTTAATACAACAACATTGTGCTTCACATTAGGAATTTGATTTAAAGCTAGGAGACCATAAACAATGCTATGAATGCCTGACACATGAGGATTGAGTTATCCATCAAATTTGATGGCATCTTCATATGTTATTTCTAGATTGTTGACAACTCTTTAAAAAAACACTAAAGTAATCAGGTTAAGATCATTCTTGTATATATCTAATGCTAAAGATTGTTCTAGTTTGTATACTAGGATTAACCAAGTGTACATATTCTGAGATATTACATTGAAATCATGTATTAATTCATTGGTATCCCTCTTCATGATGGTAAAGTCCTAGTACACCAAATTATGACTAACAACCTACCCAAATTGGGCAAGAAAAGTGGTTTGACACTCATTTCATGAAGTAATGTAGTTCTCCTATAAATTGAGGTATAAATCATAAGTGTCATCCTACAATGTGGAAGGTAAAAACATGCATGCAACATATTCATTATTTACATTCATTAACCTCAAAGCAACTTTAAAATACTTGATGTGTTCTTCTTCCATTCCTCCTCTTAAAGGGGATAAAGAAGGTAGATAATTTTATAGATTCTTTGGTAAATCAACACATCCCTTAGGATAAAAATAGTAGATTTAACCAACCAAGGTAGTTGTTGATCCATAAGAGGACTATCCTGCTAATTTTTTCTTACTACGGAAGGTATTCTAGCTCAAGGTACTACATGAGTAACTGGTGTAGATCTAGGATTTTTATGATTTATCAAAGGTGAAACTAAAAAACTAACATGGGCCCTAGACCTTGTCACCATTTTTGGTGTCTCTAGTGAAACTCAAATGTAAGGTTTAACTTCTTCTACTAAAAAGGCACATGCCCTCTTTCTATCACTAGATTTTTTCTTTTGATGTGGGTTTCATACATACCTTAGAATTTAATGATGTGACCTCCAACATTTGAGGATCTCAATGGAGATGAAATCCATTCCATGTCATGCATTTTAAGTATGGGTTAAAAAAATAGGTGGTGTAATAGTAGGATGAGCATGCATGTTGTTAATTGGGTGCTCCTTATAGTGAAATGAATCCTAGAAGAAATCAAACCTAAGTGGGTGTATGGATGCATGGATATTAGTCTAAAGTGGGTATATCTCAAAATAAACTCTAAAAGAGGGAAGGGTATATCAAAAAATAATATTACATGGTCTCAAGACTCCCCTCCCAGGTTGATTTATATTTTGGAAAAGTGTTTCTAGAATTGATGCTTGTTGCTTGTAGCTATTACACACTTATAGGCAACCATAGTTAAAGAGTCTGGGAATAAAACATAAAAAAATTAATAATATTAATTGAAGGTTAATCCTTTTAGATTTGTAGTTAGACACCCTTATTTAGGAGATTATATATTGGACCATGAAGGTTTCTAGGGTAGCTATAACACACACCTAGATGACTATACCAAAAATTAAACACTCCTACACACCTCATAATGTTAACATAATTTTAACCAATTGTTTTAATCAATGAAAAATACCATATTTCAATATATTTTTCACATCTAGATATATCATATATCAATTATGAAAATTAGAATTATTCTTAGCTTCTTCACAATTAAAATTGAGTTAACATAGCCAAGAAAAAAATACTTAATAGTATATATATGGAAGGAAAGAGTACTAACATAGTTTCATGACAATCAAAACTAATTTCTTCCTATATTGATAAAATATTCCAACCCTTTGGAATGATGGTTATACATGTATAAATAGACTTTGGGAGGGGTTGCCTCATCCTCCAAGTTCATGCAAACGTATAGTTACATTGCATAATTAGAACACTAATTCTAATTTTAATCTCAAAACTGCATGTATGCATGTTCATAGTTAACTACCACTATGTCTAAAATTATGTTATCCTATATAATAAAATGTAATGTGTGAATGCTCATAGACATTCCAAGAAAATTTTACATTCAATCTATAAATAAAATTAAACTATGAGTACAAGATTTAGTACTTTTTTCATGTACGCATACAAAATTAGTCTTCAACTTAAGGCTGATTAAGTGTTTGCTTAGCATTGCTAACTATTGGAGGCATCGAAGTGGATGCTAGGAATGAAGAGGAATATAAAGTGCCAACTTTCTTCTTCACTTACAAAACTTGAAAATTCTTGTTCTTGATGTCATGATGGTGTTGGGAAATATCCATATTTAACAATAGAGATCTATGCACCCTTTTTACTTATTTTAGGAGCTTTGTACACTCATTTTTTATATTTATATTGTTTATTCTAAAAATATCCACCTTCATCACCTTTTTCCTTTCAAATATCATATCAAACTCAATCTATTCCATTGAAAGTCCCTAAATACTTTACTTGAATTGGTGTAAGTCTACTAAAGAAGCAGATCAAAATTGACTCTACTTATGAGCCTACCTATTGAGCCTCTTACTTGTGAGAGATTTAATTATTATATGATATAAAAAATGAGATTTTAATGTTTTACATACTTAGGCATTACTACCTCACTATCATGATCCATTCCCTATCAATTTGAGTCTTAGTGGCCACCAAGTTAAGAACATTTGAAGCCATTAATGGTGTCATTAAATCAAGGTGGATGTATGCCTTATTAGTTGTATAAATAATAAGTAATTTTAATTTATTCTCATCCTTCATTAAAGAATCAAATAAGTTTTGAATTTTAATAAATATAGGGGCCAAATCTACCCTCATTACAATAATTTCCTCAAGAATAGTATACAACTTGGAAGCAGCGTTTTGGACCTTAGTCTCGATTTTTTGAGGAACATGAACCATTTATTGTTGTTCCTTTATTTTCTCTAAAAATATTCATTTTTGTTCCTTTACTTGATCCAATTCCTACTCAAGCTTTTGACTAGCCATTTCCATTCCTTCATGTAGTTCCATCAAGGCATCCTTTTATGTCTCAATATAGGACTTATAGTCCTCTATGTATGGGGACTACCCTAATTTCCTATTTTTTTATCTTGGACAACGTAAAAATATATTATATCTGTTACAAAATGATCCCTCTTCTAGTATCATCTTCCTTACCATTTAGACACTCCATGTAGATTTATCACATATAAAACTTACTATGGGAAGCTCTATGATTTTAAGATTTGGATTCTAAGAAGCATTTGACTCTATATTAGGTACCCACTATGGGATGACCAATTGGGCTAAGTTCAATTATTGAGTGTCCTTGGTTATAGTCTCAATGAATGTATCTTCTGATGATTATTTAAAATCCTCTTAAAGTCCTAGGTTAGGAAAGGAATGCCATATGATTTTATACCAATCCAGTCCCCCATATTGAGGTAGTGGGTGGATTATGTATATTGGTTTCTTTTTATAACTTTCTTTGAAGATGTCACAATTGTGCACTGAAAAGAGATGGATAAATACATTGGTAAGTCTATTTGATTTGATAACACATGAATTTGGGAACTTTCCAATGCTCCTTTAACTTTATTGAAATCCTTTCTTTTAGTTTTAAGGGGTCTTAGGGAAGTGGTAGAAGTAACTAGAGCAGTAGTGGTGGAGATTAATTATGTGAATATAATTGGTGGAGTGTAAATAGTTGGGAAAGTGGAGACATCCTCTACCTTGGGAGTAACTAGGGATGGTTGGGACCTAGAATCAAGAGGAATTGATTCAAATGAGCCAACTTTAGAAAGGGAAATAAGAGAGAAAATTGGAGTAGAGGAGATAAAAAAAAAGTCACCTCCTAACTTGATTGATTGACACCCAGAGGTGTCTTTCCTTTATTGTCTAAGAGGCTAAGGGAGTTTAATTTCTACATCTCCTCCTCTTCATCCAACTTACTTTCTTAGTTTATATACTTCCCTTTAGTATCTTTCTTCTAAATTGAAGGTGATCGTGTTGGTTGTTCCTCAATAACTAGGTTATTTAGAAGGGGATGAGCCCTTGGTTTCCTCTTGTAACAAATTGTAACATTTTTAGCTATGGGGGAGGTCTCTTGAGTTGCCTCAAATGAAACCTCCATACTTGTAGGTTATTACATGGGTGGAGAATCTATATGGTTTGGGCCCTCAGAATCTTATGAGTCAAGGTGAATTGGATCTCCTTGAGCTCCTTCATGCTCATATTTAATTATACCAAGATCTTTTTTGATGGATTTTAATGTTTGTGAATCTTATTCAGAAGGCTAACCTTATTTTTTTAGTTGATTTGGAAGCATGTTGATCTAGAAAACTAAGGAATCCCATCTTACTGGGGGTTGGATCCTAAGCCATGCATTTGAAATTGAGATAGATGGTTCTCCTTGAATTATTTTCAATTTTTATTCCCTCAATCCTATCATTTGTGCCCTTTCTAAGACCTGGGCATCATCCTTAGCATTTAGGAATATAAAGTATTGATAATAGGGATCATGTTGTTATGGAATACCTAAGCCTTTGATATGCTTTTGAATTCTACCATGAGGATCCTATTCCATGTGAGGCAAGGTGGGAAATGAATATTACCCCCTCATTTTTCCCACTTCTCCAAAGTACCTCTAGATTATGTAGCACATTTGGCATATCATTAGATGATATCCATAGATTGTATTCCTCTTATTATTTTTTAAATTCTCATCTGCATTCAACATAGATGAATTGTTATATATTATTCCACTAGCCTATTAGACACATACTTGGGAAGGCATAAGGGGTTGGCCTTGTTACTAGCAACCATAATCACTGTGTAATCTCGATATAACCAATAGTCTCCCTATGGTGACAATGTGTTTGTAATTTATTTGGATACCCTAGGAAATGGGGCTTCATTAATAGCCTGCCATACCTAGGGGTACATATCCTCTACAATGTAAGTGATGTTCTTAGTAAATACATATATATATATATATATATATATATATATATATAGACACACACACACACACACATGAAAAAATAATAATCAAATGAAATTTTTGATGCAATATGGATCCAGGTCCCAAAGTGACCCATAGTGCATGTATATTGTTCCCATCATAACATCCAAGAGGTATGAAATCATATAGAAATGGTTACCAATAGGCTGCTTATCCTTGTGTAAAATTTGTTCTTGTAGCCTGATTTAATTGTCTCCCTCGAGGCAAAAGTTAATTCTAAGGTCATCATCATGTCTAAAAGTGGAACCCATTATAGATGAAAAAAATGGATTCTTAGAAAACCATAAATCCTATTTAGGAGGGCCATCCTAATGCATAACCCCATATTAAACTTGGTGATAGGCACAAGGTCCTTATATTTTAAGACTATAATCTCCCTAGGGATAAGCCACTTGCTCAATGTTTTATTGATTGAATTATTCTCTTTCAATCCTAGTACCTTGTGAAAATCATAACTAGCATCTATATCTAGAAAATATAAAAACCTTTGGAATGCATCTTTTGAGATGCAGGCCAAAATAGTCTTGTGTTATAAATGGTGTAAGCAAGTGTCCCCCATCATATTTTTAATGAAGAAGAGATCCCAAAAAATGTATATACATGGAATCAATTAAATTTTGGCCCCCACAAAGTGTAGACCTTATCAATTGAGATGAAGTATGTCTATGACCAATTGATTTCATGTTGGTGTTAAGTTCTCCTCCTGAGTGTGAGTGTCAATAGCATCCTATAGAGTTGAATAATTAGTGTATTGGTCATTAAAAATGGTGGAATAAAAAATAATATCAATGTATTTAGTGGATTAATTTATTAAGAAATGGGATTTTGGAAAATCTAATCTTAATGCTTTTGATGAAGAGTCCATTATTAATTGACTATTACTAGTTCTTGAACTTTGATAACTTGACTTTAATAGATTCATTTTTATGATTAACACGTAGGTTACTAGGGATTATTTTTAAGGAAATAATTTATCTTAAATTTCATTTGTGATCAATGATAATGTCCATGGTCTCAAATAATTGATATAACTTTAACATTTGATTCCATTTCATAAACCATTAATGTCCAATGTCTATGAACTCAATTTACTTGTGTAATTCAAAATTTTCCACTTTATTTGGTCGGTATGCCATGTCATTTTATTTTGGTAAGTGTAATTAATTATTATTTTTATGATTTATTGGTTGTGACAAGTAGGTTGTTGATAGTTGGGAATTAGGTTTTGTATTGGTAACGAACTGACCAATTCTCATGAATCAGTGATTATGAACACAAATTCTAATGAGTAAACTCATCCCATGGTAAATACATAAAGATAACCCTTCACACACTTTATCAAAAAAAAAATCTTAACTACCAAACTCCTATGCACCTAAATGTTGACCACAAGTACTGACAAGAAATATGAAACACTTTTTTTAAAGATAAAAATCACAAAAATCTATTTTTTGATCAAAAATTTTAATGATAAAGTTATTAAACAATTTCATGAAGGGTAAAATCCCAAATTCAAATTCCAAAAATATAACTACCAATAATAAATTATGAAAAATAAGTTTTGAAACAATTTTTTAAAGGGTAAACTCTCAAAGGCAAATCCTAGATACAAAAGTTGAAGACCAAATAATTAAGTGTAAAATCCACCCAAAAAATGCTAAAGTACTAGATTTATAAGGAATAAGTAACTATAAATATAAATCACAAATAGACTTTAGACACCTAAAATTGGCCATCGATAACCTCTAACCAAGATTTTTACCAATGTTTATCCAAAATATAGAATTTGGCCTAAAAACACTAAAACACGCTAAATGATGTGAAAATAACATATTCGAGTGCCAATTTTGGCTAGGGTATCCCTAAATGAGGTAATTCAATTTATGGGCTAGCTAACTTTGATCAAATCATTTTGAGTCAAAATACTAATTTTGCACCTAGGTGCTCTGGATTGCTCTTTCCTATCAAATCTCTTACATAAGATGTATGCATTTTTTATTTGTTTTTAGTAACATCCAAAATGGGATAGTGGATCCAACACATCTGACATTGCCTTCCATTTCCAATCTAGTTGAATTTTCGACCAATAACAAGGCATTCTGATCAAATTGAGTAATTTGTGCAAAAAGTGCTTAAACATGCTTAAGAGATAATTAACCCAAATCAAGGCATAAATAATAATTACATATAAACTTGTTGAAAAATTATTTTTAGAAATGAATATTGAATATATACATCATCAGGTGACCTCATTTCTTAGGAAGACATCCCTAGGCCATAAATGCCACAAATATCAAGATTCATGCCTTCCATGCCTCTTAATTTCCCCTTCTTCCAATTTCATGATGAGGATAATTATAAAATTAATTCCAAAAATTGAATTAATCCTCAACCACACATCTCAATCTCAAGATGGATGGTTCAAGTTGATTCTAGACATTCTTAAAAATCTATAAATAGAGAGTCCATGAACATCATTTATAAGCTATTTTGGTACAAAGTTATAATGCACAAATATCTTCAAGAAGCCATTTCAATTAGTGTTACCAAGCCAAATTGATTCCAATTCAAGCCAAGCCATAAGCCAAAGGTGCCAAGGAGAGATGGAGGTAGACAAGTTTCCATTGCCAAGGACTTCATGAGCATAAGCTGAGTAATCCACTACAACAAGCATTTTGGATCATCTAAGGAAGGTAAAAGAGAGTTTATTTTGCATTTTAGTTGTGTATTTTATTCATGTTTGTTAAGTAAGATCTCATTAGTGTTTATTCCTAGGGATAAAATGATTGTTGGTGTGTTTCTTTCATTTTGTTTCATTTTGAAACTAACACCATACTAACCATCCTCTCTTGAGTTAAATTACTAGATCCACATATGGTATGCCCAGTGGGACTAGATGCATCCCAAACATGAAGAAGATCATTTTGTAGCTTCAAATTATTCATTTAGACCCTTAAAACTCTTGAAAATTGATTTTCTAATTTTATTTTTCTATTTTTATTTTCCACGGGTTTACATAGTAAATGATGTCAGCTAGTAAAATTGACATCAGTTACATAGCTTAACTGATGTCGGTTAGTAAAACTTACATCATTTGGATACCTACCATCAGTCACATTGGTATAGCTGATGTTAGTTGGATAATCAACATCGATTAAAAAATGTGACCATCATCAGTTATATAAACCAACGTCAGTCACCATGTTTTTATTAAAACAAAGACTCGAGAGTTCTTTTCCTAAAGTTAATTGTTTCAAACTAAAAAGAGCTTCAAGGCTAAAGGAAATGATAACATTTTTTTTGTAGGACCAAGCTTGACATTTGTTAAAAACATGTTTAGATCACCTTTTGCATGCTTAAAAATCAATTAGGAACCTTGTTTTGGTGTTTAACAAAAAAAATAGAAAACAAATATTAGATGTTTATGGTGAATGTTTTCAAAGTTGGTAAATAAGACCAAGGGGTCAAATGAATGCCACCAAATCTTTCATTTGGGCTTAAAATTAAACACACTTGTCAATTCTTATTTGCAATAGTTATTTAATTAGATTTTGTTTGGAAAAAAGAGGAATGTTGTGTGTATGCTCTTCCATTTATCCCCTTTAGGGAACCCTTAGAATCAAAAGTGCCATTCCTATTGCAAGTAGCCTAATCCAAGGCTTAGAAAGAAAGTCATCTAAATCACTCCCCAAAAACTCATCAAAGTTTGGGTTACCTTGAAAATGACCCTAATGTCTTTCCAATTTTATGCTTTATTTATTTTTATGCAAACTTGGCTTACAAGGGGGACTTCATCACCTCCTGTGAGTTATTTAGGGAAGCTTTGACCTAGGGTATCACCTCTCAGAATTGACTTCATTTGGATCCTAATTATAATTGCACATAGGATGTAATGGCACTTTGGACATCGCACTACACTAAGTGAACAATAGGATGTAGTGGTTTCAAAAAGGACTAGACCTTTTTACAACAAGTCAAGTGATATGGACCCAAAATCTATGCTTTTCTTTTGCATTGTTTGGAATGAAAGTCATTATTTAATTTATTCCCCTAGATCATTTATAAAATTGTAAGATCTTAGACAAGTCCCCACTTGTCACAGAAGTATTATTGGTGCAAGGTGTGCCTTAAGGTCCATGTCATAGTACTATCATTTGAAAGAATGGGGAGGGTGTAAAAACCCTACTATATAATGCAAATATAATTTTGGATGAACACTTAAAATCCTCTCAAATGATGAATATTGATGGATTCCAACAACACCAAGCAACCTGATCAATTTAAGATCTAAGAGTGATTAATTAGTTGGTCTTGTCCTAGATTAAGGTTTTGTTTGAAGTCAAAACTAGGTGTAAACAAATAATCCAAACCAAATACATAGTCCTAATTTTCCTTTGAACAAAGAGGTGTTATGCTTCCTGCATGAGATCATCAATTTGCCTTGTTTAAAGTTCATCAAAACCTTGAGAGTCATATCATCCACTTTGGTGCATTTATGCTACCCAATTGAGTCTAGACCTCTCCTAAAGTAGATTTAAGTCCTTCACTTATAATATAAATTTGGAATTTCACCTTTCTAAGTTCATAGGATTGATGTATTAAGTGGGTTTTCCATTTTCACTAAGCTTGAGGGAACTTAGGTTCAATTTCTAATTTGGGTTGAAGGCTATTTTAGACTCAAGATCATTATCACCATTTGATAGACTTAAGCCATTTTGTGCTAAACACTTTCACTTTAAGTCTATGCATCACAACATTTTGAGTCAATAAAAGTAGTGTTATACTATCAAAATTTTGGTAAAATGTCTTTGCCTTAGAGGGTTTTTGAAACAAACCTTTTTGTCACACTTTTTGGGTAGTATAGCATCATTACACTGCCCAATTTTTTTTGAATATTGTTTCATAGACACTTTCGTATATATTTATAAATTTCCTACATTATTAGATTGACCCAAGTGTACTTTTGTGATGTTTTGTTTAACATAGTTATACTACTCACTTTTGTATAGCTTGTTTATCGAAAGAACCAAGTTTTATACCATTATTTATGAGAAAATAAATTATCTCTAAAACTACCTTTTGTTTCATACCTTATACCTAGTTGATCAAGTTCATGTCTAAGAATCAAATCCCTATTGTTTGTTAGAAGTGTTTCAAATTTGTTATATTAAAACTTTTATCTATTTTCAAAGTCTAGTTTTTGACATCATTTAGCCAAGAGTCCTAGCATATGCCTTGTTTGAGCCTAGCTTTTGGTGTCACATTTGGCCAAAAGACCTAGCAACTTTTAAATTCCTAGATTAGACTGATTTGAAACACTTTGAACTTAGATTTTGGAATTTTTATATTTAGTCCATTTACTTGCTTATATTTATGTGAATAGTGAAATGTTAGATAGTTCATGCTAGCTTGTTTCCTCACAAATCCTTGCATAAACCTTTTGATCCTTTTGATGAATCTAGACCAAGTTGGAACATCATCTATTTTAGATTTTATCCTTTTTAGAGTTTTTAGAACTCTTTGACCATTTATCACAAAGCATTGACTATGGATCCCAACATGTATTCCTACACTTGTAGTGGAATCATGTATAATCTGGGGATTAGTAATATAGTTGTGCAAGAGGAAATGGTGCAAGACCCATATGTATATAATATTACTTATGAGATGTATTCTTATCCCTCTTATAATACTCAATCAAGGGCACAAAGCCAAGATCTATTGGCTAACTATCTGGTTAACACACTACCTTATTCAAAAGAATACCAAGAATAAACCACACAATACCTAGCTATGGTACCCATAGTGGATGAGCTAGTTCTTCAATAGTCATATTATACTAATAAAGCTTCCACATATGATCCATTTTTGTTTGATTGACATTTGTTAGCAAACAAAGATGAGATTTTGGTTAGAGCCATAGAGGTAGGGGCTAAGTTTTTAGCATACTTCCCCATGAAAATTTACCAAGTCTAGTAAGAGTGCCCCATAATATCATTTATGATCAATAGAAATATTCTATAAATCCTATGGCTCTAGTATAAATAATGTACCAAGATCCTAATATATCTAATTGAGACAAAATTATCATGGAAGATCACTTTACCCAAATGCAAATAGCATATCAAACCTACCTGAATCTAGCACATGATTTCAATTAGATGAACATGGTGAGTAAGCATCTCATTGACTTTTTTATTTCAAAAAAAGTGTTGATAGAGTTAATTGGACAAGAGAATTCAAATTCTAACCCATTCATATAAACTTCTTCGATAGATAAATTGATGCATATGCCCATTATTAAAGAAATGTCTTCAGCCTCTACATAGAATAGTGAACCAAACATAGTGAACAATGTGTAAACAATGTCTAGTACTAATCAAAGTGGTACTAATGAAAAAATAACTAGCCAACAACATGTGCCTGTAGTTAATCCCATAGGTAGATCATCATATCAAGGAATAAGAGTTTCTACACCCCAACCTTAACTGACTGCTTCCTCAAGTGTATAACCTACAAGATTTGGTAATCAAACAATGGCTAATGTCATTCCTCAATGATAGAATATGATGAACCATACTCCTACTCAATAGGTAATGAGTAGTATGCCACAATAATAGACATAACCTAGTGTATCAATGCAACAGAGGACAAATACATTACCACTTTAATCAAGGGTAACTAATTTTCTACCTTGCCAGGTAATGATGAACATACCTCTTCAATCATAGACTAATATGCCAATTCAAAACTAAGTAATGATTAGTCAACAATGTGAAAATATTGGTCAGTGATAGATGTCAAATTTGTAACCTATTTTCACTTCCTCACAGGGATTTATGCAACAAGGAAGTACCCATGTTTCTTAAGCACCTACTAGACAACCATTGGTTTAAAATGTGCCATAAATTCAAAGACAATGTCTTGGTCCACAAGTTCCCACTCAACAACAAGGTTTTATTAGTCAATAGTATGTCCCTTTTCAACCACAATAAGAATAGTATCATTATATCCCTCCATCCCAACCATAAAATCCTCTAAGTCAAGCATTTATCACCAACCCAAATGATAATATCACACAATAAAATGTGCAATTTCAAGTACATCCTAATCCACATATGCGTATTCTTGGTTGATTACCCAACCAAACCAATGTACCCCAACATATATCTTTATCATACCCTGGTCAAAGTTTCCCACTTGTGACCTCCCAACCTTCTATCCAAACCAATATTCTCCCTCAAACCAATGTTCTTTCCAGTTTCCTATCCTAAGAATTACAATATATGAAGGATGTGATTACTACCATTCAGGCTAGGAAATAGACTAAAAAGTTCAAATTGGATGATGTGTGTTCCTACCCATTCAACATGGATTATTTGTAGATAGCATTTCCTCTAGGATATGAACCACTGAAATTTGACAAATATAAAGGGAAAGGTGACCTGAAGGCTCATTTAACCAAATTATTTATCGCATGTCAACCAGTGGCATATAGAAACATTTACCTTTTGCTATTATTTCCAAGGAGCTTGGATGTACAAGCCTTGGAGTTTTTTTTAAAGATACCCAAAAATTTAGTAACAAATTTTGTGATCTTTCTAATAAGTTTGTATAGCACTTTTCTTATAATCTCAAGCATAAGATTTCATTAGTGGACTTAACACAAGCAAAGAAAAAAGATGGTGAAAGTTTTACAAGTTATTTACAATGATGGAGAGCCCTTGTAAGCTATTTCACCTATAGTTTACCAGATAAACAATTAGACATTGTGTTTACCAAAAATTTGCATAGTGAGATAGCTTATCATTTAGAACTACAATGTGCACACACTTTCAAGGAAATCATCGACAAAGGCTTGTTGATTAAGTGAGAGCTCATCAATAAAGGAGTTATCAAGCTTAATTTAACTAATCAAAATCAAGGTATCAATTAGGGAAATGACCAACATCCCATTCAATCACTAGTATTGCAACTAGTATAGGCCAATAACCAAGAAAGATCAAATCAATTTAATCGCAATAAGAATGTTATGGGAAATGGAGTAACTGAATCCCATCATTTCTAAATGGTGTAGACATCATCTGGACCACCTTTTCATCTTACTCCTACCCTGAAACCTCTCTAAATAATGCAACAATCATAATAACCAAGACCTATACAATAAATACAACCTTTACCATTGTAAACCCCTCTTCCTAGGAGAATCATGCCTACACGTCATGTCTTTAGTGACCTAGGAGAACATATTGAGTCTATATTTTGTAAGCTTAATATTATTAATATGATTATTTATCTTATACCAAAGCATTATTTGCTAGGCATTCCTTATCCTAATTGGTACCATGAAAAGGAATTTTGTGACTATCATCAGGTCAATGGGCATATTCTATGAAGATGTGTCCAATCAGCATTTAATTGAGAATATGTTGGATAATGGGAAGATAACATTGGATAATAGTGATTCTAATTCCAATAAAACTCTTAATATTTATCTAAACCCATTTCCCTGACATAACAATCAATAATAGTAAAATAATTAGCAATAGTAACAATGACTAGTGCAACAATAAAATCAATAGTATCAAAATCAAAGGCCAAACTAGTAGAATTAACAAAATAAACAACAAAACTTGCAATGATAGAACAATGGATAAAACCAAGGTCATAATGATAATAACCAATAAACCTACCATGTAGTTTCACATGACTAAAATAGGTTTGTAGGTCATCTTATAGGGGGTAGCATCAATACCATCTATATTATCCTAGACCTAACATTAATTAGCCTAGACTATTACTAAATAACAAAATTTATCCAAATTACATGGATAATATTTCTTTGACCTAAGAATGCATATAGGTAAACCAAAAAACTAGGACTTACCCTTTTGGACCTTATATCGATAACTCATCCTTACCATGTGACCACATGCGAGTGTACCAGCTATCGAGACTTGTCCTGTTTGGTCCCATACCATTCCCAACATTGATTAGTAATAATGGTTTAGTAAATAATCCTAATTTTACAATCACAACTTGAAGGTAAAATATTACTATCCTAGGCCCACAACCATCTACCACTTTACTTGTCATCCAACTTGTTGGATGAATATTTTGTCATCAACTAACTGATGACAAAATGGGTATATCAACCACAGTTTAAGGAGATTTATGCCAAAAAAAGTGTAGGTTTACCACATATTAATGAGATAAATCTCTCCTCTCATCAAGGGGAGGTTCCCTATGAATCACTTATATGTTATATATGTATATAAATAAATAGAAAATAATACTCAGGGTAGTATAATAACATCCATCTCTCTTTTTTCAGAGATGATGTTCACGGAACAAAAGAGAGAGGTCCCAGTTGATGGCTGAAAGCATTCCTCTTCTTTCAAAAATGGAAGCTAGTGCATAGCAAAAAATCTCCTAGAGTAGTAACAAGGTCCAAAAGGAAACCCATGAAAGTACAAAGTCTTATGTTGCCTCCACTTATTCAGAGCACACGTAATAGTAGAGTGAAACAAAGCCCAAAGTATTCACCTAAAACTACAATGGATAAAAGGGGTCACCAAGATAAAATTAGCTCAAAGTCTTTATTTTATCCTTTAGAATCATCTTTAGATAATTTCAATACACACATTTTGCTTATTAAATCGAACAGATCAGAGATTATTACAAAAGAGAACATAAGAAGTATTTCCTAAGTAACACAAATTACTTCAACACAAAGTCTGAAATTAACCTGTTTCTCATTCATTCAACAAAATATAATTTACAAATTGAGCACAAAGTCTCAAGAAATGTCTCAATTTTGATAGAGTTTTTCCTCTCAATTACCCAGAGATCCTTTTTACAAAAGAGGTTCCCTCTATATATAGGGAAAAACCTTCAAAATTGGAAAATGATTAAAATATCAAAAACCTAGTCAAAGATGAGTCAGCATTGACTTTGAGACATTTTCCAAATTTTTTACATGTAATTACATATTACAAAAGTGCATGTACTTTCACATGACAAAAGTACATGAGCAAATGTTCTAAATCGATTACAAAGTACATGAAAAGAAAGAAGAGATAATGGAGAAATAATTCAACTCTTGCCACTGGACTTCTTCAGATGAGCATCATACATGGTGATAGATGCTTGAATTCCTATACAATCTGGCACAATGGTATTCTTGAAGATTACTTTGGCTCTAATGGTAGCATCTTTCAATACTGTGATTGCTTTGGCATGACTAGTTAACTTGGTTCTTAGATTATCTAGAGTTAGCTGAGTGTCTAAAATGTTATCCACAGAAGTCTTTAAAAACACTTCTCTTTGAAATACCTTTGGATCACACCTTTGAATTCCTAAATCATCTCCTCTATTGAAAGAAATTGATTATCTTTAGAGGTGAGTCTGCAAGGCAACTCCTCCAATCTGTTTAATAGGCCGGTGTCACTTTTTTCACTGGCATCCTTGGAAGACTCAAGATCTTCAATCAACTCCTTAAGTACCTAGATTATGTATATCATTGATTCTTTGATTTCAACATAGGAATATTTTTTGTAAATGATGTTGATTGACACTAAGGTGTGTTTCTTCAGAGCTTTCATCTCTACTCACTTGCTAAGATATTTATTTGTACTATCAATATCTTGAGAAATAAGAGAGACGAGGTCTTCTAAATTTGTCCTTATTTTCTTCATTTTCTCTATCTTCTCAGCAACCTCTATAAGCAAGGAAATTCCTTGTGTATGTATATTTTCTATATAATCTTCAAGTACTTTCCCTTTCATGTAGGTCTTCTCTACTTTTTGGATAATAGGATCATCTATGGAAAAGGCTTCTGGGGTCACTGCTTCAGGAGCAAAAGTGAATCTCCTGACTACCTTGGTCAATTTTTCTACCTTTGCCTTATAATAATCTTTCATCTCTTTCTCCCTGTCAAATTTTTGGACCATGATATCCATTGCAGATTATAGGTCACTTTTCACACCCTCGTGAGTTACTTTCCCCAACTCAACATGAGAAATGAAATAGCTGCTCATGTCAAAATTCTCTAGGGTTACATTCTATGGAGGTTTGGCTATCTCCAAAAATTTGTGCCCCTTTTCCTCAACAATTTTCAAATGATCCTTGGCTTCTTGGGGGTCTTAGCTTTCAATGGCACTATTTTGCCAAAATCAAATTCATCTATAGAGATGGCTTGCTTCTTCCTTTTGGGTGTGAAAGTTGATAACTAAGGTGGGAAAGTAGAAGAACTTACTATAGTAATAATTCCTACAATTGGTGTTACTAGGTTAACATCTACACTACTAGTGGGAACAATGGCTGCAGTGGGTGTAGAAAGTGAAACTGTATCAGCTGTTGGCTGGTCAACGACAAAACTATCTCTGATATTGAAAGAACGAGATGAGAGACTGGAGATAGATCCTAATGATCAAATAACATCTCCAGAAGCACCTTGAGGGTCACCAAAAATAAATCTAGAAGGAGAGGCAGCTCCAGAAGAAGGAATGTTGATGGGAGAAAGAGGCGAAGGAGCTACCACAAGGGATTGGGGTGGAGAAGAAGAAACCCATACAAGTTGTTTTGCCCCCTCTTGGGGAGATAGAGTTTTGTTTCCCTATTACTCTGAAGGCTTGTCATCTATTTCCATCCATTTCACCACTTTTTCTTGAGTGCTTTGTTCTCCAACCCCCATAGCTGTGGATTTTGGCTCTTTCTCAGCAACCTTTGATTTCTTTGACACAAAGATGATCCTAGGCTTGTGAGGCCTAGAAGGAGAAGAATGTCGCCTTTATTATTAGTCATGTTCTCTACTCTCTTCCTTATTTCCTCTTGGAATTTAGCCTCTGATCTTGTGATGAATTCCTTCAATGTGATTCCTTTGGTCACTAGCCAATCATTAATGTTAGCCAATATTGGTTCGAATCTCATCCTTAAGGAAGTCAAATCCTTTTGGGACCATTGAATTGGAGGAAAAGGAGAGTTAGCAACATTTTCAGCCAGGTATATACTATTAATTATATTTGTATCATCAACTAGATTTAGGGGAATATCTACAAGCCCTAGACATTCAATTTGCTCTAGAGACAGTCTGCTAAAGTCCATTATTCTAATCTCTTCTATTGTTCTCAAGTCTATCTAGATGTCTTCAATCATGGGCTCATGATACTGAGTCTTTCTTCTAATCATATCCTTGACACCCCTGTAGTCAAAATTGGGCATTCTTTTAAATTGCTTCATGGTGACAAGTTGCATTTTTGTCTCCATTACCCTTGCTTTGGTAGCAGTCAAAACTGAGTATTTGCTAATTTCTATTAGAAACCTGAAACCTGGCTTCTTAAGTTCCATTTGCTTAGTGTGCATAACAATAATCTGTCTACACAGCTCCATTAGGACTAATTTGTTAGAATAAAATCTAGGGAGCATGTAGGGATAGCCTTGGAAAAAGCTAACCCATAGATAGTAAAAGGTGGGAAATTGTAAAAACATGCAGCTAAAATCATTGATGACAGTCCAGGCTTCATCTGATACTCTCTTCTACTCTATCTGAGGATCAAAAAGGCACAAAAATATCGTGAAGAAGGCATCATTTACCCTCCTAAAGTGAAGGATTGATCCTTTTAGTTTTAGCTGGGGGTAATATGAATAAACATGGGTGGTTCTTCTATCTCTTTCTGTTGTCAAACCTGGAAAGGTTTGCATTGAAGTTGCGATGTATACCAAGTACGAAGTCATATAGAACTTTGAATTAGTAGACACTTTTGTCAGTTTCTCATGAAGAGTGTTACTGATCTGCTCACCCCAGAAGATGACTTATTTCCCTTGTAGAATTATCTTAATAAAGGGATACATCCATTCATGGAATTGGGAAGAAGATGGTAGACCTCGTATTGTGATGAGAAGAGTAATTACGTCACAAAATTCCTCTATAAAATCACTTCTTAGAATATTTTGTGGCCATCTAAATAAGTTGGCTCTGGGAGTCTTGAGCCATCTGTTGTTCATCACCTTTTTTGCCTTCTCAAGATCTTTGTCATATTATTTTTGTGCCTTAATGAAGTTGATTTTCAACACTTCGATAGTAGGAGGTAACATGAAAACTTTATCGATAAATTTGGGGTCTAATCGAATTATCACGTTGCCACTGGCATCTGACACTGTCCTAGTCTCTCTGTTATAGAACTGGGCACACTGGAGGATGAACTATGTGTGATGCACTGCCATAGGGAAAGAGGATACTAGATGGATGTTGCTTTCAATTATTCTTTTCATCTCTGAGCTTGATTTTGTCACCTTGATTCTCTCCACAAACTCAACCATATCCACGTGGTCGATCTCTATGTCTCTAATGTCATCGACATTAGAAGTGACCGAGGTGATTGGGAAAATACCTTGATACTAGTACTTCATGGCCTTCAAATTCTTCAGAGAAGCTTCAGTCATCAGGATGAGCCTTTATTGAGAGCACATTGATGAAGGAGGATCTTTAGGGGGAACTATGATAAGAATCATGATCATGCAATTAGGGAAAGATTGGCAATTTAGGGAAATTGCACATCGGGTGATCATGACCAAGGAAGGGCACTTGAAAGGGCCAAGGTGTGAGTGGGTTGGAAAGTGAGAGGAAAATGGGGTGGGAGTGAAAAATAGAAGGAATGAAAATTATCTAGGGTTAGAAAAAAAATGGAGAAAAAGGATGTAGGGGTGGCAAAATTTGCCACCATGGCATGTGGGACGGGTCTGCATGCATAGGTGGCTAAATTTGATGCCCTTGCATGCTAAGGTGAGAAAAAATACATCAAAAGAAATATTCACCACCGACGCATATTGGGGAAAAAAATGTGTAAGGGTGGAAAAATTTTCCATCCTTGCGCTTATGAAAAATAGGTGTAACAGTGGCAATTTTTTTTGCCCTTACACCGTAGTCGGGTCGAGTTGCATCAGCAACAAAATTTGCCGCTGGTGCATGAGATAAAATGAAGTGTTAGGGTAGTGAAAATAACTGCCTTTACATGGGTAGAAATATGGGTAGGAAAAGGGAGGGTAGTAAAATTTACTGCCCTAACACTGAGGAAAAGAAAGAAAAGAAGAATGGGGAGGAAGGGAAGAGGAGGAAAGAAGAGCGATGGAATGAGAAAAGTGCCTCAATGGGAGGAAGGGAAGAGGAGAAAAGAAAAATAAATGAAAACCTAAAAAAGGGGAGAGAGAAAACCAAAAAAGAAGAAAGAACATGAAATAAAATGTAAAAACAAAGACCTACCTAGAAAATAACATGTGATGAGAGCTTGAATCTGATGAAACATGCTTCTTCCTGCTTGCTAGATTATCCAGAGGCAGAGGGCAAGAGGAGGATTAGAATAAATGAATCAAAAAGAATCAAAAAGAGATTAAATGGGGCAAAAAATTCCCCCAACCACTCGATGCACATAGTCATAAATGTCGTACATGAAAAATGAGGCAGTGTAGGGGTGGTAAAAATCACCGCTCCTACACTGAAGTTTAAAAGATATGCATGGGTGGAAAAATTCACTACTCCTACATGGGAAGGAGGAAAATGTAGGGGTGGAAAAATTTTATGCTCCTGCATTTTATATGTAAGGGTAGTGAAAAATGATGCCTTTGCACTGAACGTAAAAAAGATGCATTGATGGTAACATTTCTCGCTTTTGCATGAAAATGCAAGAAAAAGACTAACTCTGGGAAATGGGAATTTTTTTCCCTGGTCGCATCGAAACTATAATGACTTTTTAATTTTGGGGAAAACATAATAGATGATATAAACTTCTAATAATGTCATTTGAGCAAATGCGAGAATAAGAAAAATTCATCTCAAAAAATGAACTTAGAGAGAAAAACACGAAATGGACAAGTTTCTTAGGGGTTGTTCCAAAAAATGAGCTGAGCTAATTTTGAAAATAATAACTGGCTCCTATTGGGGAAATTTCATTTGATCTGACTGATTGAAGAGAGTAGAAACCAGTCTCTAAGTGCCTTCATCGAATCCATTGGGCTACATAGTCACGCTAAAAATGAAAGAAAACAAACAAAACATAAAAACTATACAAATGTACAAGTGAATCCATATAAAACTTCAAGGATTGAAATGATTTAGGTGCTACCCACTGTGGGGTAGTGAAAATGGTGCTCCATCTTGATACTCCAGCAAGAATCTATTCTCACCATAGATTTGTTGAATGGTAAATGAACCTCTCCACAAATAATCAAATTTGTCGTGCATTCCCTTTGGTTTTCTCCTCTTGTCCCACAACAAGACTTGATCTCCAATTTGAAAATCATGAACCTTAGCCCTTTTGTCAAAAAGTTTCTTCACCTGATTTTGATGCATAGTGATCCAGTCCACCACCATGGTTCACTGCTCATTTGGTTTGTTTAGACACATGATCCTTTTGTCGATTGAATTTTTGAAGGTTGAATCTTTGATTGCCTTAGCTAACCTGAGCACTGGTAGTTCTAGAGTGATAGGTATCTTCACATTTAATATAGAAGTTAGAATGGTGACATGCCTATGGCCCTCTTGGGTGTAATCTTATTTGCCCATAAAGCATCAAATAATGCTTTGTGCCAAGTTCTCTGATTGTCATCTACCAATTTCTTGATAATAGTAACTAAGTTCTTATTGATCAATTTTACTTGGCCATTCCCTTGTGGAAAATAATCTAAAGTATGGGATAAGATAATTCCATAATAAAAATAGAACTGAGTAATCTCATGGGAAGAGAAATAGGTTGCATTATCTGTTATAATTTTAAGTGGAACCCCAAACTGGGAGATGATATTTCCCTTAAGAAAATTGTACACCACATCCGAAGTAGTGTGCTTGGTTGGGATGGCTTCCACCCAATTGGTAAAGTAGTCAGTTACCATGAGGACATAATCATGTCTAGCACTTGAAGATGGGTTAACTATGCCAATGAAGTCAATACCCCACTATTGAAAAGGTTCTTTGATTACTACTAGCTTGAGGGGTAATGTGGCTAATTTAGGCTTTATGATGAACTACTAACATAATTCATATTTATGCACCCATTTGTAAGCATCTTGAAATAGCATAGGCCAATAATACCTTACAAAATTTTATGCAATGTCACTGGTGTAGAAAAATTTCCTCCATAGGCTAAACTGTGGAAAGACTCTAAAAGTTTATCTTGTTGCACCTTATCGATGCAATAAAGAAATACCCCATCCAGGCTTCTTTTATACAAACCATTATCCCATAAAACATAGCTAGTGGATTTTAGTTTAGCATTCTACTTTTCCTTATAGGAGAGATGAGTGAGACACTCACCATAGGTTAGAAAATGGGCAATGTTGGAATACCACTCATCAATAGTGGCAATGAAGAGGACCGTAGGCACATCTTCGATCTCCATTTCTTCATTTTTTGCTTCCTTGGGAATATTGTCAGCAATCAACTGATAAAGAGCTTTTCCCCACACAAGTTTGGTAGGTTTGATGTCAAGATCAAACTCTTGAATCTTGGCAATCTAATTAACCCTCTTTGTACCAAAATCTTGTTGAGTCAAAATGGACTTCATCATTGTATCAAGTACCAAAACCTCAGTATGTGAATTAAGGATATAAAACCTGAAATGCTTAACTGCTTTGACCACCGCATACGCATGCTTCTCCATGTTTGAATATTTTAGCTCGTGAGATTTGAGCGGACAACTCATGAAGGAAATAGGAGATTCCACACCTTCTTGGTTATGTTGAACCAAAATAGCTGAGAGTGTATGTTTAAAAGCATAACTATATATTTTGAAGTCTTTGGTGTAGTCTGGACAAACTAGAATTGGTGCATGAGTGATTGCTTCTTTGATGTCTTCAAATACTGATTTGCCCTCTGTAGTCCACCTAAAAGTGGCTTTGACTTTGATCATATTGAGAATATGGTGAGTTTTCTCAGTGAACTTAGGGATTAACCTTCATAAAAAATTCACCTTTCTGAAAAAAGAGTGAACCACAATTTTACTGGTAGGTAGAGTAAGCTCTTGGATGGGCTTGAATCTTTTTGAGTCAATTTTTATACCTTCTTGGGACACAATATGTCTAAAAATTTTCCCCTCTGTCACCCCAAAAATAGATTTTTTAGGATTTAGAGAAATACCATTTTGACAACAACATTTCAGTACTCGTTGTAAATGGTGGACATGGTCAGAATGATGCTTTAAAAATACCATTAAATCATCCAGGTATACTACAATTAACTTGCCCATTTCATCCTCAAAAGCGAGGTCCATCACTCTCTAAAATGTGGCACCTGCATTTATCAGACCAAAAGGCATTCTTCGATAAGCGAAGGTGCCCTAAGGTGTGGTGAAGGTAGTCTTATGCTAATATACTTTTCTAACTTGAACCTGATTGTACCCTAAGAAACCATCTAGCATTGATAACATCTCTAAACCTATCACCATCTATAGAACTTGATCCATGGTAGGGAGAGGGTAGTTATCTTTTAAAGATGACTTATTCAAGTTCCTATAATCTATGTAGATTCAAATTTTGTCATTCTTCTTTCTCACAGGCACTATATTGGCAATCCATGTGGAGTGATGGATTGGGAAAATTATCTTGGCATCAAGCATTTTTTTTATCTTAGATAAAATGGCACCTGATATTTTTGGATTATATTGCTTGGACTTTTGCTTGTAAGACACTGAGTTAGCCTTAAGATGAATGTCATGGTAGATTTCATCAGGCCTGAGTGATTTCAAGTCATCATAGGAGTATGCTAAGACATCTATATATTGGCAAAGTAGAGTAGTGAACTTGAATTTCTCCTCAGGAGTGTAGCATTTTTCAATGTTCACCATCTTAGGATCTCCCTTGGTTCCCAAATTCACTTGATCAAACTCATAAGATGAGCTTGAATCCATTCGCTATTTTTTGATGAATCTGTTGTGGTTATCAAACATTTTCTCTAAGGAAACTAGGCCTTTGGGAATATTATTCTCTTTAAGTTGCAAAAACACCTCACCTACATCTGTATTTGATTCAAAAGTTGTCTCACATTTCTGAGGTTCATTGCCTTCAAAATGCAGCTATTCAAAGCTATCCTTTTTCTCCAAGAAGGCAATGATTTGATTGTCATTATTGAATACTTGCCAATGACTGGCATTATTAGGTACACTTGGTCCAAAGACTAGTTTAATAGTGTACTTATTTCCTTTAAAGTATGGGTGGGGGACCAAGAGAGTAGCTGAAATAGCCAATGCATCAGCTCGGTCATTGAATTCTCTCAGAACAGTAGAGATGCTAAAAGCATCAATGTTTTCAATTTGGTCCTAGAGTAGATTGCAGTAGTGGCACAATATTTCATTCTTTGTTTGATAAGATTTTCTTACCTAACAAACCACCAATTCAGTGTCCCCTTTAGCATGAAAGAGTTTAATGCCTTTTTCTCTAGCAGCCTGCAATCCAAGCAATAGGGATTCATACTCAACTATGTTGTTGGTGTTGCTGAACTGTAACTTGTAGGACAAAGGAATAATATCTCTTTGAGGATATACCAACACAACCCTAGCTCCTGAACCAGTAGAGGAGTAGCTGCCATCAAATTCTAGAATCCATACCTCACTAGACACTACTTTTTCTTTGAAAACTTCTTCATTTGGAGGAAGAGATTACTCCATACTTTCATTTTGCTTCACCAATTCTCCTGTTATTTTAGCTAAATACATTTCCAAGTTGTTACCTATAGGATCTTCATTAGATGCCTCATGAACTTCATCTATAGATAAGAAGTAGTTACCCATGCCCAAAGACTCAAATAAAATTTGAGCTTCTGGTGCTGATGAATGGGTGACTACATATTTTGCCTCTTTTTTAGGAAGCAATCTCTTCATAACACCTCTGATTGGGATCCTTGCCTCAAATAAGTCCATGCTTAGCTCACCACCAACATCCTTGCATAAATTCTACCCAAGAAGGATGTTGTAAGAGGCTGAAACATTAGCCACCAGAACTGTCATTTTTATCCTCTTTTTTGGAAAAATTGTGAATGCAAATTGGGCATATTTTATCTGACCAAGGAGTGGGACTTTCTTATTTTCCACAAAAAAACACCTCCCAAAAGTTTTGGTCAAAGTTAGACCAAGGGAATATTCCACCTTATAAGGCATAACATTATCAGAAGCTCTAGAGTCTATTATGAAATTACTCAATTTATAACCATTTATTAACAGGGAAACATAAAAATATTCTATTTTCTTGAGAGCAATAGGAGGAGTCACAAAAAGATTATTTTGGGTGGATTTATGCTTGGAGGAATCATGAGTTGCCTTTGAAGAATCTTGTCCTATAAGAATAGCCTAATTTTTTACATATTCTGACAACCTATCAAACTATTCAAGATTGGCTCGCAAATACTCAATCTCAGTCATTTGAATCTTAGTCTTTTTGGCGTGATCAATTATATCAAATAATTGAAATGAATTTGAGATAGAGGAAGAGGGCCCATCATCTTGATATTTAGTGGGTGTGGCACTAGTCTGAGAAATAGAGGTGGAAGATATGGGATGGTTTGAGGTACTTACTTTTTTATTAGTTACCTGATCCTTTGGTTGGAAAGGCAATGGAGTCCCTTGTTTAGTGACGGAGACCACCGGTTGAGGTTCTTCTCCTACTTTTTCTTTGTCAATTTGTGGAGCTGACTGGTTCTGAGATCTGGTAAAAATAGCATAGGATCCATCAAACACTTCTCCTTTCCTTCTAGCTTCATCCCAATAATCCAAGAAACTGATATTGGAGTCACCAGCTAATTCTTCTTCTTGTTCTTCAAAGATATTAGCATCATCTTGTTGGTCCAACTCAGGTTGGAGCGAGAAATCATGTTTAGCATCTAGGTAATCAACCGCTAAATTAGTAGGTGTTGCTTCAATGTCAAGTTTCCCATGTGGGGGAGGTAGGCATTTGGTTGCCCTTGGTTTCAGGTAGCATTGCCTTGATATTTTTGATTCTGAAATATTCTTCTTGGCATATCACGATAAATGGGAGCAGACATACCTTGGGCCATTTATCTTTTCAAAGCTATCAATTCATTTGTCAATTTTTGCACCATAGGATCTATGGTGCTGGTAGAAGAACTTTCAGTAGATGAAGAAAATCTATTTTTACTGGAGTCTTTTCTAATCTTACCTACTAGGATAAGATCATCCTCAATCTCAGTAGCTAAATTTTGAGCCATAGCAAGATCCATAGGGCCAGCCCACCTCAATAGAAAACTTACTTCAGGAAGTTACAAGTTGATGAAAAAGCACTTGAGATTCTCCAGCGTGGGCTGAGCGATGGTAAAAATTTAGTTCCTTAACTTATTGAATTTTGCTATGAAATCCCTCATGGGCTCATGGAGTTCCTTCTTCATCTACGTAAGCTGAGCCAACAAGGCATGTGCATCTTCAGCAGGTTTAAACCTAGCTTTAAACTTGGATTTGAGTGTATTCCATTCAGTTATAGTTTGAGCTTGAAGGTGGTAAAACCAATCTACGGTAGTGCCTTGCAGAGTTTCTACAAAAAGTCTCACTGCTACATCTTCAAATTCAACACCTATTACAATGCATGCTATAGAGAAAGCAATAATATACTCATTAGGGTGAACCTTCCCATCACCAAATAATTTGGTAAAATTTTTTCTAGAACTACGAGGTAGTTCATGTAAAGGTGGGGTTAGATTAAGAGGGCCAAAATAATTGCCCCACAGACCTTGGGCCATTATGATAAGGTTAAATGGTGGGATAACAAACCTTAGTGGGGTCAATAAAGACAAAGCCTTACTAGTATTGAGACTAAAAGCTTCACCAGGTATGGGAGATTTGGCATTGGTATGAGAGAAACTTCTAGTTCACTAAAGGTAAGATGGTGGAAGAGAAATCGCAAAATTAGTTTGTCGCATCAAATCGAATACAAGATCAACATTACCTTGAGCTCTCTAGCCTCATGTGTATGGTGGATCTACTAGAGTGTAAAATTAAAAAGGAATTTGATCTACTTCAAATTGAAGCTTGAGGTTTCAAAATGCACGTTTGTAGTCCCTAGCAGAGTCGCCAAAAGCTATTACATGAGGCTGGGGAAGAAAAATTAAAAATGGGAAAGCACTAGAGTAGTTCATTCTTCCACAAAAGAATGCATGGATAAGGTTATAATGATAATGGGTGACACAGGTGATGTTTCAATCTAAAACTTGAGGTTCAAAATTGCACAAAATTACTATGTCCCTAGCGGAGTTGCCAAAAGCTGTTGGGTGAATATTTTGTCATCAATTAACTAATGACAAAATGGGTATATCAACCATAGTACAAAGAGATTTATGCCAAAAAAAGTGTAGGTTTACCACATCTTAATGAGATAAATCTCTCCTCTCATCAAGGGGAGGTTCCCTATGAATCACTTATATGCTATATATGTATATAAATAAATAGAAAATAATACTTAGGGTAGTATAACAACATCTATCTCTCTTTTTTTAGAGATGATGTTCACAGGAACAATAGAGAGGAGGTCCCAGCTCGATGGCTGAAAGCATTCCTCTTCTTTCAAAAATGGTATCCAGTGCATAGCAAAAAATCTCTTGAAGTAGTAACAAGGTCCACAAGGAAACCCACAAAAGCACAAAGTCTTCTGTTGCCTCCCTCTGATTTGAAGCACACGTACTAGTAGAGTGAAACAAAGCCCAAAGTCTTCACCTAAAACTACAATGGATAAAAGGGGTCACCAAGATAAAAGCAACTCAAAGTCTTTCTTTTATCCTTTAGAAACATCTTTAGATAATTTCAATACACACACTTTGCTTATTAAATCAAACATATGAGAGATTATCAAGAAAGAGAACATAAGAACTATTTCCTAAGTAACACAAATTACTTCAACACAAAGTCTGAAATTAACCTATTTCTCATTCATTTAACAAAATATGATTTACAAATTGAGCACAAAGTCTCAAGAAGTGTCTCAATTTCAGCAAAAGTTTTTGCTCTCAATTATCTAGAGATCCTTTTTGCAAAAGAGGTTCCCTCTATATATAGGGAGAAACTTTCAAAATTGGAAAAAGATTAAAATATTGAAAACCTAGTCAAAGATGAGTTAGCATTGACTTTGGGACATTTTCTAGATTTTTTACATGTAATTATATATTACAAAAAGTGCATGTACTTTCACATGACAAAAGTACATGAGCGAATGTCGCAAATTGATTACAAAGTACATGAGAAGAAAGAAGAAAAGAGAGAGAATGGAGGAATAATTCAACTCATTGCCACCGAACTTCTTCAGATGAGCATCATACATGGCAATAGATGTCTAAATTCCTATACTGTTTGGTGCAATGGTATTCTTGAAGATTACTTTGGCTCTGATTGTAGCATCTTTCAATGCTATGATTGCTTTGGCATGACTAGTTAACCTGGTTCTTAGATTATCCAGAGTTAATTGAGTATCTAAAATGTTATCCACAAAAGTCTTTGAAAATGCTTTCTCTTCAAATCCCTTTGGATCATACCTTTGAATTCTTGAATCATCTCCTCTACTGAAAGAAATTGATTATCTCTAGAGGTGAGTCCATAAGGCAACTCCTCCAATTTGTTCAATAGGCCGGTCTCACCTTTTTCACTAGCATCCTTGGAAGACTCAAGATCTTCGATTAGCTCCTTAAGTACCTAGATTTTATATATCAATGATTCTTTGATTTCAACATAGGAATCTTTGTTGGCAATGACACCGATTGACACTAAGGTGCATTTTCTTTAGAGCTTTCATCTCTACCCACTTGCTAAGATATTTATTTGTACTGTCAATATCTTGAGAAATAAGAGAGACAAGGTCTTCTAAATCTATTTTATTTTCTTCATTTTCTCTATCTTCTCAGCAACCTCTATAAGCAAGGAAATTCCTTGTGTATGCATTTTTTCTATATAATCTTCAAGTACTTTCCCTTTCATGTAGGTCTTCTCTGCTTTTTGGATAACAGGATCATCTATGGAAAAGGCTTCTGGGGTCACCGCTTCAGGAGCAAAAGTGAATCTCCTGACTACCATGGTCAATTATTCTACCTTTGCCTTGTAATAATCTTTCATCTCTTTCTCCCTGTCAAATTTTTGGACCATGATATCCATTACAGACTGTAGGTCACTCTTCACACCCTTGTGAGTTACTTTCCCCAACTCAACATGAGAAATGGAGTAGCTTCTCATGTCAAAATTCTCTAGCGTTGCATCCTATGGAGGTTTGGATATCTCCAAAAATTTGTGCTCCTTTTCCTCAACCATTTTTGAAAGGATCCTTGGCTTCTTGGGGGTCTTAGCTTTCACTAGCACTATTTTGCCAAAATCAAAGTCATCTGCAGAGATGGCTTACTTCTTCCTTTTAGGTGTGAAAGTTGATAACCAAGGTGGGAAAGTAGAAGCACTTATTGTAGTAATAGTCCCTAAAACTAGTGTTACTAGGGTAATATCTACACTACTAGTGGGAACAATGGGTGCAGTGGGTGTAGTAGGTGAAACTGTATCTGTCGTTGGCTGGTCGATGGTAGACCTGTCTTCAATAGTGAAAGGAGATGAGAGACTAGGGATAGATCTTGATGATTGAAGAACATCTCCATAAGCACCTTGAGGGTCACCAAAAATAAATCCAAAAGGAGAGGCAGCTCTAGAAGAAGGAATACTGATGGGAAAAAGAGGTGAAGGAGCTGCCACAGGGGATTGGGGTGGAGAAGAAAAAACCCCTTCAAGTGGTTGTGCCCCCTCTTGGGGAGATAGAGTTTGGGTTCCCTATTTCTTTGAAGGCTTGTCATCTATCTCCATCTATTTTGCCACCTATTCTTGAGTGCTTTGTTTTCTAACCCCCATAGCTGTTGATTTTGGCTCTTTCTCAGCAACCTTTGATTTCTTCGATGCAAAGATGATCCTAGGCTTGTGAAGCCTAGAAGGGGAAGGAACATCACCTTTATTCTTAGTCCTATTCTCTGATCTCTTCCTTGTTTCCTCTTGGAATTTAGCCTCTGATCCTATGATGAATTCCTTTAATGTGATTCCTTTGGTCACTAGCCAATTATTGGTGTTAGCCAATATTGGTTCGAATCTCATCCTTAAAGAAGTCAACTCCTTTTGGGACCACTGAATTGGAGGAAGAGGAGAGTTAGTGACATTTTTCAACCAAGTATCTAATTTTAATTATATTTTTATCATCAACTAGATTTGGGGGAATATCTGCAAGCCCTAGATATTTAATTTGCTCTAAAGGCAGTCTGTTGAAGTCCATTCTTCTGATCTCTTCTGTTGTTCTCAAGTCTATCCAGATGTCTTCAATCATGGGCTCATGAAACTAAGTCTTTCTTCTAATCATATCTTTAACACCACTGTAAGAAAAATTGGTCCTTCTTTTGAACTGCTTCATGGTGACAAGTTGCATTTCTATCTCCATTACCCTTGCTTTGGTTACAGTCAAAACTGAGTATCTACCAATTTCTATTGGGAACCTAAAACCTGGCTTCTTAAGTTCCATTTTCTTAGTGTGCACGATAATAATCTATCTACATAGCTCCATTAGGACTAATTTATTAAAATAAAATTTGGGGAGCGTGTAGGGATAGCCTTGGAAAAAGCCAACTCATAGATAGCAAAAGGTGGGGAATTGTAAAAACATGCAGCCAAAATCATGAACAACAGTCCAGGCTTCATCTGATACTCTCTTCTACACTAACTGAGGATCAAAAAGGCACAAAAATACCATAAAGAAGGTGTCATTTACCCTCCTAAAGTGACAGATTGATCCTTTTAGTGTTAGTTGAGGGTAATATAAATAAATAGGGGTGGTTCTTCTATCTCCTTTTATTGTCAAACCTGTAAAGGTTCGTATTGAAGCCACAATGTATACTAAGTATGAAGTCATATATAAATTTGAAGTAGTAGACATCTTTGTCAATTGCTCATGAAGAGCATTGCTAATCTGCTCACCCCAGAAGATGACTTGTTTCCCTTGTAGAATTATCTTAATAAAGGGATACATCCATTCATGGAATTGGGAAGAAGATGGTAGACCTCATACTATGCTGAGAAGAGTAATTAAGTCACCAACTTCCTCTATAAAATCACTTTTTAGAAAATTCTGTGGCCATCTAGACAAGTTGGCTCTAGGAGTCTTGAGCCATCTGTTGTTCGTCACCTTTTTTGCCTTCTCAAGATATTTTTCATATTCTTTCTATGGCTTAATGAAGTAAATTTTCAACACTTTAGTAGCAAGAGGGCACATGAAAACTTTATCTATAAATTTGGGGTCCAGTCAAATTATCACGTTGTCACTGGCATCTGACACTATCCTAGTCTCTCTGTTATAGAACTGGGCACACTAGAGGATGAAATCTGTGTGATGCACCACCACAGGGAAAGAGGGAACTAGATGGATGTTGATTTCAATTATTCTTTTCATCTCTGAGCTCAGTTTTGTCACCTTGGTTCTCTCCACAAACTCAGCTATATCCATGTGGCTGATCTCTGTGTCTCTAATGTTGTCAACATTAGAAGTGACCAAGGTGATTGGGAAAACACCTTGATACTGGTACTTCATGGCCTTCAAATTCTTCAGAGAAGCTTCAGTCATCAGAATGAGCCTTTGTTGAGACCACATTGATGAAGGAGGATCTTTAGGGGGAACTGTGATAAGAATCATGATTGTGTAATTAGGAAAAGATTAGCAATTTAGGGAAATTGCACGTTGGGTGATCATGACCAAGGAAGGGCACTTGAAAGGGCTGAGGTGTGAGCAGGTTGGAAAGTGAGAGGAAAATGGGGAGCATGTGAAAAAAATGGAAGGAACAAAAATTCTCCAAAGTTAGAGAAAAAAGATGTAGGGGCGGCAAAATTTGCCACCATGGCATGTGGGATGGGTCTTCATGCATAGGCAAAAAAATTTGTTGCCCCTACATGCTAAGGTGAGAAAAAATGTATCGGTGGCAATATTCACCACTGACACATATTGGGGAAAATAATGTGTAAGGGTGGAAAAATATGTCATCCTTGCTCTTGTGAAAAATAGGTGTAACAGCGGCAATTTTTGCTGCCCTTACAACCTAGTTGGGTCGAGTTGCATCAGTGGAAAAATTTGCTGTCAATGCATGAGATAAAACACAGTGTTAGGGTGGTGAAAATTTCCACCTTTACACATGTATAAAAATGGGTAGGAAAAGGGGAGGGCGGTGAAATTTGCTGCCCTAAGACTGAGGAAAAGAAAGAAAAGCTGAAATGGGAGGAAGGGAAGAGGAGGAAAGAAGCGCGATGGAAGGAGAAAAGCACCTCAATAGGAGGAAGGGAAGAGGATAAAAGAAAACTAAATGAAAACCTAACAAAGGGGAGAGAGAAAACCTAAAAAGAGGAAAGAACATGAAATAAAATATCAAAACAAAGACCTACCTAGAAAATAATGTGTGATGAGAGCTTAAATCCAATGAAACATGCTTCTTCCCACTTGTTGGATCATTCAGAGGTAGAGGGAAAGAGAGGATTGGAAGAAATGAATCAAAAATAATAAAAAATAGATTAAATGGGGTAAAAAATTCCCCCAACCACTTGATGCACATGGCCATAAATGCTGTGTGTGAAAAATGAGGTAGTGTAGGGGCAGAAAAAATCACTGCTCCTACACTGAAGTTTAAAAGATATGCAGGGGTGGTGAAATTCACCACCCCTGCATGGGAAGGAGGAAAATGTAGGGTTATAAAATTTCACCACTCTTGCATTTTAGATGCAAGGGTAGGTGAGAAATGCCACCTTTGCACTATACAGAAAAAAGATGCATTGGGGAGCAAAATTTGTCAGTTTTGCATGAAAATGCAAGAAAAAGACTAACTCTGGGAAATGAGAAATTTGTCTCCTAGTCGCATCAAGACTATAGCAACTTTCACATTTTAGGGAAAATGTAATAAAGAGACGTTACGAACTTTGAATGATGCTAGTTGAGAAAACATGAGAACAAGAAAAACCTGTCTTGAAAAATGAACTTAGAGAGAAAAACATAAAATGGACAAGTTTCGTAGGGGTTGTTCCAAAAAATGAGCTGAGCTAATTTTGAAAACAACACAACCAACCATTCATCCTTGGAATAAACCATTCACTATTGACCAAGACAAGAAGTTTGATATTATGGAATAATTATAGAAGACACCAGCACAAATTTCTATTTTATATTTGATTTAAATGTCAATAACCCATAAGAACATCTTGAATGAGTTTTTGACCCAATACACTATTGTTAGTGACATATCCCTTGATAAATTTCAAGATTTGGTTGGACACCTAGCTATAGCCCAATATGTCACATTCAACAAAAGTAATCTATCTTCCCTTAGCTCACTCCATAATAATCCATTATACATGGAAATATATATAAGATGGCATAAAGTAAAACGTGTCCTTATAGGCAATGGATATGGCCTCAACATAGTGTCTCTAAAGCTCATCAATATTATTGAGTACATAATGGTAGATCTCCAGCTAGAAACAATAACCATCAAAGCTTATGATAATCATGAAAGATAATCACAAGGCACCATTAGTTTACCAGTAATCATTGGGCCTTTAACCCATGATACGCTTTGCCGTGTGCTTGATTTTAAGTTATCATATAATATGCTTCTAGGTAGGCCTTAGTTACATGAGATTCATGTAGTCCCATCAACACTGCACCAATGTATTAAGTTTTCCCACTCAGGGATCGAAGTGAATATTCCAAAAGATCTACACCCATATGAACACTGCAAGCATCTTGAGGCTGAATTTCAAAGCTATAATTATCAGTATGACATGAATCTAAGTTCCAAGAAGGATAAAGGAAAGGCTATACTTATTTATCCTTTACCAAACAACTGTATAAATCCTAATACCTTCCCTTTCCCACATACCACCTCTTAAAGCTTCTAATCATTTCACCATTTTAGATAATGGACCAGGAGAGTATGCGACCCAGGATACATTTCATATTTCCAATCTTCCTCAAAATCCAAAAACCTTTGGGTGACCTAAAGTCACCCCACATATGCATTGGCAACAAAGGAACAAAGATAAGGGACCTATCACATTTGTACCAACAACTAGCCTAGAGCTTGAACCTCTTGAAGGGGATGAATCATGGTTATACAACAAAAAACAAGATGATTGCTATAAAAATGCAAAGTATCCTATTCCCAATAGGATCATGGAGAATCACAATGATGAATGAAGATGCCTCATGTTAAATAAACAAGGACCTATCAAAATAATTTCCATGACTAAGTATGAAAGGCCTTATGGACTTAGATTTAAATCACCTGGGGGTGACCCCACATATCTTATTCAAACTCCATCACCAATGACTAGTGATGTGATGTTGATAGTGAAGTAGAGTTTGAGCATTGCCTCACCTTTGAGAACCTAGCTGAAACCAACCTATTTGATAACAATGCCATTTGTACCCTTGCCCTGGCCATTCATCACAACCCATTACCATTATATTATCCCCAACTGTTAGATTGGGACTAACAAGAATCCAGTCTACCAATTGATGAGTTTCATAATGATGAGGAATTATATGACTTTTTAGACCTTAGAGACAACATTCTATTAGGACATCACAAATGAGGATTCTCAATCACATTGGATCCTACAACCTATTTTGGAGAGTGAGTGAACACCCTTAGCCAAAAATAAATATGTAAAACATTGAGGTCCCAAAGTGAAAACCTCTTTGAGGTGCTTTTTAACTAGGGAAAAAGTAAAGATAAAGGCCAGTCTATTGATGAAAACCTATTTTAGGTGTCATTAGATGGGGGTGTTCATTCTTCTTTGAATTTAGACCAAGAGACCACCAATGATGGACTTCTTTGGATCTGAGTTCAAATTTGAGAAATAATAAGTATATGATCAAATTATTCAAGATTTTTTAACTATTTTTGTCACATGGTTAGATCTCCCATTAGGGGACTCAGATTCATCATGCCTAGGAGAATTTGAAGAGAAAGTCCTAATAGAGGACCCTAACATAATCCAATAGTTCAAGTCATTGCTGACTATCCTAGAAGATAGTTTGACCCTTCTAGTCAAAGATACAACAAAGGTAAATATTGGGACTCCATCAAACCTAAAATGGATAAAATTAGGCAAGTCCCTCACTAAAGAAGAATGTGATGTCTTTACAGCTTTGCTGAGAGAATTTATAAATATCTTTGCATGGTCCTATTCTGACATGCTAGGTTTAGACCCTGCCTTGGTTCTGCACCACCTTGTGGTTAATCTTGATGTCAAACTAGTAAAACAAAAGTTACATATAATTAATCCTTGCATTACTATATTGGTAAATAAAGAGTTGGAAAAACTCTTAAAAGTAAAATGTATCAAATCTATTGACTACTCAGAATAGATGTCTAATGTGGTACCTATTAGTAAAAAGCCTGAAGGGATCAAAATTTGTATTGATTTTTAAAAATCAAAAAATCTTGTCTTAAAGATTATTTCCCTTTCCTAATATTGACATTATCATTTAATACATGATAGGTTATGAATTGATTTTAAACATGGATGGTTTTTCAAGATATAACTAGATCAAAATAACACCAGAAGATCAACATAAAACAACATTCACCACTCTATGGGAAATATTTTTTAATCAGGTAAGGTCATTTGGCCTTAAGAATGTTGGATCTACATATAAAATGTCCATGACTATAATATTCCATGATATGATGAATGTTATTGTTGAATACTATGTCGATGACATATTAGGAAAATTCAAAACCAAGGCTGACTACCTAATAGTGCTACATAAGATATTTGAAATATTATGGGAGTACAAAGTTAGATTCAATCCAAATAAATGTGTGTTAAATGTAACTTTAGGCAAACTAATTGGCTTCATCATGTCTTGTAGAGGTATTGAAGTTAATTTAGCTAAAGTCTATGCTATAACTAAGATGCTACCGCCAACCAATTTAAAACAACTCCATAGTTTGTAGGGTAAGATCTAGTTAATTTGATGCTTCATCTCTCAGTTAGTAGAAAAGTTCCATCCATTTACACACCTTTTTAAGAAGGGAGTTGCATTTCATTGGGATGATCACTGCCAAATATCTTTTCAACAACTCAACGACTATCTTGCTAATCTACCTATTCTATTACCTCTTATGCTAGGAAAGCCATTCTTTTTATACCTATTAGCTACTAACCATTATCTAGGGGAACTCTTGGCTCAACATGATTACAATGGAAAATAGCATGATATATACTACCTAAGCCATACCTTGGTTACATATGAACATAACTATGCACCCATTGAAAAAGCTTGTCTAGCCATGGTCTTCACAGCTCAAAAACTATGCCATTACATGTTGAATAATAAGACCATGGTCATTTAAAAAGTAGATCCACTCAAGTATCTACTATCTAAAATAGCTTTTCAAGGTATAATGGATAAATGGATCATGCTTCTCAATGATTTTGACATAGAGCATGTTAATCAGAAGATAATCAAGGGACAAGTTCTTGTAGATCAACTTGTTGAAGCACCTTTCACAGACGCATAGCCACTCACATTTCCATTTCTTGATGAATCCATAATGAATGTCATTAACACACCCCTTGAGGAGTAGTCTTGGAAGTTGTATTTTTATGATTCATTTACTACACATGGATCAAGGGTAGGCCTATTATTTATTACACCACAGAGGGATCTAATCCCTAAATCATATAGAATCAACTTTCCTTATACAAAAAAAGGCCAAGTATGAAGCACTTGTTGTAGGACTTTGACAAGCAGTGCATTGGAATATATCTCATCTATGAGTTTATGGTGATTCTCATTTAATCATCAATCAGGTCATAGATCATTTTTAGACTAAAGATGACAAGCTAGTTCCATATAAAGCTATGGTTGACACTCTTAAGCAACAAATTGCCAATATTCAGTTTGAGCACATACCAAGGGCTAGTAATAGAACTAAAAATTCCATGGCTACTATTGGTTATTTGATTCAAAAAATAGATAAATCTAGAGAGTATCAATTCCTCATCAAGAATTTATCAACACCATCTCATGAACCTTCAACTGTTGCCATGATTTGTGATATTGTTGGTCCTAATTCTATCTAGTACTCAAACCTTTACAACTACCTTCATGACCAAGTTATACCACCTAACCTATCTCAAAAACAAACCAAAGCCTTCATTCATCATTTCACTCATTATACTCTATTTGGATCCACCCTTTATCATCATAGTTTTGATGGAACTCCACTTCATTGTTTAACTTTGGTAGAGTCTACACTATCATTAACATAAGTTAACAATGGAGTGTGTGGAGCTCATTCTAGTGAGGCAATCCTATCTAAAAATCTCTTGTGTACTAGTTATTATTGGCTCACAATAGATGTAGATGCCATTGCATATGTCAAAAAGTGTGACAAATGTCAATGACATGCTAATTTGATTTATGCCCCAACAAAAAATTTGAAATTGATGTTGACACCATGGTCATTTTCCACATGGGGACTTGAACTCATTGGTAAGATCAACCCCACTTCATCTAATAGCCATAAACATATCCTTACCACCATCAAATATTTCATTAAGTGGGTTGAAGCTATACCCCTCACTTATGTGACTGGAAATCAAATTTTTAAATTCATTTTCAACCATCTCATTTGCCACTATGGTATCCCCTCTGAAATTATATCTGATAATGGAGGATCATTCAAGAATAAGGAAGTAGAACAGTTATGTACTGAATATAACATCACACCCCATTTTTCTATAGCATATTACCCTCAAGGTAATGGACAAGCTGAGGCATCTAATAAACTCATTATCAATATTCTCAAAAAGATTTTTAATGATCTTAATCATGATTGGCACTTATATATTTATCTACCCTTTGGGCATACCATACCAATCATTGTACCCCAATAAGATCCACTTCATACTGGCTTGCTTATGGTACTGAATCCATCCTTCCCATTGAGGTCGAGTTACCTTCACTATGCATATATTTTAAGCATATCCTAGATGATCATGACTATCAAGTAGCTTGCCTACAAGAGCTAGACCTACTTGATGAGAAATTCATAGCTACGCTCAACAATATTCAAGTGTATCAAAACTGACTCAAAGGCCACTATAATCTATGTGTTAAGTATAGAACATTTGAACTTGGTGATCTTGTTCTTAAATAAAACTAAAAGAATACCATGACTGAGAAAAATCATAAATGGAAATTCAAACCAAACTAGATAGGGCATTTCATCATTACTATAGATTATGGATTAGGATCATAAAGGCTTGCCACACTAGACAGAGATGAAATCTTGAAGCTGATGAATATTATTCATCTCAAATTGTACTATGCTCGAGTGATAAGGTGTATTATCTGTAAGGACCATTTTAGTTATGCCATTTCATTAATATTTTTCTTTGTAAAAATACCATCCCTATTTGTTCTCTTTTCCATATCCACTTTCTACTTTTGACTTATAAACCTAGTGTGTTCTAAATCCTAGCCTATTTGAACTTGGCTTTTTCCATTCATTACACATTTTTAGCATCAAGGTATCTGATTAATTTCATTAGTTGGTTTAAGTACTCTAGACAAAGATTGTATTTTGGGACAATGTGATAGAAGTTTTAGTAGTTGCATCCTTTGTTTTTTATTCCTTTCTTACCACTAATCTTTCTACTAATTGTAATCACCTTTGGGAAAATTAGTACCATTGATCTATGCCATTGTGTCCTAGTTATAACTTCCTATGGGCATACTAGGGGTAACATTAAGCCTTGATGTACCAACTTGCCACTTCTTATGTCATACTATGCCTTTTTACCAATTGTGCTTTTTTTGTTTGAATTGACTGCTACACTAGTCAAATTCCTCTACTATAAGGGTGGAATTATAGTGACTTTAGGTCCTACTTCAGGACTATGTAGGTAGCGCTCAATACTTGTTGAGGTCAGCTCAGTCACTCTAAGCCATGTTTTCACTATTTTAAGAGTAACCTAAGTGATGCTCTCATCATTTTGTGAGAAACATAAGCCACACTCCCACTATTTTATGATCTTGAACCATTTAGTGTCTCATAATTCTTGATTGAATTGAGATACTCCAAAATAATTCTAAAAACATTTAAAAAATCATTAGAAAAGAATAAAAACATTGACCACTTCTTTGCCTTAAGGATTCTGGGAACCCTTACTAAGTTACAAGAAAAACACTTATCATTTAGTTTCCCCATCCTTTTTGGACTTTTCTCTCACGTACTTACTATTTTTCAAGACCATTCCTATTCTTTGATCACCTCTATTCTATTTCTTTTCCTTAGTTGTCACATTCTTCCCATTCCCTAGGAGAACTACATTTGGCCTAAAGTTTTTTTATTGGATAGTACATCCATGGAATTATGTAGGTAGTTTTCACTTGCATAATGCATATGGAGACAACTTAGCCACCCACTTCATTTTCTTTTATTCTCCCATTTTGTTCATTTGCTAATTTGTCACTGATTTTCTAGGGGAAATGTTAGTAGGGTTTCTATTGTATTGTATTGTTTATTTGTTTTTGATTATTTTGTTTGTTTTTCTATTTATTTGTTTACTTTTATCATGGTTTTCTTGATTCATTTTATGTGTGTTCATTTGGTTATTCCTTTCCCACACTTATACTTGAATCTATCCATATTCATATTTTTACATTGTCATCATGGTTTTTATCATTGGTGTATTATTTTCTATTAAGTATTGGATTATGGGAGTCAATCCCCATGCATATTTTGACTAAGTCCTCATGATTTTATACCATGATACCTACCAACATGTGCTACAACAAACCTCAGCTTCAAGAAGTCTATTTAGTAATGGTAGCATCAACATCTCTTCGGTACCAACATCCCATTTCAATCCCAATCATATCCCAAATAGAGTAATTAACCATGAAATAATTTTAACCTTTATTAGTTTAGATGAGCATATATTTACTATTAGGTTATTCTAATTCATCATTACCCTCTATGTTAAGTTATCATCATCCTCAGCCAAGTTTATCACATTACCACTATCAGGGTACAATGCTTATAATTGCCTTTGGGAAAACCATTGTGCACCATCTCACCTACATTTCTTAATGATTATAGCCACCTTTGGGCAAATAATTATATTTTCACCTCTTTAATTTATATACCTATATAGGAACATATTTTTATCTTTTTTATCTATCCTAACTGGGGTAGCTCCATCAGCTCAATGATTATAACCACCTTTAAGAAAATCATTGCGTTATCATACCATGTTGCCACTATCAGGGTATAATACTTATAACCACCTTTGGAAAAACCATTGTACACCATCCCACTTGCATTCTCAATGATTTTAACTACTTTTTTAGTTTCATTATGTTTTCACGACATCCTCTTTCCTTTCTTTGGTCCCCTTGTTTTGCTTCTTTCTTTTTGAGGGACCATTTACTGACATACTTGTGCCAACCATTCCCTCATGGGTGAATCATACAGTTAGTTTATCATCATTAAAGTTTTAGGCATACATGGCCATTTTATTCTTTGAGAAGATGTTAGTGTGCTTATATCTTGCAACACCTTCCCAAATGGGGGCAAACTATAGACACCTAAAACTAGCCATCGATAACCTCCAACCAGTTTTTTGACCAATGTCTACCCAAAATGCACAATTTGGCCTAAAAACACTAAAACATGATAAATGATGTGAAACTAATATATTCAAGTATTAATTTTGGCTAGGGTATCCCTAAAGGGGGAAATGTAATTTATGGGCCAACTAACTTTGATCAAATCACTTTGAGTCAAAATGCCAATTATACACTTAGGTGCTCTGGATTGCTCTTTCCTATCAAATATCTTGCACAAAATGTATGCCTTTTTTATTTGTTGTAAATAATATCCTAAATGGGATAGCAGATCCAACACATTTAACATCGCCTTCTAATTCTAATCTTGTCAAATTTTGGACCAATAACAAGGCATTCTAATCATTTTGAGTAATTTGTGCACAAAGTGCTTAAACATGATTAAGATCTAATTAACCTAAATCAAGGAATAATTAATAATTCCATGGAAACTTTTTTAAAACTTATTTTTGGAAATGAATATTGAATATTTGTATCATCAGGTGACCTCATTTCTTGGAAAGACATCCATAGGCCATAAATGCCATAAATATCAAGATTCATGCCCTCCATGCCTCTTAATTTCCCATTCTTTCAATGTCATAATGAGGATAATTATAAAATTAATTCAAAAAATTGAATTAATCCTCAACCACATATCTCAATCTCAAGATGGATGGTTCAGGTTGATTCTAGACTTTCTCTAAAATCTATAAATAGAGAGGCCATGAACATCATTTATAAGCTATTTTGGTGAAAAGTTATAATGAATAAATATATTCAATAATACATTTCAATTAGTGTTATCATGACAAATTTATTCTAATCCAAGCCAAGCCACAAGCTAAAGATGCCAAGGAGAGATGGAGGTAGACAAGCTTCCATTGCCAAGGACTTCACGAGCACAAACTGAACAAGCCACTACAAAATGCATTTTTGAGCATCCAAGGAAAGTAAAAGAGAGTTTATTTTGCATTTTAGTTTTGTGTTTTATTAATGTTTGTTAATTAAGCTCTCCCTAGTGTTTAGGCCTAGATATGTTATGCTAGTTAGTGTGTTTCTTTCATTTTGTTTTCATTTTAAAACTAACACCATACTAACCATCCTCTCTTGAGTCAAATTCTTAGATCCACATAAACAAATATTAAGACTAAATACATAACCAATAACTTTTCAAATAAATGATTCCTAAACACTTTTACTAAGGATCAAATAAAAACCTTGAAAATTTTAGTTGAAGAAAACCTCTAAAGACTTGATCTAAAGACCAAATAGTGAAGGCCAAAATCCATGATTTATGAAGAGCCAAATCTAGAATAAAATATCTAAATATAAAATTATGAAGACCAAATTGTGCATCTTCCAAAAAAATTATGCAGATGCAAACCTTTGAAATAAATTAAAAAATTAGTTTGAAATGTAAAAATCATTTTCTTATATTTTATAGATGGAAAAATTTAGATACAACATGTAATAGTTATTATAATGAAGACCTCAAAAAAAGGATTGGACTTTTAAAAGGAATAGTGGTTCCCAATTCCAAAAAATGAATGGGGGTATGTTGAGTAAAACAAAGTATATAGAGAAATAAGACAAGGAAGAATGAATGTCAGAAAATAAAAAAGAAGAAAAATAAATAATGTACAAAGAAAAAATGACAGAGATAAGATACATGAATTGGAAGATATTTTTGAAATAAAAAATACACATTATTTAGTAAATATTATCAATGATGAAAATTCATTTTACATCTCTAGAGAGATGATCATATGTGAATGTGATCAATAATGTGTGCTATTTTTAGGGATTATTTTTACACTCATGGAGGATTAAATATTTGAAGTGTCAATGAGAAAATTAGTTCCAATTCAAGAACCTAACCTAGATTAAATTGTATAATATGAAGTGTGAAAGATATTAGTGAATCCTATTAGACTAACCAAAAAACAATATGGGATAACATTTGTAAGACTAGTCAAAACTATGACTCATCACATTTGATTGAGTAATATAGAGGTAGAGGAAACACAAATAATCGATACCAATAGAGAGTGACTTTCAATAGATATAAGGATGAAGTATATGGACTAGTTGAAGAAGAGAGGCTACAAGTTTATGAAGATACTTATGTAAACAAGAAAATCATAATATAAAATACTAGAATTGCAATAAAGTACCTATTTTATGTACCTCAAATAGTAGGTCAATCTATAAGAAATTATTTACAATCAAAAAAATTGTAAGAGATGGAGGTAGAGTTTCAAGATCATGTATAATAGGTAGCAAGGGAGATAATTACCCTTTGCATAAAGTAAAAATAGGTGAGACAAATTTTTGAAAGGTTGTAAAATGCACATGATTTTTCATCACTTGAATAAAGGAAGATGAGGCCACACATAAAGAATTGATGGTGCACATGTATTTTGAGAAGTGTAAGGAACAAAAGAAGTTTTATTTTATGGAAGAGTATAGTTTCAAATAAAGTATGATGAATAAACACACTTGGTTTTACTCATTGTTTGAATATATTTAGAGGAATTGATTAAAGAAGAAGAAGAAATATGAGAGTTACATGTGCAACATTAAAAAGTGGTAAAACCCATGTTAAAAAAATATGAGGATAACCTCAAAATGAATAAATAATATGGAAACTAATCAAATATGTGCATGATGTAAAGCTAAAAATCATGTTGGTAATGGATTAGTGGGATATTGTGGAAAATGAATTGCATGATAAAGTGGTGGATGTATGTAATATGAAATAAAGATAAATATATAAGATATAATAATAATTAAACTTATTTAAGGACATACAAAAAATGTAGTATGATGAAATGTTGACCCTGTATATGTACATAAGAATGTTGAGGTATAATGATACACATGTGAGATGATTAAAATAATACAAGAAACTTTGTAATGTTAAGGATAAATAAAAATCTCATGAATAAGGATAATTCATAGGCTAAAAAGCACACCATGAAACATATATGTGAAAGATATGAAGCAAGAAAGAAGCACAAGTGTGAAAAACACAAGGAAAAATAAGGATGGTGAAGAACATAAAAATATAATTCATCCAAATAAATATAATGTATATAATAAAGGATTAATCTATGATGATATGCATATGGAGATTGCATAGAGGAATATTCTAGATGGATCTAGAAGGAGGAGATGTGGAAGCATAATTAAAAATAATTGACAAAGCATATATTGGTGGTGTTGATAAATAAATAGATATAATTGGGAGAAGTTTTCAAATAAAACTATGCATAGGTATCTTAACCTCTCATTAAATCATACTATAAATTTTAAATAGTTGAAAATTCAAAGTTAGAGTTGGAGGGTTTAAATGATCTAAGAGAGATACAATTGATAGATTTTTTTGATTATATTTTTTATTTTAATTACTTTCATTATAATTATATTTTAATGTATTCTTTGTGATGCTTGATGAATGATTATAAATATGGATTCTTAGATAAGCAAATATAACTTTGGTATGTTATGTTTTTCAATATATGTAGGGTTTCATTGTATTAAATTTTATTGTGATGGTGTACATATTTGTGTTTTATATTCTTTTCTCATAATAGGGTTTTTGATGAAATATTTATAAATCTTGGTTGATCTATTTATACACCTTGGTTGAGTGCTTATGTCATTATATTTTTTAGTGTGTTAGTGTTGGGAGTATTCTTATATGTTGTGCATAGCCTAGTCTTTGAAATATTGTGAAGTAGACTTAAAAATCACAATAGGTTACTTGTTTTTTTTTAATTTGGTCCTAAGTAACTTCTCCTTGGGTTGGATCTTCGGTACCATTTTATTACAATGTTTTTAATTAAGAGAGATAGACTTAGGATAGGGGCCATGTACATGATAGAGGACATAACCTAAAGGTGTTTTTCATAGTAAATGTATTATTTTGATTCAATATCCTTTGCATATAATATTAATATATCTAAAAAAGGTTTTTCAAAATTTAAATTGACACTAATTTAGGCATCATTGAGAGCACCTAAGTTTGTGGTGAAGTCTAAAGATACAAATATTCCCTTAAATTATTTTTTATGTTTTGCATAATGTTATCATTCTAGTATCAACATAGGAGAATGATAAGACAAATCAAGAGAAGAACCATAATAGATATGTATTTTATAGGGTTTAAAGATAAAAATTAATGATGCATGAAAATTTACCCTAATTTCAATTTAATAACCTTAATTGGATAGAAACTAATATGTAATTCAAATTCATAGATATGAATTTCAATCAAACATTGAATGTTAAATATTAAAATTGATTAAAATTATTTTACAAGTGGAATATGCTAAATATAGTAAATATAACAAAGTGATGAATACTTAGCTTTGACAAATGACTGTTTGACTATGATTATGTTTTGGTAGTAGAAAATAGATTGAAGTAGGCTTTTTCTTTGTTAGGTTCTAGGTCTATATTTTTGTCCACATAGGGCCTATTCCATTATATTTGGTTTGGTATAATGGGTATGTGACTATAAAATAACCTTTAGATATATTTGAAAGTTATGTATGTATGATGCCAAACCTTGATGATGCAAACAAAAAAAAATCAACCTCCACCTTGAAATATTAGTTGTGCTTGTAAGAGCTAGAAAACATAAAAAATTTGGGAAATTGTAATGGGATGAGCTACACACAATCACCCTTGGTAATGATTAAATACTTCATATGTATAAAATACTCCAAGGAGAGAAATCAAGTCATGTATAGGTCTCCCACCTAGTGTGATTATGAAATTATGCTCTTTTGTTATATGAATGCAAATAATGATTTAGATTTTATACTTGAAAATGCTTGCTTTGAACTGGATTCAGTAAACTTCTAACTTAGCTTGTCATTACTCCTAGTCACTCATTTTCAAATTGCAAAAAATATGGAATATCTTATCAATTTGTAGTAGTGTATATACATGTACAGATAAGTACTTTGTCTGCTAACAAGCAAGGCCTTGATTTGTACATGTATGAGCCCAATTAGGTAAGTTATCAAGACACATACATGATAGGAATATGTTTTGACCTTAAGGAAAGGTTAAATTTTAAAAAAATAGATGCTACTAGGAGAAGGTCAATAATGTCAAACACATGTCATTATTATCTTGTGATATTAAACTAGTTTGAAATTATTGGCTATGTACAAGAGGATCATATTGAGTTCTAGGAATGTATATGCCAAATAATATGTAGGTTTGAAATAAACAATGTGGTTCATATAGATGTGTAAAAATAGAATGAAAGGGTCAAAATCATAAGGTAGAATGTAGGTGTCAGATAATGGTGGGTTAGGACCATGTTTGTGCGTACAAGTCATGTGTGGTAATTGTATGCCAAGATTGTCATGCCAATTACTTAATACCATATATTAGTATCTAAAAATTTCCCCCATTTATTTTATTAATGGAATTGATAAAATAAAATAAAAGGTAGGTTTGAGTGTGTACAACACATTTTGTTTTTGGTAGGAAGATCTAATTATGTAAGTCACTCAATAGAAATACTTTAAAAAAACATGTAGTAGTCAATGTCTATATATTGAAAATTTAAATTTTAACCTAAATTTTAAAGAGTAAGGAAGAATTACACCTATATGTTGGTGGAAACCATTTTTCCCTTTCAAATTTTTAGATATAATTCCTCCTTGTTTAAGCAATGGATAACTTGTCCTTCCTTGATGAAGCACATGGATATTTGGGGTGACTATGCCCTAAATTTTAGTAATTATGCAAGCCCTTGGGTTGGGAATAAAACATTCTAAAACCCTCATAAACATGGGGATAAGTATGTGATGTTATAACCCAAATAACCACTCATAAAATAAAATGTAACCACATAATACACTCACTATAAGTAGTACTAAATCAACCATTACATATGGATTATAGATTTAATTATATAGTTTTACTATCGTTTGCTTAGGTTTTATCCATATAAAAAAAGGCATGATCAAAATATAATAAACAATGTTCATGACCCCATCATTACCTCATGTTTAATTGTATAGTTTTGATCAATTTCACTAAATTTAGAACAAATTTAAGATCAAAAAATAATGGATAATGTTCATTACCCCATCATGACCTAGTGTCAAAAAGTGTGAATTAGAATGAAAACCATTGTCATTAAAATTTTAAATTGTATTATTTTTTATGTTCATTAATTAAAATCATTCTTCATGAATATAAATGTGTCTATATGTGCATTAAAAATAATCATGCCCCATGAATATGTACTAAATGATATACACATAAAAATAACATCATGTTTAATCATGTGAACAAGTGAATAATATGTCACCATAGTAATGCATATGCCAATAAATATGCAATGAAGGGAATATAAGTTTCATTTATTGATAGATGTATCAATGAATCATATATTATTAACCATCATTGAAAATATAACGAAATAATCCTATGCAATAAAAGTGCATGTTATGGATCATGGTACAACTCAATCTTAATAAGCTAAAAAAATGTAAAAAGCTCAAAAATATTAAGATTTAATTTCACACATATGGTTAAGGTATTCATACAAGGGATAAAAATATGTTGCAACACACAAAGCTAAGGGCCACATGCAAGGGACATAAATATGTCTCAAATAAGGGACATAAACATGCCACATCAAAAAAGGAAAAGGGCCACATACAAGGGTCATAAACATGACACAAATAAGGGACATAAATATTTCACATCAAATAATGCCAAGGAATGCATAAAATATAAAAAAACACAAAGTATCATATCATATAAGAGAGTAACAACATCAATGGAGCATTTGAAAAGTAAAGACTAGTCTACACCATCCATATGTATTAATGCCACATCAAAGTATAATATCATATCCATGTAGCATTATGAAATTAAATAGTAAATATCAATACATGTATAATAAATATAGATATCCCAACATGGTAAAAGTTTATATAAATATATAACCTATAATAATGAAACATGTGGAGTAAGTTGTCCATAGTATCAACATGGCCATTGGGTAGAGGAAAGTCCAACATTTATATGTCCACGTGTAATATGTATGCCATAACTCATAGTAATATAAATTAAAATTCATGTGCATATGGAAATAATATACCATATACCAAAATAGTCATAAATAACATATTTAAATAGTGTAATTTAGTAATCATGTCATGCTCAAGTATCAATTTTTATTTTTTTGAATACTTTGATTTTTTTAAAATTCTTGAATTATTATATTTTTTTTGAAATATTTTAAATTTGAAAATTACTAACTAATGATCCTATCAATGGGAAGGAAATGGGGAATTCGTATATCTAATAGTGTAAGAGTCACCTATCTAAGTGAAAGGTGGTAGATTTAGGCATATCCAAATCTAATAATAAATCATGTGTTGTATGGTAACTACCATGATAACTGCTCATAGAATACTATGTATGATGGGTGAATATATAAGTCCAAAGACTCTGTGGGGTCTAATGTATATTAGTATAATGTATTATTTACTTTGTTTATTATGGAACATGTTGAACTATCTATGGTACTAATTTATTACATTCTATATGATATTATGGCATATTTGAGCCCTAAATAAATATCTGATATGATGGGTACTAAATAACTAGTTATATAGTATCTTTAAATACTCTCATCTAATTTAAGTGTATAGAAATATATATCATATGTGTAACCACTAATTCTATACACTTATCTTATATGGGTGAATCAACAAACTACGATGTTTTTGGGCGTGAAGGAGGAGATACCATTGGTTATAGACGGTATTCATATCATACACTTATAACTATGACTGCCTTTTTGTAGTGTATGTACTTAATATATCAATTAAATATAAATGGAACTAAATTAATATTTTTTAACCAAGGACATCCTAAAAACATGTCAAAGACATTATTACTCTTTATAACTAAGAATGGTGTGTCTGATATGGTATAACCACCATAAATAGTTATCACTGTGTATAAAAGTATCTTTTTTCTATCTATAAAATCCCTTAACTATTCTTGATGTATCTTGTATATATTGTTTCATATATCTAAGGGAGTTAATAAGTGTCATTTTTCACATGTTATCACTAGAATAATTGCTAATAATGACATTATGTATGGGTTTCTCATTAATACAAGCTCATATGAATAGTGCATGAAAACATAAATCATCATCATCAATATAATTATCATAAAATGTAATCAAAATAAATTATGGTGAGGTGTTGATAAGTTACCAATAATTGCATTTATTGGGTGATCATATGTCGCAGATGGAGGATGCATATTAAATGCATAATGTACTTCTTAAGTATCTTTAATATTTGTCATATTATGTTTGGGAAATGGATCATTAAATATTTTAAGATTATGATTTCCATTTTTTGTGGTCTAAATTCATCTATAGGGGTGCTCAACTCAATAGTGTTTTCATCAATATTATCTTATATCTTATGTCTTAATTTGGAACATTTTTCATAGAATGCATTATAATTTGATGATGGTCACATAATACATTATTATCATAGTTATTTTATGTAAGATTTTTTGTATCAAATTATTATGGAGGAGAAAGAGTGATAAGGTGTAACAATATATGAAGAGGTTATTTTAATATTAAAAATTACCTCTTAAGTGGAGATATCAATTATAGTTTAATTATTAGTTGTGATACTACATTAACTATAATCTATACCTCATGCTTATTTCTAGTTAGTTTGACTTTTTCTCTTAGTTTTATTTGAAATTTAACTTTTAAATTAACACTCAAAGTAGTTTTATACTTGATTTTGTTCAAATCTATGATCTTAATTTATCTATCTCTTACTATGTGGCACAAGTAATCCAAGGATTTGAATCTCTTAAAGATGATTGAATCACGTAGTATTGAAAGTGATATTTTATTTAACATTTTTTGTAACTCATTTTCATCCATAAAATTAGTCATATTAGTGAGCATAGTATTTAAATAATAATAATAATCACTAATTTCCTCATCATACCCTTGTTTAAGTTTAGCATTTTCTCATGATATAGTTTGTAATCAATGTTGACAATAGAATGTGATAGAAATTGATCTACTAAAGGGTTGAATTCTTTAAATGATTTGAGGGGAAAGTAATATAAACATAAAAAACCATATGCCTTAAAACTTATCATGAATAGATTAGTTAATAATTTATCATTGTATGAATAATCAGTTAGAGGTACAATCACTGAGAGGGGGGAGGATGAATCAATGAGCCCAAATAATTCAACTTAAATTCTAATCTTTACAAACACTTAATCAGTCACCATAAGAATTCATCAAGCCTACACATCATTCGTATCAATGAGTAAGAGAGACAATGGAAGATCAATCACATAACACATGACATACATGGGAAACCCTCTTGGGGAATAAAACCCATTAGAACCCACAATTGGACTATTATCCTTTAATAAAAAGATCCAATTTATACCATCTACAAATTATCAAGGAGCTATAATCCCTATTTAGTGAGACTAAAATCCCACAAGGTGCTTCCACACTTGTCTAATTTAGTTGCAACAAATTATCAAATGGAGTTGGAAAATTATGGCATGCTCAGTTTGGCCACCTTAACTACCACTACCTTGAAAAACTTAGAAAAAATGACATGGTCATGGGATTTCCTTGAGTCCAATTATTTAAGGGAATTTTTAAGTGTTGATATCTTAGAAATAATATTGAAATAAAATTTGATAAAGGCAAAGCTTGGAGGGCTTCACGCGAATTAGATTTAGTACACATTGATGTATTTGGGGCTTTTCCCAATCTATATTTTACAATGGCTAAGTGCATTCTCACTTTAATCAATGATTTCTCAAGATATACATGGGTCTACTTCCTTAAACAAAAGTTTGAAGTATTTGAAAATTTTCAAGACTTCAAGGCACTTGTTGAGAAATAATCTAAGAAATCCATCAAGGTTCTTCAAAATAAAAATAGAGGTGAATATGTCAGAAACATATTTGAGTAAGTTTTCACCACAAAGGGGGTTGATTTGTAGTATATAGCTAATTATAGTCCTTCAAAAAATGGATTTGAATAATGTATTAATAGATATCTAAAAGAGATGGATAGTTGTATGATTCACTCGAGGTCCTTGGCACCTCAGTATTGGGTTGAAGTCATTAATTGTGATTTCTATACTCAGAACAGGGTTCCTCATAAAGCTTTGAAAGGGATAACTTCCTTTAAATCTTGGCATGGAAGGAAACTTGATGTTGATCACTTCAGGTTTTTTGGATCTCCAACTATGTTATGTATACCAAAGAATAAACAGAAAGCTATGGAACCAAAATCTAAGGCTTGCATCTTTGTAGGTTATCTAGATGGTGTTAAGGGGTAATGCCTTCTACATTTGACCAATCATGAGTTGTTCATAGAGATAAGTGTTCAATTTCAAGAGAGTCCCAAAGACTCAACACTTGAAACTTCTTCTCCTTCATTGGATTCATTTGGACTTGATGACTCTTCTTCTGACTCAAATAATCTAGATCAATTTCTTGAGCTAGGGTCTTCTTCTTATTCTAGTTCTGATAGAAAGGGTAGTGATGAAGAATCTTATACATCCACCTCTAGTCATGTTTTAGATGATGAGAATTCAACACCCAATGCACCCACATATGGGCCCCTTTGGGCTAGGTAGACACTTTAAAGTACATGAACCTGGGTAGGGGATATAGAAGATGACAAACATATTTAGGAAAATTATCAGAGTTGTCCACATGCCTTATTTTATTTAGTTTAAGATTCACAAATATTTTGAGAGGATTCAAGTATACCTAAGTGGTATATTTTTATGCAAGAATAATATTCTTCCTTAATCAAAAATCACACTTGGGATTTAACTTCTCTTTCTAAGGGAAGGAAGATGGTTTGATGTAGGTGGATATATTAGACCAAGTTTATAGCAGATGGGTCGGTCGATAATTATAATGCATGATTGGTTGCCAAGGGTTTTTCTTAAGTATTTGGCATTGATTACTTAGAGACCTTTACACTTATTTCCAAGATGACTTCAATATGACTCACACTAGCTATAACTACAACACATGATTGGGATGTACACCAAATGGATGTGAAGAGTGCCTTTATTTATAGATACCTTGAGGAAAATATCTACATAGAACAATCACATAGGTTTGTTTAAGGTTTATCCTAAGTTTGTAGACTTAGGAAATCCATCTATGGCCTCAAACAAGCCCCTTGAGCTTAGTACACCAATATAGATTTCTTCCTCCTTAATTTAGGTTTCACTAGGTGTCATTTAGATCCAAATATATACTTCTTATCGTAGGATGATTCTTTACTAATACTAATCCTTTATTTTGATGACCTTTTGATCACTAGGAGTTCCTCACCATCTATTGTAGTGGTGAAGATGACTCTATATGATAGATTTGACATGATTGACTTGGGTCTTTTGTATTACTTCCTCAACATAGATATTTCATAGTTTGATTCAAGGATTTCACTTGTATAGCCCAAGTATGCTCTCAATATTTTGGCTCAATTTCACATGTTTAATTATAAGACATCTCTGACTCCCTTTCTATTAGGAGTCAAGCTTGAGGTTGACTCTTTTACACCTTTGGTTGATGCCACTCAGTATCGATAATTAGTTGGTAGCCTCATCTATCTAACTCATAGGAGGCTTAACATTTCATATGTAGTGGGACTTATCTCTAGATTTATGCAAAAACCCCATGAGCTACACTAGAAATTATCTAAGAGGATCTTGCACTACATTTAGGTCTCTTATAGATTCAGGTTTTAATATAAATTTGGCATAGAGGTTGACTTGGTTGGTTTTATAGATTTAGATTAGGATGGTGATACTCAAAATCATAAGTCCACTTTTGGTTACATTTTTTCTTTGGGTTTTGGTCCCATCATTTGGTCTAGAAAGAATTATAATGCTATTACTATATCTTCTATAGAGGTAAAGTACATGGGAGCTATTAACACTACTAAGGCTATTTGGCTTTAAGGGATTCTTTTGAGTTTAACATTCCTATCAGGTAACCCACCATCATATATTATGACAACTATAGTACCATATAGATATGTAGGAATCTGGTTCAACACTAGTGATCCAAACACATTAAGATTCACATAAATTTTATTCGAGAGCTTATTCATGGTCAGGTCATCAACTTTATTTTTTGCCAATATTTAGTGTAGGTTGTAGATATCTTTACCAAACCCTTCACTGAGATTAAGTTCATTTATCTATGATCTCTTCTTTGGGTGTGATCTACATTAGCAACAACATCATATTTGAAGGGTGAAGGTCGGGGGGGCGGGGGCGGGGGTGATTCTAGACTTGTCTCTTCTTCTATGTCTTTCTTTTGGAGGGGAGTTTTTTCCCATTGGGTTTTCTCCTTTATCTCTTCTTTTTGAGATATTTCTTTGTACATGGGTACCTCATTAGGTTAGTTATTAGGACCCACATTTTTCTCACTTCCCACCTAAGTTGTGGTTAAGGGGAGGATTTAGTGTAAAGTTTTACCCTTGCATGGGTTTTTAATCCTCTTTTATCTTTTACCTATCTTATGTGTATTTTGGAGATAATAAGGCTAATAAGGCTTATTTTTTACATAATAATGATTTCATCCTAACATCATTATGCCCATGTGAGTGTATGGGGTCATATAGTGAGTGGATGGGATCATTCATCCCACTTGGTCCCTTGAGTACCTAGGCCACTTAGGGTCCAAACCACTATGTTTACCTAGTGCCCTCTCCACAGATGGAGGATGAGCCTACCACTCAAGTTTTCTGTTGAGTCACTAGTCCACTCAAAAATCCTATAAATGTATCTCATTCTAATGTAATTCTAGGGTGAATGGAATTGGTGTTTTAGCTCCTATTTTGTGTAATATTCTCTATTGTGTATTTAATTTTTAATTTCATCTATTTTGTGTTATGCACTTACTTGGCTCATGTGATCACTCTACTCATGTATTTAACTTATCTGAAACCTGGATTCAACTCTGATAAGATCATGAATCTTTTCTATAACATATATTTTTGGATAAAACTTTAGAGATAGATACCTTAATACCTTTTGGACTACATTAGCCTCTTCAAGATTCTCTCCAAGACCTCTGATGATGTTCACAGTATCATCAACTCTCTATAGAAACGATGCTATATAATATTATTCCTTCATCTCGATACTTTCAAATTGCCTTATGTGAGTTTGTAACTTTGAAAACTTGACCTTTGAATCTCTTTCAAAAAATTTATGAATTTTGTCCCATATCTCTTTAGCAAATTTACAATGGATTACCTTGGTGTATTCAGTCTTTGAAAGATCACAAGTGATAGCATTCATTTCCTTGGAAGTGTTCTCAAATAACTTCTTGTCTACAACACTAGATGGAGGAGTAATATGAGCAACATAACCATCCAAAATACATTTCCATACATAAAACCCTAGGGAAATAATGTATGTCCTTATCCTTACACTCTAAAAATCATAATTGGATCCATTTAACATCAGTGTTTGCTTAGTAGATAAACTTTATTGATGACTACCCATATTATACCTTGGATCACCTTTGAGTTGCTAAGTCTTTACCAAAGGACCTAATCAGATACCAATTATTAGAGGTAAAATCACTAAGAAGCAGGGGGCGGGGGGGGTGAATCAGTCACCCCAAATAATTTAACTTAAATTTTGATCTTTACAAACACTTAATCAATTACCATAACCATTCATGAAGCATACACATCATTCATAGCAATGAGTAAGAGAGATAATGCAAGATCAATCACATAACACATGACACATGTGGGAAACTCTATTGGGGAATAAAACCCAATTGAACCTATAATTATATTATTGTATTATAATAACAAAATCTAATTTAGACCATCTAAAAATGATCAAGGAATTACAATCCCTAATTAGTGAGACTATAATCCCATAAGGTGCTACCACACCTGTCTAGCTGAGTGTAAAAAAAACCAAAATTTTTATTAAGTTTTACCTTTTAAGGATGCTATAACCACCTTATATTTTTAGATACCACAACAACACCTATTAACACATCCAAATTTGTATTTAAGTCTTCAACACTTGATGATGGACCTCTGATTATCATTTTTCACCTTTGCTCACACTCAATCTATAAAAGCACTATTCTACCAATATAATTATGACCTACAGGTCATAAAATTAGTCCTAAATCTATTTTTTTCTTAAAATCATCCTCAAGACACTCTACCCCTCCTTCAATCCACAATCCAAACACACAAACCTCTCTCAAATCTCTCCCAAATATCTCACATAAAGTCTTATACATGACTATAAACCATCTCATTTGGTTCCATAATTTATAGATAAATTAAGAATTAACAAGATCATAATATTTCATTTTTGTCCACAAAACATTCCTTCACCCTTAATTCATCTCACATGGGTCACACTTAAGCACAATCTACTTTCAAATAGGCCTAAGTCACTTTTAGGTCCTATGGAGACCCATTCATCTCTTTAACACTTCTCTAAAAAAACTAAGACATAAGAACACATTATAAATGCATGGACTGATTAAAAATGATATATAAGTCTTCATTAAGTGCTAACATCCATCACAATACCCTTATGCTTAAGCACAAATTTCTCAAACAACATTTTGTGCATATAGTCATCATGAACAAATATACAATCACCTTCTAAACCTTTGTTCATACTTCATAAAATTGATCAAACCGTAAAAATTAACATAAATAATCATTATGGATTATAAAAAACTATCCAATATATAATTCATCATGAAACATAAAAATAACATCCAAACAAGCTCAAACAATCTTCTCGGGTCACTTACAGTCCATGTATGAACACATAGTCAACTTTAAACCTTAATATCTTTAAATGTATAAACTTAAATTTCTTAAAATTATGATCATGAGATTAACCATGTATTATTATTAATATTTTAATTCTACATCAAGAGAAAATTCTATTTATATCAAAATATATGGTCCAAAAACCACAAACTAGTTTTTTCCTTTATAAAATTTAAATATTTAAATGTCAACGATCATACTTAAAAATCAAACACTAAGATCACATATCATGTCCTTTATTCTCAAATAAATTAAATATAATTGATATTATATTAACTTTAATTAATATTTTCCAATGATCAAACATTAAACCTTAGTCACTTTGACCTCATCTCATGCAATCTTGCAAAGTTGACTTATCATGCACCATCGATCTCTATGGATCAACCAGGTCTTTAATTCAAAATTCTCACCATTTGATAAATATATATGAACACCCAATTACTATTATATATTTATCCTACACTTTTTATTATTAAATAAACCTTAAACACTTCTTACCATCTCACTCAATACGTTCCATTATATCATGATCTGTACGATCACCCATGCACTGTTGGATCTTCATTTGGTCTTGATTTTTAAGTTTGTTAACCAAAAAAAAAATTGACCTATTTAAATTATTATGAACCATATATATTAATTTTATAAACTTTTTTTATTCATTATATCTCCATTTGGTCCTAGTATTTAACACTTGTAAAATCGACTAAGTATGGGGACCATTGTTTATCTACCTGGAAGGCCAACTTTGGACCATCATATATTTTACCTCTCTCACTTGCATGATCTAAAATTTAGACCATATGATATAATTATATATGAGAATCCAACCATGTGTCAAAATTCTCCTAAAAATTTCTCATTTTTGAGATATAATTCCATAAAAATGCTCACTCAAACTTTTTTCTAAACAGCCAACTTTGTCAAAAACTTATCTAAAAGGCCAACTTTAAACATGCATATCTTTTGACCGCTTTAGTGCATGATCTAAAATTTAGTGAAAATAAAATAATATAAAAAATAAAAAGACCATATGATAAACTTATCCTAAAATATCCACATGTGTGATATATTCCACCATCAAAATGCTTACTCGACTCTTTATGCCACATTACAAATTTGGCTAAGTATGAGAAAACAGTCAAAATCCTTGAGAGCCCAAATTTTCACCCAATTATATTTTAATATGATTAGGTTCATGAATTGATATTTATTTCATAAAATATAGGGAATAATTTTATCACAACCATAATAACAACTCCCCTTCACTCATCCACATGTGGCAATGGTGATGTCAGCAAACTGCCTACTCATATTTTCTGCCACTAGACCCAACATGTCTAGATGAAAACAATGGACTATAATATGAATTCCACTCATAAAAATAAGCACTCAAATATTATAAAAACTATTATATTACCCATTTCACATGATCAAATCACCATACTCATCCTTGAACATCTCTAACCATGTCAAAACTGATGATCAACCAAGCCAACAACAAACATACTACAATAATCACATTACACACATTGTAATTATCACTTAGGTTATCCAATAACTTCATCCACTCACCAAGATACCTCCATGACATGACCATGACATAATTTATAAATCTCTAACATAATCCAAGAATGATTCATGGAATGGTCAAAGGGGTTGTTTTGTATCACCTTTACCTTTGTATAGAGGAAGCTTAAGATATACAAAAATTATAGGTAAATTATAAGACTCTATCACATGGGATAATTTATTATGAATAAATATAGGAAAATACATTTAATGAATAGATATAGATTTAACTTTATGTAACTACAACACCTTATCATGTAGAGATATAAAAATCTACTCAAGGGAATGTGTAATAAAAAAGATTTGTGGTGTAATATGAATAGTTATCAAAGGAAGGGTAAAATTTACATATGAAAAAATAAGCATGGAAAAATTTTGGAAGACTTGTGTTTTTCCCATACCTTAGGTGGGTTTCATATATGTCTTTGGATGTGTAGATGCAGGAAAAGTACTGGTAGTAGATGTATAAACCCCTGAAGTGGAGGACTTTAATTAAAATTATGGGTTAAAAATAGTAAATGTATATTTTTGTGTGAATGAGATATATAAATATTATCTTTGTGTGTGGCCTTAGATTCTATAATCATTTTTATTATTGTATCCATATATTTAGGATGTTGACAAAGTCTTTGAAGAAAATTGGATAAGGCTCTAACTTTTTCAAGATTACTCCATTAAGTTCATTGGGATACATAATATCTAGGCTATCATGATTATCTTGATTATTATGTTCATTGTGATTATCATATTCTAATGGAGGCATGCCAAAATAATCATCTATTTTCATATATTCATGAATAATTATAGCCTTAAAAGAAGAAACATTCATTATAGCTATTTTAAATGAAGTTGAATAAAATTTTTAGGCTCTAAATTGGTTCCAATTAATCTATAAATTTTCCTTAGAGGGAAAAGGGAACTATCCTTTTTGGATGACATAATATGGAATCATACAAGTATGTATAAGGCTAGGGCCAAACATGAAAATAATTCTTTATTTTGTATGGGGGAATCAAATATTAGATTTAAAACCCTAAGATAAAAATAAATAAATAAATAAACAAAACAAAAACAAAAAAAACCCTATATAGATTAACCTTAAGGGATACATAAGGTTTTACATGGTTCTATAAATGTGTAGGTTCACTAATATGGTTTACCCTAATTTGTGTTTATAAACCATATTAGTATATAAAATAATATGTAATTTAGATTGATAGATATGGCATTCAAGCATACATCTAAATGTAAAATACTAAAATTGATTTCAATGATTTGACAATTAGCATATGATAAATATAGTAAATAAAATAAGGGGATGAGTACTTATCTTTTCTAATTGACTGTGATTGTGTTATGGTAGTGTAAAATAGAATGAATCAAGCCCATGATTCTTTAGGTTCTAGAATTATATTTTTGTCTATGTAGGGTTAGTTCTATTGGATTTGGGTCAACATCAACTATCAAAACTAAGTTTTAGTGGTCATTAGTGACCTTTTTATAAATATGGATCTGTGACTATATGGTAACCTTCACTATTCATTTAAATCTTTATATACATAATGTTAAACCTTGATTATGTGTGTAACTCTAAAATTATCCTCCTTCACCTTGAAACCCTAGGTGTGCTTGTGAGAGATATAAAAACTTTAAAAAATAGGAAATTTAATGGGATGATCTAACCCCAATCACCCCTTTTGATGATTAACCACTACATACATATTTGATACTCTAAAGAGGGAAATTAAGCCACACATATTTATCCCACCTAATGTTATTATGAATTTTTTATCTTTCCCTATATGAATTTAACTAATGATTCAGATTTGATACTTTATAATGTTTTCTTTGAATTGGATTTAGTATGATTCAAAATTGGCTTATGATTACTTCTAGTGATTGATTCAAAATTTGGGAAGAATAGGTCAAATTTTATCAATATGCAGTAGTGTATAGATGTGTACCCAACAAGTGCCAAGTAACCTATCAAGTGAGGCCTTGATTTTAATATAAATTAGTCCAATTGGGTAATTTGTCAAATAAAAATAGGCTAATCATAAGGAAATATTTATTTAAAATAACTCACTCTAGGAGAGGGTAAATATTGTAAGATGCAAGTCAATATAGATGGGTGATACTAACCCAATAAAAATTTACTAAACCATGCATAGGACTAAAATGAGATCTAAGAATGTTTGTGTAGGATAGTATGTAGGTTTGAAATAATTAGTGAGGTTCTTTTAGGCATGTAATAATAGAAAGAAAGAGTCAAACTCATAATATTGCATGTAGGTGTGAGAGAATTATGGGTTAGGGCCATATTTGTCTATGTAAGTCATGCATGGTAAATATATGTGAATATTGTCATTAACTAGTATTTAATACCATATTTTAGCATCTACAATTGGATATACTTGATTTACACATGAACCATGACCCCCATTAAAATAACTAATCTATTTATTGCTTGGAAGGTAAAATTACAATGAAATATCCCTTAGGCATCATCACTATTTATATAGATCTTGTACCTCTCTATTTTTAACTGAACTAAGATCAAGGGTTTTTGGGCTTAGTAAAACACCCATAAACTTGTAAAAAAAATGACGTATCCTTTAGTTACAATAAATGATTTTCCATCTCTTATATATCAAAGGAGACTATGGGGAGGGGTTGTGGGGAAGTTGTATAATTTGAGGAAACACCCATTATACTTATTAATTAGAATGTTTGGCATTTTTATCATGTAATTATTTAATATTTCTTAAATCCTCCATTAAATTTTTATTTGGATCACTCTAGAAATTATTTTTAAATTTGAAGAAACCTAGAGAGTGAAGAGGGTGCGGAGGAGACCATGACATCCTCAAATAGGTTACCTAATATCTTATCAAATTTTAGTTGATGAGGAAAGAATCTTGTGGGATTTGAGTAATAAATGTTAAAGTTAAGAAGTATATGAGAGAATGGGATATCCTTTGGGGTTTTATATATTTGAAAAGGAACATTGAAAAGCCAGTTTTAGTTGTATTAGATGTTTGACCTTATTAAAAAATTATCAAAATTTCAATTTTCAAATGACAATTTATTGTTTTTTAAGTTAACTATTAGAATGTGAATAAGTTTATAGTTTGGGTGGATATGTATTAAATGTCTTAACACTGTTTGAGAAAATACTTGAGGTATAGATTAGTATAAATACCCTCTTGTTTTTTTAGTTGTTAGTTTTGGTTTGTAGTAGATTGTCCCCATTTTTATTATTGGGAAAATTGGTGTGATCTTCATCTCTATATACAAAACATGAATGATAGAGAGTGTGATTAAAAATAATCTAAATAATTATTACAACCATATCTCTTACTATAATATCTTATCTTTGTCAAAAAACTTTATACTTTTTTAAACATAGATAATTAATTTTGGTCTGAGGGTAGTTTTAGCTGTCAAAATTAATTTTTTTAAGGTAATTTTATGTTTGTATATTATAATTTCAAATTATGAATCTTATTGGATCCTTTATTTCATGTGTTCTAGGTTTGGTTCCTTCATTTATTTTTCATATTCCTCTTTTTTCCCCATTCCTCCCTAATTTTCTCTCTTCCCCATGTTTTACTATTGTTATGAGTTTTTCATGAATGTAGTAGTTGTAGACACATGGTTTTGGTACAAGGAATATAATTTTATAATTTTTTTCACACTTTAATATATTTCATTCACTTTCTTACATTTGAACATTATTGCTATAATTCCCCTTCACATTGCACCTTTCATATTCTTGCATCTTCCACATTTGATCATGAACACCTTCAGATCTAACATTTTATACCTCAGAATCCACCCCATTAATATATAATTAATTTTGATATTTATTTTTTATCCTTACTTATAAGTGATCTAATTACATTTATCCATGTCAAAATTATTCAAGTTGTCTATGAGTCCTTTAATGACATGCCATGATTTATTGTTCCTTAATTTTTAGATTTCATGTCTTTCCATGGTCATAATACACATGAGTTTGTTCTAATTTTAACTCAAATAAATTTATATGTATACATGTACCATAATCCATATCAAAATGAATAAATCCCATCCTAAAAAAGTTATCAAGCCGCACATTGATAATATTCATTACACACATATAGTCATAGAGTTTATCTATTATGCTATTTTTTATTATTTATATATTAAAGTATTATGATTTAATCATTTTAACAAAAAGAAAATTTAAATAAGGATTGTATAATATTCATTTATTATCATAGGAAAAGAAGGTGAACAATGCTCTCATATTTGGGAGGGACACTCACATGCACTATGACTAAATTAATCTATGATTATCATGCAATGATATGTAATTTTAACCCTCAAGGAGGCCATAACAAATTTAATTTTCACATTTTGTCTTGGGTGTGTTATTTTACTTGTGTTAAGGTTACCTCAAATAATAAGAGTTTTGAAAATTTACATGCATCATTTCTACTCATCAAAAACAAACTTCTAGACTGATATTTTTGATAGAGGATCTCAAACATTTTTTGACTCTAAGAACCTATAAAAATGTTTTTGGATGTAATTGACCACATTTGGTGGATCCTATTACATTAAACCACTATTATTGGTCAGTACCCTTTTTAATTATGCTAAATTTGGTCACATGCTAAGACCCTATCATCTTTCTAGGATATTTTTTTCATTGTTATAATTTTTTTTGCATTTAATAGTCATTATCTAAAAATAGGTGATTCATATTTAGGTACACATATCTCTTTATCCATTTATTTATATTTTACCTTTAAATTTAAAAATCTTTCAATATTTCTCAATTCATTTTAGTACATATGCATGACTAATTTTCTCTATTTTTGTATTTAGTTATATTTTCCTTATACCATTGTTTTAATTAATTGGTGTAGTGTTTTGAATAATTACATACCATTTTTGTAAAACATATTGAGACATATGATCTATTACTTGACTTCCCATGGATAAATAAAATGAGATAATATCTACATTACATAAATGTTTTAAGTTTTTTTCATGACAAAAAAGTAGTTATTTCTTAAGTCACATCTTATGAAACACCTATACAACATGAAAAACATGAGGTAGTACCAAAAATTCTACATAAAAAAAATAATACAACCTCAAGCTAAAAAACCTAGAGTTACAATACTTCATCACATCCTAAGGTAGTTTTATCACAAAATATTGTGATCATTCATGCTAAATCATCTTGTAAGGTTTCCATGATAATATAAAATAAAATATTATTTTTAAGAGGATACAATTATTTAAGATAAATAATATTATGGCTACACTTTTAATGACAATTATTTAGGTTACTATACAACTTGTGACTCTATTTCATATATTACTAGTGATATTGATTAAGGATACCATTCAACTCGTGATTATATTTTGGATAAATCTAGTGACACATCTGAATCCTCACATTAATGGTCCATTATATTCTTATAATTTTATCACAAGGAGGAATGTGAATCCTATTATTCATATGATGGACATTTAGATGGGGTTATTATTTAACATTATTTTCCTACCTCATGAGCATCAATGGAATAATCTATTGAACATAGTTTTTTTAATTCAATCTATTTTTGTATTTTTCATATGTATTCATCTCTAATGTTGTGTTTGATTTTGGGTACTTCGTGCTTTATTTTATCTTTCCATTTATTTAATCTCTTGAGTATTTCGTTGATTTTTATTTCTTCTTAGTTTATGATTTATATTATTTCCTTTGTTCTTTCATGTTTCCTCACTTTTATTCTATCCCCTTGGTTTAAGTTTATTTTTTTATTTCCTTATCCCTCACCATTTTATTTTTTCCCCATTCTAAAGGATTTCACATACTTCCAAATGATGGAGACACCTATATATATTGAGTCCTTCTACCTTAGTATTTATTTAGTTCTAAGTGAAGGTGTACATTAGTGTTTAATCTAATTATATATTTACTCAAAATAAGAATAAAATAATTTAAATTAAATAAATATAATAATATGTACACAAAATTACATAATCTATATCTATCTAACTACGTGGGTTTAAGTAACAATGAAATATCCAATGAATGAAACTAGGTTATACAAAGTAAGTAAATGATGTTAAGGAATGATCACACTTAATTATTATTCTAGTATTATGAACTTATAGAATGACTATTTAGACTATCTAGATTATTCTCATAAAATCTAATATTTTGAAACTTTTCTTGGGAAGGCATGCATAGGGTATTGGATCATATTCAGTAGATATGACCTGGTAAAAATCATGCTCATCAACTCTATCATACACATGATTTTACAATTTTTTTTTGCTATTACACAGAGTATTTCCTAATGTTATTATACCTTTATTTCATAAATTTATTTTTAAAATGTTTAAAAATTTATGTTCTTCCCATTTGACCTAGCTTGACACTTTAAAATAAATAAATAGTTATGGAGTTAGGCAAATATCAAAGAAAAATTTGAAACTATGTATTTCACACACTTAGAAACAATCCTTCATGTAGTTTTGTAAGTGTGTGGATAAAAATATATATAATATGGGTTTAAAACCTCCTCTTTCACATAAGTGATAAATGTAACTATATGCTAGTTAATACCCTCCTTTGGCACAATGGGAATGATGAGAGATTAAGAAGAACAACTCCATCACAATTGTGTAAGATGTATTTTAATGAAATTAAAATTGAAGTAAGAGGAAATATAATTGATACCTTTATTTATGTTTTAATTTGATGATGTGTATTTTATAAATTTAATTTCATATCTTCTAATTATCTCTTTAATATTTGACATGTATTTTTATATATATGCTAATCTAGGACAAGTCATGCACGTTAGTTAACTTTAGAACTAACAAGGGGTGAGGTTAAAGGTACATAATAAATTAATATGGGAATAAGATACCCAAAATTTTAACATGGATAAACACATGTAGGAAAAATGTGTGACCTAGTCTGACTTGCATAGAAAGAAATTCTAACCTATACATGACTCTTGCTAAGGTAGATTCTAATAAATAGTTGATATATAGTGTAATGATGTTAATTTATTAATTTTTATAAGTGTTATATAATGTTTTTAAGTCTCAATGGATAAAAAATTCCCTTAATGAAATCAAAATGGACAAACAAATAGGCTAATATGTACACATTTTAAAAATATAAAAAATTATGAATAAGATAATGGGAATTAAAGTCTTGTGCTAAATTTAGGTGTTTATATATTTGCCCAATTTGACATGGGAATTGAAAAGTGTGAATGCATTTGTGCCTCAATGTATAAATGTAATAAATTTTAAACACACATCTTTAGTTATATAGGGAAGGATTAAGTGTTTTCTAATGCACATCTGAGATAAGCCTCCATCCATGCAGATTTTATGGTACTTGAAAAGTGAAAATTAGTACAATTAGTCAATAATCATGATAAATACTTTAAGTTTGAATTTTTAATTTTTGAAGGTTGAAAATTTAAAAATTTGAATAATTTAATATTTGAATTTTGTGAAAAAATAACATAGGAACACATATATTTGGTTGGTATTTTACATGAATGCCACAACTAATCCATTTCCATAACTATAGCTTTTATAGGTTTTGAAACATATCCAACACTTCTATAGGATTCACCATAACCCAATCCACTTATTTATTGAGGAAGTAGATAAATTTGTTCAATATTGATCAATTTTTATGAAGTTTGCTCCAATTTTATTTTTTATAAAAATATATTGATATACATGCCCCGCTTTGAGGTTAGGGATGAAGACCTTTGTTTCAATCACTCATATAAAATTATAATTTAAATACCCCATACATGAAAAAAATAATATATCCTAACTATAAATATCCTAAACATATGCCACTGGAATTTGAATGTAGCTAATACCAATGAATTATTTTTGAAATCGGTGTATAAGTTTGAATCTAGTGTATGAAATATAATACAATATCAATAAAAATTTAAAAGGGTGAAATTAAAAAGTATGTAAATAAATATGGTAATGAATATAAAATTTCTAAAATGTGATATAATATGCACCTATTTGGGTTAGATATAACAATGGGAACATACATGATTAATGTGCCTCTATATATGCCTAGTAGATAACATGGAAAAATAGGCACCAATCAATTATAGTAATATGAATGATATACATAATGGATATAATAATAAAATATAATAATTCATGATTAACATCATTCATACAAGTAATATATAAAGAAATGGAACACTCAAATTAATGACCACCCATGTTAGTGACTAGAAAAGCTAGTGACACCACAAAAGTATGTGACCCATGAAAAAAGATGATAAGGGGATCCTATATGTACAAGGACATGAAAAAAAATAAAACATATGCATATGAAAGAAAACACTCATGAAAAATAATAAATTTAACCATTAAATAGTCTCAAAAATGTATCCATGTAACACAAACAATCTAGGTACTAGCATGACATATAATAACCAATGTAATCTATCTAAATTTTGATAAATAAAAATAAAATATATACATAACCATGAAAAATAAACTAAATGTAAATTATCCCAAGATAATACTTGTTGATGATGAAATTTCCCCCTTAAATATGGGCCAATAATGTAAAGTATGGTATCATGTAACATGTGAGTCTACATAGCACTCGATTGATAAATACCATGAAAATATTATGGGTAAATCATAGATTAAAAAAATATAGAAAAGGTAAATATGTAATCATGTAAAAAGAAGTGTTTTTTATTTTTTGAAATTTGTAATGTTTTTGAAATTTTAAATTTCATAAAATTACATCATACTCCTTTGATTAAAAATTTGTGTAAATCAAGTATATTGTATGATTAAATAATTTGAAAATATGTAAAGTGATGTTTACGGCATAAAAACCCATCAAAAGTTATAATGGAAGGCACATGCATAGAATAACCCCTATCATAGGATAATATGAAAGTGTCATGATAA